>JASUAB010000021.1:229485-659032 GCA_037013595.1 Dicorynia guianensis
AGCTAGACGTGCTTGGAATCTGAATGATCGCTTGAGAGGACCTAAGCATCCCACGGCTGATGACAACAGCTCTGACGAGACCACCGTCAGTGCGCCTGGCCATCCGTCAGCCGCAGCACGCGCCTTCTCACGCTCACGGAAAGCCCTTCAAGTGTACTTCGGGAGCCATGTATGGCCTGCGTCGTTCGCTCTGAGCTTATTGCACCTCTCCGCGCTTTCGTATTCGGCAAGCTTCATGACCTTTCTGCTGACCACTCAGTTCTCTCTGCTAACCATTACGATTGCGCGAACGATGGGTAGCATCGTAGAGGTTTCGAGTACTTGGATTGCACCGATTGGGATTCAACGTCTGTCTAAAGTCAACAAATCTTCCATAGAGGAAGATCGAGTAGCTGAGAACGAGAGCTTGCTGCGCGCCAACCACTCACTGCCGTCGTCTTTAGAAGGTCATGAGCACGATGCAGGGCTGGCAAGGAGTGGTTTGTGGGGTGTCATGCTCCAGTTGTCGTCGCTGGTACGTGAATAAGATGCAAGATGTCAGATGCCTCCTGTCAGCGGCATCCGTCCGTGACACGCTAACATTAGTCTCATTTGCGGAGCAAACCAGATTCCTGTAGTACTATCGATCTGGCACATCAGGCGCGACGGGCACATCTTTTGGCCAACGGCGTATACAATGTTTTTTTTCCTGTCAACTTCCAGATTGGGGTCTATGGACAATTGATCTCACTACGCAAGAGATTGCTCAGAGAGGGGTCAGAAGCGACCAAAGGTCCACGTTCGCGGGAGTCGAAATGGCCGTCACATCGTTGGCGGAACTAATGCAATGGGTGTTTGGAGCTGTCTTCCCAGATCCGCACGACTTCATTTGGCTCGCGACCGGCAGCTTCATGGCTGTTAGCCTCTCTGCATCTATCTATGCCGCTTGGGTCTGGGGCCAAAGAGGACACTTAATTCACTGGGAGAAGCTCGACGCAATGTTCGAAAGTCGGCGGTTGATACATCTAAGAAATCGCGTGAAGCAATGCAGACAGACTCCATCCAACCAACCAAATGGTCATCTCAAAGGGATGCAACGCGCGTTCGAGCCCAGCAGTAGCCCTGCAAGAGCATTAGCTAACCTGCGATCGATCAGGATATCACACGCATGACAGAGCGATCGGTCGTCCCCCCCTCCCCCCTCCCCTCCTTGAATCTAGGAGTTCGGTTTGCCGGGTCACGTGAAGGCACATTTTCTGCCTGGAGACTCAGGCATACAGCGGCTGTTCCATCTTCGTAAAGTTTTTTTGGAAGAGACCGCGCGGTAAGACGACGTTCAGTGAAAGAAGCATCCAATAGCCCGTCTATGAAGACCGCTTAAGAGTTGGGAATGACGAGTTGCTGAGCATGCAAGTCACCGTAACACGGCTATTGTGATAATACTCAACGGACGGTCTCTGGGTGGAGGATGAGGAGCTGCGGCTTTGTCGCTACTGCTCACTTACGCCATCAATACCATTTCTCGTTTTCTTGGGGCTTCGACTTTGATTGAATTGGCGCGTGATAGCTTGCGGTGATTACGGGTCGCTTGCAGGACTCTAATCTATGGGTGGTCCAGAGAATTTGGCGTTCACTTGGTAGTTGTCTCAGATCTATTTGACCTAGGTTCGATCCAAACATTTCTGAACCTCATCTTCAGGAGCGTACTTGAATCACCTAATTGTGTCCGCTTCCAGCATAACATTTCAACCCGTCATACACAATTCTCCTACGCTAATTGCCCTTTGATCGATCTGTCCAACCTCCCGTCCCTCCACGGAATTTTCACCCGCCCGACTTTCGGCGCTGCGGAACAGCATTTCATCGCGCAGCTGACACACGGCCTTTGTTCACCGCCCACGCGAACTCAGCCTTTCCCCAAACTGACAGACTCAAATCCCAACTGACCCATCACGATTACCGATCTCCGCCTCAGCGAGCATGGAGGAAGGGATGGACAAGCTGAAGGCCGACGGTCAGGCTCGCTCTCGAGCTTCGCCCTTGAGCAGAGATCCTCGGCGGAATCTGCAACGCTCTGCTTCTTCCCAGCAGTCACGAAGCTTGTCCAATCAGCTGAAGACCAGTCACCTCACACCCAACGCGTCCTCAAATTCGTCTCCTGCAGCAAATTCCCCAGCCACGCCAAAGTTCAAACAAGAAGAGGAGGACATTGTAGGCGGCGAAATTACGGTCAAGGAGGAGCCAGGGAAACCACCTAGACTCGCTCGGTCCCAGTCGAAAAGACTACCTACCCATCCACCACAGCTTTTTACGGATGCCGAAGATCGAGGCTCAGAAGCTCGTCGTACTTATGAGACAATCGATGCTTGTCTGTACGCAAATAAGTACCTCGGAACTACCGAATATGCCCTGGAATGTGATTGCGCGGAAGAATGGGGTACGTTCTCTTCCTTCCCGTGGCTTCACCTGATTCCTACCAGGACGCGAATTCCTCTATGACACAAGTAACCTCCACTGACATGAATTATCGACAGATTCTACCCTGGGAGTCAATCATGCATGTGGGCACGACTCAGACTGTATCAATCGCGCGACTAAGATGGAATGTATTCAAGACTGTGGCTGCGGAACCTCTTGTCAAAACCGAAGGTTTCAAAATCAAGATTATGCAGACGTGACCGTCTTCAAGGACAGACAAGAAGGGCTATGGGCTCCGTGCCAACTCACCCTTGAAGGCGCACGACTTCATCTTTGAGTATATTGGCGAGGTGATCGGCCGAACAGGTCTTTCGAAGGCGCATGGTCCAGTATGATGAGGAGGGCATCAAACATTTCTATTTCATGTCGCTCAACAAAGGGGAGTTTGTCGACGCCACGAAGAAGGGTAACTTGGGACGATTCTGCAATCACAGCTGCAACCCAAACTGCTACGTCGACAAATGGGTTGTTGGTGACAGGCTTCGTATGGGCATCTTCGCTGAGCGTAACATTTGCGCCGGCGAAGAGCTGGTCTTCAACTACAACGTGGATCGATATGGCGCGAACCCTCAGCCGTGCTATTGCGGAGAACCGAACTGCACTGGCTTCATCGGTGGCCGTACCCAGACAGAGAGATCGACCAAGCTTTCCGCGGGTCACTATCGAGGCGCTAGGAATAGAGGATGGTGACGACTGGGACCTTGCAGTTGCCAAGAAAGGGCGGAACAAGAAGAAGGCCAAGGAAGATGACGAGGAGTATGTCGATCAAGTGCAGCCCAAGGTGTTGGATGAAGCAGCGGTCAACAAGGTCATGGCTACTCTGATGCAGTGCAAGGAGAAGTGGATTGCCGTCAAATTGCTCAATCGAATTCAAGAAAGCAACGAGGAGAAGGTGCGGAATCGAGTGGTTCGCATGCACGGATATCGCATTCTGAAGACTGTACTTTCGACATTCATGGAAGATGCGAACGTGGTGCTCCAAGTGTTCGACATACTCTTCAAGCTTCCACGCCTGACGAGGAACAAAATTCAGGATTCGAACATTGAGGAGACTGTGGAAAAGCTTCACGAGCATGAAGACGACAGAGTCCAAAGAGCAAGCAACGGCTATGCTCGACATCTGGAAGTCCCTGGAGATGGGCCTACAGGATTCCGAGAGCCAAGCGCGATCCCGCGGCAAACGCAGGACTGGCAGAGGAGAGGAGACAGCTGGCTCGGCAGCATCAACTTGCAGCCCAAGCACGCACGCGGTCACCTTCACCACCTAAAGGCCCTGCCATTCCAAGCGGTCCGAGGGCTGGCAGTGGATCCCGACCGGGGGTTTTTTGGCGGATCTCGCCCTCCTTTCCGCCCTCGACCAGGGCCTCCGCCTTTACCCGCTGGATGGGAATCCGCGCGTGGACGCAACGGGCTCGGTCTACTACTTTACTTCAGATCACAAAGTCAGGACTTGGACGCGTCCGACACAGCCCGCTGCTCATGCCCCGCCACCACCTCTCCCCACAGGCAAAGACGAACGAGCAGAAGCTGCAAGACATAATTGATGGTCCTAGTGAAGAACAAGACGCCAACACCCGCTGTTGTAGAGAAGGAAATCGGGCGATGCCACTCCGCGTGACGCTTTGACGCCCACGAAGCACGAAAAGAAGCAAGTGAAGCCCAAATGGCAGACTTTACCGATCGAGAGCCAGAAAAGGATCTACGAAAAGACGGTTCGTTTTGATGGTGGTTTGGTGTTGTGTGAAGGAGCCCCACGAATGCTAATTTTCGTGACCGAACTAGATTTACCCACACGTCAGTGAGATCTCAAGTCGGTACAAGACCAAGATCGATCGTGATGCGCTGAAACGTTTCAGCAAAGAAGTAGGTCCATCGTTGCAGAGTGGAATTGCAAAGACAAATCAAACAGTTCAATAACACCTTCCAATAGGCAGCGAAGAAAGATTGTACGGTCGGACTTTGACGCAGGTCGCGTGGAGGATCCGACGAAGCTGTCTGACAAGCAAGTCAAAGGAATCCGCAAGTATCTCAATTCGTGGTTTGAAAAAGCCGCTACGAAGCAATCGATGCAAGATGAGAAAACAAAGGGAAACGCCTCAGGGACTCCTTCCGCAAACAATCACGAAGCAGGTCAACCAAGCGTTACAACGGCCAACGGCTCCTCTGAAAAGACAGCCGACCCAACCACGTGGCGGCGCAGAACGGCTACGGCTCAGGCGTGGATGGCGACGAAGAGGATGACAATCGTGACGATGATGATGACGATGATGATGATGATGAAGACGACGACGACGACGACTCAGCTGTGATTAGTACCGTCAGCGACAACAAACGCAAACGTGAAGCCGACGAAACTCCTCTGACGGGCATCTCAGACGAGAACAACGATCCGGCGTTCCTCAAAAGAGTTCGGTCTGACCAATCACCCGCTGCTATTGCTCCTCCTCCTCCGCCGCCGCCGCCGCCTTCCACCCCCTCCTCCGCCAATTGATGAGAAGCCAACTGACGATGAGGAGATGGTGGATGAGACACGTGAACATGGCGAATCCGTGGACTCTCCACTCGATGCTGACATGCAGGACTATGAACCAAAAGCGCTAACGACATCAACTTCGTAAGGAAGCATGACCGAGGAGCAATGGGCATCATGCATGATCGGCTACCTGACGTCGGCGAACGTCGCTTTTTACGTCAGTTGTATTTCCGCTGGCGTTCTAATTGAATCGTTCAATAGACTAGTTGCTACATACCAAGCACACTCTAGTTGGTGACCGCTTCAGAGGAAATCACGTATGTAATAGGTCACTGCTCGAAAAATTTCGGCCGAATAATTCATACAAAGCAACCATAATGCTCGTTGAGATTGTCGCATCCTAAGATAGATGTGAGGTGGAAAGGAGGGTAGTGAATCGCGGATTCCGAGCATGTGACGTAGATGCCTGTAGGGCTGATGCCCCTCTAAGACTGCTTGACTGCACGTGTGAACAATTTCGACACAAAAAAAAAAGCTATCCGTCTTTCGCGAGCAAGTCAACAAATCGACGTGTGCACAATTTGCAAACACTGTTCCCTCGACGTCGCGATGGCGAATACAAGTGCGTTGATAAAACGGCGCGCGGACAACGAGCTCATGCCACCACCTCCTTCCGCCCAAACGAATCAAACGACCGGGGATCGCACTTGACGAAGAGACATACGTTGACGCGTTGTCGTACATCATCAAGCGAGACTTTTTCCCAGAAGATCTGAACTGGAATTCTTGAAAGCATACAACTCGGGCGACGTGGAATGGATGGAGGAAGCTCGCGTCAAAATGGAAGCAGCGAGAACGCCAGGTCGCAGTGGGACCATGCAGCCCCCTTCCACCCCATTGCAAGGATATCGTGAGGCTGCAATGTCCACGAGGAGCGCTACGCCAGCGGCCTCGGTCGCATCCACGCCCGGCCTGCAGAGGGGGACCCAACTCTCGACAACAGTGTCAGAAAGTCAACTACAATTTGTCTCTGGCGGAATTCCAACGCACGTACACATCGGGAAGACAACGAGTCATTCAATAAGATTGTGGATAGGCTCAACCAAGAGAAGCGAGAAAAGGGCAAATGGGCATGGTTCAACAACAGGACTGCCGTCGAAGCGACTCTTGGCTCAAGCCGCCTCCTCTCACGGAGAGCTCCTACGAATAGAGGATCGCCAAACAAACGCGCGGGGGGAGAAGCAGCCAGGCGTGGATGAGTTACAAAGCATTGATACTACAATGGCACAAAACTTGGACGATCGGCCCGCCAGCGTCGATTTCCCTGGGATGAAAGACATGTATCGGCAGGGACCTAAGAATGGCTTGATGTTCTTGCCGGACGACTTCGAAGACCTCCACCCTGAGATGACGACAGTTGCACAGGATAGAGAGGCAAGGTCAAGAGCTGGGCCTAAAAGCATCAACGTCGCTGGAACCAGGTTACAAGCGGAAGTTAAGCTTCACGAGGGTGTCGCACCATCCCCCTCCCTCTCTGCCATCGACGCCTCCATTGCCAACATGAGAGCCCAAAAGCTTGCTAGCAGCGGGATGGACAATGCATCTACTAACGGTAGTGAGACGCCAAGAGTCAACGGCTACGCTTTCGTCGACGAGGAACCGACAGCGGCGGAAATTGAGGCTTCTTTGGCCCAGGCTGAGAGCGACAGGGAAGAGATCATCAAGCCAGGTCGGACAAGGCATTGAAGGAGTTGATAGATCAAGCCAGAGAAGCTGGGCCGAAACGCTTCTCAATGATCCCAACGACACAACGGGACGAGCTTCATGGTCGAATGTTGGAAAAGCAACTGGCGGCAAAGAGAAACAGCTGCAGCACAGCAGCAGGAAGGGGTAACGTTATCTCCCTCTGTGCCGTGGACAGCGCGGTCCGGCGGAGCAAGACCGCTGGCAAACACCGCGCTTCGCCAGCGCTCCCTCTCTGAAGGATATGCATCAATCGTCGAGGAAGAAGTATGGCATAGGCAGTCTCACACCTGCGGCTCGACTGCTCTATGATCGACTTGGAAAGACGCCAACGCGGACGCCCGTTTCGCGCAAGACGACGAATTCAGGAGGCTTCACACCAACACCCGTCAAGCTTAAACGACCGTTGAAGGAGCATGCACCATAATAGTGAGACGCAGATGGAACCAATCCAGGGTGCCTGGCATGACCTGCAGCGCGCCTCTAAATTTGGGGGAAATTTGACGTGACAGATGCAAGGAATTCGAAACATTAACATGAAACCTGGCGGCGCATGTCAAGTCGAGGTTCGGAGAGCAGGTTCCTGACCTAAATTTGAAATCGAATCCTGAACCCATTACTCGTCCCTAGATGTAGATTAATGATACAACCCCACCAACCAAGCAATAGTTGTTACCCTCTAACTAGTCCGTACGGGGCGCAAATTGACGTTCGCACTCCAAGCATTCAGGAGGGAAATGACCAGTGACTGTACGAAAAATCAACTGCCGAGCACAAGGGTTGATTCGGAGGGACGGAGTCTGGTCCGTGAGATCTTACGAGCTCCCCGGAGGTATTACCTATAGGACTAGGCGGTGTAAGTCCGTCGCGTATCAGCGTTCGACGCCACGCGGTGTCAAGCCCGAATGCAGTTAGGTCCGCATCCAAGTACGCGGATCGCACAAACGAAGCGGAGCATAGCCCAGAACAGGAACACCAGTCGCGTGATTGATAGGGCTACCCTACTTTCCAGAGGGGTGGGCGCTAGGCGAAGCGAGGAGGGGCGAGGCGAGGGGCGGAAAGTAACGCGCCCCTCCTGTCGGCTGCCCGTGAAATGAACAGCCGATCAGTGAGAGGTGGCCGTTGATGTGCGGAATGTCACATTGACATCTTCGACCCGTGGAATTGCTGGCGTTACGTTCCACCAGGCCACTTGCGCTCTGGAATTCCCTCGCTTCCAGGGCCACGACAAGAGTAGGGAGATTGAGACTGTCACTTCAACCAACTCTGTCTCGATTGTTACGACGTACGTTGAGTCAAGTCAGTCGGACTGAGGTGAGGCTGTGAAGGCAGAGCTGATGACCGGGCGGGAAAGCTTGTTATCTATTCATCATTGCTGCAGATAGCAGTAGCATCCTCTGCCTGATCCCACCTAAAATGGAATCCTTGATTATTAACATGAGGTCCTAGCAGCCGCGCATTGAGGATAGCGGCCTTGCTTCGCGCACCTGCTCAATCTTAATCAAATTTGTGCAGCCAACGGGGTCGCTCGCTTGCCCGTGAGGCCTACCGATGGCCAGCTCGATCCCGCCCACCAAGCCTTCGCACGGTAGCACCGCAGATAGCCGTTCACGTGAAATGCTCGTCCGAGCTATGTGCGCTTCGCCCTGCTTGGCGCGCCTCGGGCCTGCGTACATCACCGTGCATTCTTGCGTGCGAAGTCTGCAGGGGCCGGCTCTAAGGCGCCGTGTCTTGAAATCCATGTCGCGAGCTAATCCAATCTAGACCCTTGGTCAGATGTCGTTGCGCTGCACAACAGGCGCACAACCGCCACCACAACAGATTTGCCTGCCTAATGTTTGCACTCCCCCCGCGCCTCGAACCGTCACCCCGGTCGTCTCTTCTCAATCTTCAGAGCCCAGAGCCGTGCTGCATCGCATCGCATGCTTATCAGATGCCCGCTTATCATCCATTCACCGACTGCCGATAACGCGATCCTCGATCCTCCTACTCGACAATCGCTCGCTCTATCTGCGAATCCCTACGGATCTGACGTACTGGAACTTGCGCACTGCCAAAGCAGCCTGCCCGACCCGTTGCCGCGCGACGCCCTCTGATCGCTAGATTACAGCTCCCCGTCTGCCAACGTCGCTGAAGTTATCACTACTTTCTCATACGTTCGACCGGCGCGACCGCGAAACTGGCAGGCTTGCATCGGTGGCATGATATAGTACAGCTCGATATCGGATGAACTGCTTGGACGTGTTCGGCGTCAAATTCTGAGACCAAAGCCTTGTGGATACGCGCCGCAACGCCTCTGCGTGGGTTGAGGTGCATTCAGCCATGCCCGGCTACTCGAAAAATTGTGCCCTCCGACTCTGTCCCAAACCTCAACATTAGACACAGGCACTCGATCACGGCTTTGGACGGCCGCGGAAGCGCCGCAAGGCCTTTCGGTCGAGTCGTCGTCCGGCTTGGAGGATGTTAGACATCTCGATTTCCTCCAGGCGCACCATGGACTCGATGCAGGTGTTCGCGAAACGAAGTCTCCCCACGCAACCGGCGCCGTTCCGGACTCGACTCGACGACCATCCGACCCTGCTCGTCAGCTGGTGGGTAACAGGCTTTTCCTTGGTCATCATCCTACTGAGACTTTGGGGCCGACTTCTTCGCAATGGGAGACTGTTCACCGAGGACAAAATCATGGCGATTGGAATCATACCGTTGCTGGTACGAATGGCATTCGCCGATGGGGTCATGGTGTACGGAACCAACAACGTGCCCGCGAACGGTCTGTCTCCACAGCAGATCGACGGCCGTTCGATTGGCTCACGTCTTGTTCTGGGTTCACGCATATTCTATGCGCTATTGTAAGTGTCCACAAGGGATTTGCGACTTTGCAGACGCGCTACTGTGTTCGGGGCTGACACTGCTCGCAAGCATCTGGACCGCAAAATTCACCGTGTCGGAGTACCTGAAGCGGCTCGCAAGCGCCATCTGGACCAGGCAGTATGAACAAGTATTGAAATTCATTCGAATATTCCTGGTCATCACCTTTGTTGGGGTCGTCGCGGCCACGCTGGGAGAATGCCAGCCGTTCGATCACTATTGGCAGGTTTCACCAGACCCAGGCGTCACATGCCGGGGAGGCTACGCGCAACTCATCACGATGGGCACCTTCGATATCATGACCGATGTGCTGTTGGTAGCTTTTCCGATCCCCATTATCATGCGATCCCAGATGCCGCTCAAGCGCCGACTATCTCTCTCCTCGCTATTCTCCCTCAATATCATTTTGATCGCGATTGCCGGCTACAAGATGCCCACCATCATCAAACACGACAGTTCGCAGCAGACCCGGACGCTGTGGGCATCCATCGAAATTCTCTTCTCCACGGCCACCTCGAACGCATTGATCATCGGATCCTTTTTGCGGGACCGTGGCGTCAAAAAGGTCAAATACAAGAAGGACGAGACGTCCAGGTCTGACTCGGCTACCGCATCCACTGCCTATCACAATCAACCGAGCATCAATCGAGTGATGACGAAGCAGCATTGGGGGAACGACAGCGACGTTGATCTGTTCGCCGCATGCCGAGGCCGCATGGATTCAATACCCGAGGCGGATCTAAAAGCTACCGTGGTCGGAAAAGCACCCCCGAAAGCCATCATCTTGAACACAAGGGCCAGCAGCTCCTACACGAGCTCGAGCGCCGAGTCGCGCCCCAGATTCGCGCCTGTTCGCTACACCAGCACCGAAAAAACGCCGGACGACTTGGAGCTCTATGACATTGGTGGCACGTTGGAAAACGGTGAATTGTCGTCCGTGTCGGATACGGTCAACGCCGAAGACCCGCCTATCTCTCCACATGGCAGCACAAAACTGCTGCTGAGCAGAAGTGCAGCCAGTCGACCAAGCAACAGACAGATGTCGGGTATTGCGAAGAAAACCCAGATTCTTGACACTTCGCTCGGTACAGATTTTGCAGATGTTGGTGGGCTACTGTCCCCCGACGGGCTTGCGAAACCGAGCCCTAAACCGAGCCCTCTTGTGGGTGTGGAATCGAAGCTTGCTAAGAGACTGGAAAGTCTGCTTGAGTCACCACGTCGGTCGCGGGAATTGCGGAAAGACGACACGCCGCCGGCAGCGGATGAGCGACACGGTCGGATGAGCCGCAGCCGTTCTTTGCGCCTACGGTCATCGGGTCGTAACTCTCCCCTTAGAGCCGGCTGTCGAGGAGGGTCTGTTTCGCGGGATCCATCCGCCGCAGGCCGTCCGTCTCGAAACATCGAGGATTCGCGACTGCAGCGCGGCCAGACAGTCGCAGGGTCTGGGGGAGTGGTACCTGACATGGATTTGCAGGATGCAGGCGGACTGTTGAATCCCGCTTCAGCCCTATCAATTTCCGCTCCGCCGCCCGAAAGTACCCCGCCCTCCAGTAAGACGGACTTCTACCAAGAGCGAGACGGACGACACGAAACGTCGTTAGCAAGCATCACCAGAAACGTTGATGAAACATGAGCCAATTCGGTAGCAGAAGTTACGGCTTCCGGCCCCCCCGCTCAAAGCATCGCCGCCAGCTCGCGCGTTCACAGTGGAAATGCGAGACAGACACGCTTAAATGACAGGTGGCCTTGTCCGTAATTCCGGCCGGGTCAGCTGAGACTGCGAAAACGCCCGTCAGCATGCAGATACGTCATGTGAAACATGGCGAGGCTACCGATTTAGCAGTACGTCAAGCGGACCGGATGATCTACTAACTAGTATGATCTACAAACTTGTATGATCTACAAACAGCCCCACGAGCCGCCTCCTCAAGCCCTTCATCTACCGTTACTCCCTCATCATATAACCCTATCGAAGCTTCCGATTCACATATCAATACTGCAGAGGTCCCTGCTCCAACATCCTATCCCCTTCATCCTCAACAGATATTCTTATCATAACGACGGTCGTAGACGCTGGTAGTCTGCATCGCTCTCTTCTCCTCGCCATATTTCTCTCGACGCCAGAACATCTCAATATGGCTACGTCTGCCCTACACCATCAGGCCTCGTCGTCGGCGCCTGGGATCAGGATAAGTGGGCCCATGACACCACCACTGTCCGACATCCAGTCAAGACGGCCGTCGGCCTCGACCCTCAGGCTGGCCGGAACTTCTTTGTCGGCCAACCAGTCGTCGGAAGAGCTTTCCGACTCTCGATCAGGTGGATCTCCTCAGGAGGGAAACAGTCGTAGATCGCCCATTTCCCCTCACAAGCAATGGGCGCGAAATATTCTGGCCAAGATTAAAGACGCACGAGGCGTGCCCCCTGCTCCCAATAGCCCAGCCATGCGTTTCCACATGCCTGGTCGCAATCACCATCACCAGCACCACAACAACCCTTCATCGCCCGAGCAAGACAGCGGAGCAAAAGCCACGCCTACGATTGCAGGGGCGGAAGATTCGGCAGGGCCCGCTACTACGAATGCTGCTCGAGAGCCGGATCTGGAAACGGTGGGAGAAGAGGTGGCGGAAGACACGCGAACAGTTCCCTCACCGGCTGTGGGTGCCGGTGGAGGCGTGGCGGGAATGGAAAGTCCGGAGCGTCGCAGCGCGAACGTCGTCTCATCGCTATCACCCAAATCTGCAGACTCCGCAGAAAACCTTGGGCGAAGACAGTACCAGCAGCAACACGGCAAAGATTCCAACGCGGAGATCATGGACGTCGGTGGATTGCTACAAGACTAAAACATCCTGCACATACGGTCATCGTTGGACGCGACTCCTTACGATTCGACACATTTACTTTCTGAATTCTTTTTTAGAAGCGAGCGGCATTGCATTAGGGAGGAGTTTAAACTTAAACCATATGTCAACGCAGAATTGATGTAACGACGGCCTCGGCGGAACGAAGTATCTTTTTTGAGTTGTCTCAACGTGGTCAAAAGCCTATGTCTTGGAGGCAACGAGCGCTGATACCTCGTTCGTCTAAGACTCACATCTAATACCAAATACGAATGGGAGTCTATGTCTCAATGTATGTAAGATCGTGTAATCAAATGCCAAAAAAAAAGTTAAGATTCCATCTTTTGCTCGAACATAATCCGCCGTCCGTGATTAGGCTGTACCAGAATCCTGCCCGTGTCACTATGATCGGGCAGGTTTTATGATGATAGGAATTTCTATGATGCGAAATTGCTATCATACACACTTGTGCGCGCTCCTGCCCCGTCTCTGAACCCCGCAAGCGTCAACGATTTGTAAGCAACCGTCCCGCTCCTTTTCGTAGAGACCTCCAGACTGTTGCAAGGAGACGAAGGGTGCACAATGCTTCAAATACAAATGTGTCGTTGAGCAAAGCGAGACGTTGTTGGTGCAATCGCTCAGCGGATCCTCTCGTTACTCCTCCTCTCCTTTCGTCGACTCTTCTCAACCCAGCGGACAAGATGGGGTTCTTTACCCCTACCACGATCTTTTGGCGCCTCTCCCTCTTGTTCGCTTTGTGCTTTACTGCTTCGCAACATGTCGCGTCCGCGCAGCACCACACCTCCTCGTGGGCCGTGCTGGTATGCACCAGCCGGTTCTGGTTCAACTACCGCCACATGGCCAACACGCTCTCCCTGTACCGCACCGTCAAGCGGCTCGGCATCCCCGACTCCCAGATCATCCTGATGCTGCCCGACGACATGGCGTGCAACCCGCGCAACGCCTTCCCCGGCACCGTCTACAACAACGCCGACCGCGCGCTGGACCTGTACGGCGACAACATCGAGGTGGACTACCGGGGGTACGAAGTCACGGTCGAGGCGTTCATCAGGCTGCTGACGGACCGGCACGACGAGAACATGCCTCGGAGCAAGCGGCTGTTGACGGACGAGAGATCCAACGTGTTTGTGTACATGACGGGCCACGGCGGCGCGGACTTCCTCAAGTTCCAAGACACGGAAGAGATCGGCGCGGTGGACATTGCCAATGCGCTCAAGGAGATGCACGAGAAGAACAGGTGAGCAGCGGAAGGGTGGAGGTATGGGGATGATGCAAGGACTGATGTTGATGCAGATACAACGAGCTGCTGTTCATGATCGACACTTGCCAGGCGAACACGATGTACACCAAATTTTCGTCCCCCAACGTCCTCGCGACGGGCTCGTCCGACCTCGACCAACCCTCGTACTCCCACCACGCTGACCAGGATGTTGGTGTTGCCGTGATCGACCGGTACACGTACTACAATTTGGAGTTTCTGGAGCAGCACGTGCTCAACCAGACCAGCCAAAAGACTCTGGGTGATCTGTTTGATTCTTATGACGAAGCCAAGGTGCACTCCCACCCTGGACTGCGGTTCGACCTTTTCGAGGGAGGCGAGACAGCCGCGCGCGATAGGCTGATTATGGATTTCCTGGGCAACACCCAGCACGTGGAAATCGACGATTACGATCATGCCGACAATCAAGATTCAGGCGCTGCCGCGCCCAACGAGTTGCAACTACTGAAGTCAACCCTTGAAGCGTGGAAGTCGAAGGAGCCATCCACGAAGGAAAATGCTCAGCGGTCCTCACATCCTCAACAGGTGACTAGCGCTAGTCGAGAAAGTGCGCGATCGACCTTGGTTGATGCAGAGAACAATTCCGCCTTCTCGTCACTCTCCGTTCAGGACGGCAAATCCACAGACTCGTTGGCGGCTCAGATGAAGCATCAGCAATACCGCGCTCGTCCTGCGCCCAAACTGAGCCAGTTCGGCCTCGGAGACTCCGCTGGACATCCTTCGTTCGTCTCGTCCCTCTCGAGAGGTCTGACTGTATTCGCTCAGGTGGCTTTCACTGTCGGCCTGGTTGTCGCAGGCCATCGATGGGAGAGATCCACGAAGCAGCGACAGCAAGACCACGCAAAGAACAACACCAAGGCCGGCATGAAATAGGCTCAGACAGGGACGAACCCTGATGAGGGACAGGGTCGATGACATATGTCCGAGGCCACCAGCGCATGCGACCTCGAAATACCCGAACAGAGTTCGTTTGGCCAATTCTCGCGAAACCAAAGTCTCGAGGAGCGAGAAGATTGCTCTCTCGTGAGCGCATGCAGTCATCTCACAAAACTCGCTGATCTCGGACCGAATTCGCAAATCGCGACTGGTCGACTGTGTACGCATTGTTTCAATGAGACTTGATATCCGAATGACGGCCGTGCACAATACCATATTGTCGAAGTTATCCTTCAACCCCACCGCTCTGGACGTGCTAACCTTGCTCAAGGTAGTCGCTATTGTGGCGAAAAGGGCATGGCCTGCGTGAAGGATCGCACGCTGCAGCCAGTCTGTGGTGCTGGCCTCCATAGAAGTCTTGACACAGGGTGTCTCCATTACCATGGAGCAGGCAAGGGTCTTGTCACATGTATTATTACAAGAGTGAGACATGCATCTCTCAACTCTGGATTCTTGGGAGAATACTGAACTATCGGAAACCCTTTACGGAGTACGCTAACCATTGGGCGACTGACAAGGCGAGCGCGCCCAAAATGGTGTGGGGATCCAGCGAGAAAATATGGCGAATGGCGTGGTCCCGCACTTAGGCATAGCCCTTTTCGTCAGCGTTGACGTTTGGGGACCACGAACACTTTTTTTGCTGTCTTGATGAGACGATACGACGGAAGTTCGAGTCTGTCAGGAGAAACCGGCCTTGCTCGAGAGTATGTCTGGGCAAAGGCATGATTGAAACTCAAGATGGCACAGTCCATGTCTCTCTTTCGGACGCTGTCAATTGGATTATCACACGATATTCTGTAGAGACCTTTCAACCCTAACTTACCCCTCCTTCCGCAAGACATTTTTGCCCCTCCATGCTGCAAATCAAATACATTCTCTTGATATTTTTTTTTTAACTCCAAACAAGACCAGCGCCTCGAACATACCTCTCGCCTTGCCGGCCCTCCCCCTCTGACTCAGGCCGCCTCTGACTGCTCTCGACGTCTCATCAACACAGGCTTTCGCTCCACCTCCTCAAGGACCGTCCTCGAACGACTTCTCCACCCCCCGCCATTTGAAAGATATTGTGACATCAGACGAAACGACCGTTCGATCAATCCGGCATTCCGCAACCCGCAACCTGTCTCATCGCAGTATTCGTTTTCTGGAATCAGAGCACATTACAAACATAGACTCCGCCCCAGCGCAGGGTTTTGGGTGGAATGGCGCCGAAGAACAAGGGGGAGAACTCCAAGAAGGCAGCGGGCAATGCTCGAAAGGCAGAGGCGGAGGCACAGAAACAAGCGGTGAAAGCGTCGCAGGCCGAGGCGGCAGAGTCGGCGAAATGGCAAAAGGGATCAAAGGACACATCTAAGAAGTGAGTCTTCTGCTGTGTGAAAGGGCCGTCGAAATCTGCCCTGAACTACGAAGCTGGCTGACCTGGGCCTTGCCTGACCCCCCGAAATAGAGAAGCTGCAGCAGACAAAGCAGCAGAGGCGCTGCGCAAGAAGCAGGAAAAAGCTGCGCTCCTCGCAGAAGAAGAGGCCAGCCAGCCCTCAAAGCCCAAGGGCGCCGGCGCCAAGTCCGCAGCAAAGAAGACTTCAGTCGCGCGAGGGCCCGCGCTGGACCTGTCCGCGCTCGACGCGCCCTCGAGCCCCTCGACCGCGCTCAACGCGTCCGGGATCGACAACGCCCTGGACGCGCTGTCGCTCACCAACACCACAGGCAGCTCTGACAAGATCGACCGCCACCCGGAGCGCCGCTTCAAGGCCGCCTACAACGCATTCGAGGAGAGGCGCCTCGAGGAGATGCAGGACGACAAGTCGCTGAGGCGGCAGCAGAAGATCGACATCATCCGCAAGGAATTCGAAAAGTCCGACCTGAACCCCTTCAACAGCGACACCGCCGGCCGCTTCGACATGTCCAAGGACGAGATGGCCGGGATGCGTGCAGACGTGCGGGCCGCCAAGGAGAAGCGCCTCGCCTCGCCGTGATGTTTCCTTTTTTATTTTTCCTCTCTACAAGACCCTTGCCCACGACGCCAGTTGTTCAAGACAGGCTCGTGCCGTAGACCTTAGACAGACTAGACCCCTTCAGCTTTCTCCTATAGTGCTCCGCCACTTGGCCACGCCCGAAGCTGTCCAAAAGCCAGCCCGCCGGCTTGGAAGCCGTGCCCGCTGCCCGGAGCCCCTTCTTTCCTCTGTCCCCTCGGTCCCGCGCGCCGCGACGCCTTCTAGCAGACAGCAGAGCTCGCCCGGCCACCCAGCAGAGGCAGGCGGGCGAGAGACGGGCAGCGGAGCAGCGGCGCCCTGGTGGGCTTGCGGCGGCAGCACGTAGCAAAAACAGACAGATCGGACAAGGCCGGCCGAACAAGGGCGCCTTCGTGGCTTTTGCGACGCAGCACGCTTGCACCAGGACGCCCGCGCGGCGCGCAGGCTGCTGTCTGAGAGTGCTGTGTGCCTGAGAGCGCGCTGTGCTATACAGTGATACATGCAATGGCCGCGCCTGGCGACGACGTCTCTGAAAGATGGATGTCCTGGGCCTGCGACGGCCAATGGAAATGCACGTTTGTCTGGTGTAATATGCGTGGTCTGTGGTCTGTGATGCGTGCCCAGCAAATCCCAAAATCTCGTCATGCCAAAACGCCGCCGCGGCGCCCGCCCTTTACCGCTCCGCCAGCGGGCCCTTCTCGCCGCCCTCGCCCACGCCCTCGGCCACGCTCTCGAGGTGGCGCACCCGCGGCCCCGCCCGCGTCGGCGACTGCGCCGGCAGCAGCCCGGCGACAGCGCCGGCGACAGCGCCCCGCCCTCCGCGGGGCCCGCCTCCTCATACCGCTCGTCGCGCCGCCCCGCGTGCCGGCCCGCGACCGCGCGTGCCGGGTCAGCAGGTACGGCAGGCCCAGCCACGGGCTGTTGATGGGCGAGTCCGGCCCCGTGTAGATGAACAGGTCGTACAGCAGGCCACCGAACAGGCAGCCGCAGAAGGGCGCGACCATGGGCACCCAGAAGTAGTAGTCGCCCGCGGACCAGACCTCGGCCCGTAGCCGACAATGTAGGCTCATCAGGCGGGGCCCGAAGTCGCGGGCTAGGTTGATGGCGTAGCCGGTCTCGTAGCCGAAGCAGGCGCCCAGGCCGAAGATCAGGAAGAAGAGCGAGAGCGGGAACCAGTTGCCGGAGCCGAGGGCGGCGCCCATGTTGGACTCGTCCTTGAGCGCGAAGATGACGAACAGCAGCAGGGCCGAGGTGATGAACTCGCTGAAGAACTGCGAGGCCTTGGGCACGAAGCCGGCCGGATAGGTGCAGAAGATCTGGGCGGTCGAGCCCTTGGCGGGCGGCACGGTGCGGACGCCGTGGCCGGCGTAGTTGTCGATGGCGGAGATCTTTGGCGGAAGAGAAGGAAAAGAAAAAGAGGTCAGCGGGGGCCGGCAGGCTGGTCGCCACGATCGCCACTCACGTAGTTTGCATAGACGACGCCGCTGGCGCAGAAGGCGCCCAGCACCTGCGCGACCAGGTAGATGAAGAAGCGGCGGAAGGGCAGGCCGCGGTAGACGCTGAAGGCCAGGGTGATGGCCGGGTTGAGGAAGGCGCCGCTGTCGCCGGCGACGTAGATGCCCAGCATGACGCCGATGCCCCAGCCCCAGGAGATGCTCTGGTAGCCGCCGAAGCCGTCGCCGCCGGCGCGGACGTCTCGCCGGTGCTGAGCAGCACCTGAGCGACGCTGCCGTCGCCGAACATGATCATGACGAAGACGCCCCAGAACTCGGCCAAGGGCTCGCGCAACACCAGGCGCACGCGGCTCCACCACAGCTCGTGGTGGGCGTGCTCGATGTGCTCCTGCTTGATGGGCGCGTGGGCGTGCAGGCCGAGGGCGGAGCGGATGTTGTAGTGCCTGCTGGCGGCGGTGCGGGACTGGGTGGGACGGAGCGCGAGCGGGAGGTCGTTGGACGAGGACGAGTTCTTGGAGGAGCGCGAGCGCGTTTCAGAGACGGCATCCCCAGCTTGATTGGCCTCTTGGCCTCCCACTGGACTGAGTGGCGAGAAGGGCCTCGCATCTTGGGCCGTGCGACGATTCGTCGTGCCGGACAGCGGATTCAGGTCGGCGGCGGCAGCCATATTCGGCGCGCGCGCTCTCGCTCGCTCGCTCGAAGAGTCAAGCGGGCCGTGCGTAAAAGGATGCTGGCGATGTCGAATCGCGCATCAACTCCAGATGTTCAGAGCGGGCGCGCGTCCTTCGAGCAGGCTTGGAATTAGCAGTCCTAAAACCAATCGTCTGCAGCTGTCCCGACGATCAGCGTTACGGTGGAGCAGTGGAGGCAGCGTGGAAATGTCCAGAAAAGTGGCGGGCGGGAGCAGGCAGATGAATGCTTCGATGGCTTCTGGAAATGCGCGAGAACCCGAAGGCAGTGTGGGGGCAAGCTAGAAGGATTTGCGGAGACGAGACTGTCAGGAATATAATTGGATCAGCCATCTTACGAAACCGTTGCAACAACGGCACAAATGGGCGCCGGCCGCCGCCGCCAAGGGCCACGAGACAGACGCGACCAGGATCACCAGCGGTAGCACACTCTTGTTCCTCTTATTCGGCATCTCGTATCGGCTGCCCGAGTGCGCAGAAGCCTCTTCGCTTCCTTGGATCGCCCTCACGCCGAGCGCATGTGTGGAAAGAGAGCAGGTCGGTCTTTGACAGGGATTAGATCCTCGGCGCCAAAGCAAGAAAGCCGAGTTGCCATGTGACGACCGGGGAGTCTCTCTTTGAGGCAGCTCCGGACTCTGGATCCTGCATGATGCAGGCCCATTCAGCTTTGCAAGTCGCCATCAGCACCGCTCAACAGAAAAGGTGCGCAGTTGTGGAGAAAGCGCTTGTGGGCCTTCGAAACCGCGTAAGAGGACGCGGCGCAGCACGAATGCGCGGGGTCCCACGCAACGTGAGGTATGGCTTTGATCTTCGCGGAAACGATGTCGGAATAGCGCTGCTTCAAGCTTAGCACTGTTTGAGCCCTGACTTAAGATTGAACCGAGTGGGGAAAGAGAGGTCTAAATTTGATGATGAGAAAAAAAACATAAGAAAACAAGACATGTTCCAATCTATCAGGGCGCGGTTGACGATTAAGAATCAACCGCCCAGCGGCTCCCATGAGGGGCAAAATCACCATCTTCATCTTTCCCTCGGCCATCCAACGCCTGTCTTCTGTATGCCGTGGAAACCTGGCCGATCGGCCGCGCCCCGAGCCTCCGGGACCCGCCGAATCGGCATGCTTGGAATGCAATCGGGGTATTTATTCATGTGTCGCCACCAAACCAAATTCCGGCTCTTACCCCAGATCATGCATCAATCCAAAACTATCGCTCCCAGCGAGCAGACAAAGCCTCAGAAAAGTGGCAGCGGAGCCCGCCACGGGCATGCCTGAAAGTAAACTCGGTTCCTAGCACCGCAACGGGCTATTCGATAAAGTAAACAGGTCCTCGCATGCTGTATCATTAGTCGTTCAGTCTGATCCTTTTGTTTTTCCTTTTGTGTGTGTGCGCTCTGAGGAGAAAGATCTACGATTGCGGCTCGCTCAAGAGCAAGCACTCGGCCGCGCCAGCCACTGCGACCGCCGCGCCTGCCCACCAAGCCCAGATCTCATACCCAGAATTCAGACCAGCAGTCTGGATGATCCCGGATAGAGTCGGTGCAATCGCTCGGGCTAGACTCGCTGCAGACGCGCCCGTGCCGTTGATCACGCCAAGCACGCGATTCGATGGCGCGCTGCCCTTGAGCATGATGCTGTTGGATGGATAAGAAACCGCTTGAAAGGTGACTTTCCACAGAAGGATAACCGCCAAGCCCGCGTACCGCACAGCGCCTTGAGGCAGTAGCAGCAGGTATGGTGCCAGAAAATACAGCAGCGGGTACAGCAGAGCCACGAAGCGAAACGTCTTGTGCGGCCCGAAGCGTTCAACCACGTACGGTTGCAGCTTGAACTGAGCAAGCATGTTGTAGAAGCCTTGCAAAGTCAATATGACGCCAATCGCGCTGGTCGAAAGCCCGAAACCTCCCGTGAACTTGATCGCAGACTGCACATCGCCTTCTTGCGCGGCTGGCATCGACAACAGTACGGGCATCAGCGCTTCCATTGCCATCGTGTGGTAAGCCAGGATTCCGAAAGCGATGATGTTCAATATGACTTGTCGGTTGAACGTCTTGATCACCCCGTAGGATTTGGCAGGTTTGACCGCCTCCGTGACCGCCAGTGCATCAAACGAAGCGATCTCTTCCGATACCTTCTCCGAATAGCTTCCGTTCGAGCTGCAATCCGACTCGTCATCGCTGCTGGCCCCCAGCAAAGCCGTTTCTTCTTCCTCGAGGTCGACTTCGCTGATCTTACTGTATTGCTCTGCCTCGGGCGTTCTGCGAACAATCAGTTCAACGAGCCATTGGCCAAGCTCACGTCCGGGATCCCGTCGCTCCTTCTTGTCCTCGTGCGTTTCCTCCATGAACAGGATCCCGATGACGACGCAGATCACCGTCGCCGCGGCGCACACAAGGTTTGGCAACAAATATGGGAAGCGTTCGAAGATCGAGCCCGGTGCGAACAGTTGCGGGTAGCTGCGAACCGGATCTGCAAGCAAGCCACCGAGACCAGAACCTATCAATGATCTGTGAAAATCACCAACGTTAGCCCCCGTCAATTGATTGGCCGAACGCCTGTTAGCTATCACATACCCAATGCACCAGATGAAAGGCATTCTCCCGAACGCGCGCGCTGCATCATTCCCCCAAGTTTAGCCTTCTTGATCCTTACAACAATCTTGGCCGCCGCCTTGCTCACTTACGCTCGTGTTCTTTGACTTTGACGACTTCAGCTACCGTCGTATTTAGCACGCCGATGTTCCTGCTCGTCGCGTTGCCGAGTCAGCCCATTGCTCCAAGTACCGGTACGGCTCGTGCACGACTCACCCGTTAAGCAGACCGCCCAGAAAACGTCCCAGAAGAGCGATCTGCAAGTTGGGAGCAAAGCCAAAAATCAGCATGCTAATCCCGGTACCCGATAGACCGGTGAGCAGGATTGGCTTGCGCCCAACTTTGTCGCTAATCCGGCCCCATATCGGGCCACTGACGAACTCAGCTAGCGCAAAGGCCGAGGTGACTAGGCCGGCATATATCGAGATCTGTTTCTCGTCCGCCGTGATGTGAAACGACTCGACCATGTAATAGACGTATGGAAAGATTGACATGAACGCGATTGGTTCGCAGATCCGGCATATTGCTTGCAAAATTTCCACCGTTAGCGCCAGTATGTTCCGAATTGGGATTTCAAGAGAGAAAGAGAGCAACGTGACACCTACACAACACCAAGAGCTGACGAGTGGGGAACAGATGGTCGTTGGCTTTTGGCCGACTTTTGCTGCGAAACCAGGATGGCATTTTGGGGGCCGGAAAATGCTCTCAAAAGCAGATTTCTTTCCCAATACCGGTACGACTGAGATCGATGTTTCAGGTAGTGTGACTTGGATGGACGGTGAGTGTCAACTGTTGGACTACGCATCCGCATGTATACATACAGGGACTAGTTTTGGCTTCGATGACTTCAACCGTGGGCTGACCAGCAGATCGTTAAACGGATGCTTTGGATAACAGTTGGTAATTCCAGGCCTCGAAAGTGAGCGGCGCGCGAATTGATTTATATACGAAAGGCGAAGTGGTTTGTGAGATGTTGTCAGGATGAAGCGGTCCGAGCAGAACAGAGTTGCCAGCTGTGTAACGGTAGGCGGAGCGGTGGGGATTAGAGTACAAAGAGTAATGGTACCAACGACAATGACTAGGTCGAAATGTCGGTATGCTTGGTAGTGGTTGGAGGACCCGAGGCCAATAGAAGAGGGACTGGAGTCAAAAGGCAAAGCAGTGCCAGGTCTGATCGAGATCTTTTTTGGAAAAGCTGGGAACGCTGCTTCAGGCAGGTGTCACAAGGACTCGTCGGACCGGAGTTGGGTAGATCAGCTGGAAGCAGGTGAGCCGGCGAATGGGAAGCAACAGGCGGAGTGTGGCAGGCGACGTAGGACGGGCAGTTGCGAGTACGAGGATGGGGGAAGGCACGATGGCGTGAGCAGAGGGAGGGCAGCGGGATTGGCAGCAGGAAACAATAAGAAAGTGATGCAAGTCTCGGTTCATGGGACGACATGCGGCATCAGATATAGTGTATTCAATGAGCGACAATGGAAAAACACAGGCGTCAAAAGGAGCAGCTGATTTCTTATTAGGTTATATGATCAATCGCAAGGGCCAGCGGGGCCGCGAGTCAAAGACCCATTCGGGCGATGAGGGAAGGGTGTCAGAGATTGGGTGACGAGCTACGATTGCAGGGCGAAAGAAGACGAAACAGGCGGCGGCGGTGCTCCAGCGTGGTACCGGTCAAGCAAGGAGACCGTAGAGCGCAGGCGCACGCACACGAGAGCACGCATACGGAGCGAGCACTAGTGGACGCAAGAGAAGAGGGAGAGAGAGAGAGAGAGAGAGAGAAAAAGAGAGAGAGAGAGAGAGAGAGGAAAAGAGTGATAGAGAGGTTTACAGAAGCTGGTGTTCGCCCCCGGCTGCGGAAACAACCAAGCCGGATCGCAACTCAGCGTAAGGTGAGCCGAAAAGCCGGTGTAGGAAGATCATGAGGTAGACAAACCAAAAATGGAGTTGGAGGTCAAACTTGGCGGGGATAGGGCAACCAGCAAGCAAGGGCCGGGGAGCGACGGGATGGTATAGCACAAGTTCCGAGAGTGCAGCACGAGCCAGTGAGAGGGCGCAGCGATAGATGACAGTGTGATGATGGATTTTTTTTTTTCAAATTAAAAATAATCTCGCTGGCCGAGCCAACGCGGCAGCCGCGTGCTCTCGCGTGGCTCTCAGCTGTGGTGCGGATCAGGGGCCGGTAAGAAGAAAGAACAAGCTTCGACGGTCCAATCATGACGTACAAGCTCCAACAACAGCCGAAACCGAACGGGGCAGCGCGCCTGATACGATGGCCAAGGGGGACCAGGTCTCCCCGTCACCGCCTTTGGGCGCACGCCCTCGACCCATGGTCGACCCAGGTTGGCGAAGCAACATACCAGCGGCCAGCGGTGAGGGAGCCGCCTGCGCGGGCGCGTCCGGAGAGAGAGAGGGGGAGAGAGAGAGAGAGAGAGATAGACGAAAGGTGCGCGTCTCGTTGCCTGACAAGAAGCAGGAAGAAGAGGAGGTGGAGGACGAGGAGGCTCAAACGAGGCTCGCGCGACCTGGAGCGACTGCGCGTCAGGCCCTGCTTCGCTCCTTCTTCCCTTTCCCTCCTCCAGACGACCCAGCGCGGACTGCAATAATGCTGCAGGCGGCAAATTTACCGCGCCTGCAGATGCCAACCACCGAAAGAGGCGGAGCCGGCCCCAGCTCTGACCCGGAATGAGGGCCAATCACGAGCGCGGATCGGGTCTTGTGACCGCTAAAAGTCGTGCAGCGACTCCTTAGGGGGATGTTGGTCGCGAACAGTGGTTCATCACATCCATGGATCTCGGCACGAACTGCTGACGCTGGGCAAGCGCGAGGGAAACAAGGAAAGCCGTGCTAGCGCTCGGCCGGTGCGTCTACGCGGCAGTTGGTATAGCCAAACTCTAAAAACAAAATTCCGTTATTAAAGTGTGAAGTGAAGTTGAGGCGTGCGTGACAGAATGCTGTGGCTACGCCACTGCGCGAACCCACCCTGCTGGGCGCTGCTTTACCACCATCATCGTTACCATCGTCGAAAGGTACCACCCGACGGGTTGATCTCGGGCAGATATGATGACGAATCACGGAAACGCCGACTCTGACGGTGGCTCTGTCCAGGTTTCCCCCATGGATGATGTGGACTATCTTCGTGTACAACAGTAGTGATTGGCGGGCGGACACGTCGTGCACTGCACGTGTTTCAACGGTTGTAGCTTATGCGATGTTACACAATCTCCTTCGCCGTGCGCAATCGTCTTGGCTTTTTTTCTCCCTTCCTCTCTTATTCTCAGTATCTTTCGTACATAAGGTTTTGTGCCAGCGTCCCATCCCGCCAATGTTACACAGTGTTGTTGGGTGAGTAACAATCTTCCTCCGCGGTGATCAAGTTGCGAGATTGCTGCACGTTCACCTGCCACTCGCAGATCGCCACCAAAAGCACGCGCCCATCCCCAAGGCCAGCCAGGCGCCTCGAAAAGGTTTCAGGAGACATGGCCTGCATCTGTCTCTCACGTACATATTACCTGCATTGGCCTTCATTGGTGCGCCGCCTGTCATTACTGAATTCTGCCTTAGTCGCCTTTGTCGGTACGTACCAGCAAATCCACGACCGGAATTCGTAGTTCCTGGGGCCGAGTCACACAGCAGGAGGGAGCATAGCACTCGCTTCGATCGTGCATGTTGAGGGACGTTGCGCGGGGTTCGGTGCCCTGTTGCAGCTGCTGCGATCCAGTAGCCTGACTCGAAAATTTCCCCTGGAGCTAGATCGTCACTTGTTACATCCGATCCATGGAATCGCAAACTCAGAACAGATAGACCGCATAGCGGTGGCATGGCAGCTTGTTCCGATTGCGCCGGGTTACTCGGCAAATTAGACGCCGTAGCCGCCATTTCTCGGCTTCCGCGCCATGTGCGACACAAAATTTGGGTCATCTTCTCGATCTGGTCGGCTGTAAAAGTCACCTGACCTTCAACACACCGCCCATGCGCGACCGAGGTTTTCCTCCAAGTAGGCCAATAGCAGGCGAGCTGGCCTATTGATCTTATCTGGGGCAGGCAAAAATAGGATGTATCTGCCCTTTCACCTGGTTTACCAACATGTAAGCGGGCCAAATGCACGCATATTCACCACCACAACTACCATCATCATCATTATCGTATTCCTAATTACTATCAGGCTTGACCGTCATTTGGTCAGCCTGACTCTCGTGTTTGCATCTCGCTCATTCAGCCCTGATCGCGCCTTACCAGAAGCGGATTTCCGGTGAGATGCGTCCAGCGAGCCGGTTTTGTGAAACCCTGGAATCAGATCGTCGGGTAATAGCGTTATGTAGCCCAAGTGGTGGTGTACGTACCTCGCTACGGACTCGGGAACGTTAAGCGCCAATCAACTGGCCAGTGCTAGCAGCAGTCCATAATACCACCTCAAATACATGACTCGACCGAGCAGCTGGTGTGGCGGCACCGCGCCCTGCTTGATCACACAGTCAGCGCGCAGATACACTAAGTTGCTACCATCAAGTGAGACACCGGCCAGCTTGGCGAGCTTGGCCGATTCTCCAGCTTGGGAGTACGATCCCCATCCATTGCGCCCAGCAGCCTGTCACGCCAATCGACCCCGAGTTGATGACAGACCCAATCGATCGGTTTATCTAACGTCATCATGGCGCCGTCGAGTCTGCCGCACAGTCCGTTGGTCCAATACATTCGCAGCAGCGCGCTGTAACATGTACTTGCATACTTCCGTTTTTGACAGCGCGGCTGGACAAAACTCATGTGACGCGCCCCAAAGCCGCTAGCTACCGCCAAGTCGCACAGCAGACGGGATCAGTTGCTTGATGAGGAGTCCAGAAGATCGACAATCACTTCAGCCACCCTTTTTACTCCCTCGCCCCGGATCGCACTGACGGGTACCGCGACCAGCTTCTTGCGCCATGCATTGGACCTGCCGCTCGGATGCATGCTCGTGCCCTGCACGATCGAGTGCATATATGCCTTTAGCTTGTCATAATTGTTCTGACTATTCGGCAGTTCGGCTTTGTTCGCGACGACGAACCAAGGCTTGGACGAAATGGGAACCGACAAGGGAGGAAGAGGCTGGTCCATGCCACTTTCCAGCTGCGCTTGGCTGGTGTGATTTTCCGTTTCTGCGTTGATCTCCATCCCCCGGATTCGTTCGTATTCGCCGACTTCGCGCCAGAGAGCCTGCAGTGCAGCAACTGCATCTCCGGCGCTCAGGTCGATCACAAATGCCAGCATACCTGCTCGCTCTACATGTCTTAGAAATCCAAGGCCAAGGCCCCGGTCCAGATGCGCATCTTCGATCAGTCCCGGTATATCGGCAACGGTGAATTTGGTGAGAGGTGCCCCTGACCCTCTCTCAGTCACCCGTAGCTGCGGTCGCCCCTTGTGATCGTCCAGCACCACCGTGCCAATCGTAGGTTGGAGCGTCGTGAAGGCCCAGTCGCCGATCCGCGTCTTGCTGTGGCTTAGAGAGCGCAGTAGCGTGCTCTTGCCAGCATTCGGCAAACCCACCAGACCAACATCGGCCAACATCTTGAGCTCTAACTGTATGGTGATGCTGATTCCTTCTTCGCCCCTGGTCGCGTACTTGGGCCGTCTCTCTTCGCGCGACATGAAGTGAACGTTGCCCATCCCGCCGACGGCGCCAGCTGCAAGCAGCAGCGGCTTCTGCATAGGCGCATCGAGATCCAGCCTGATGGGTGCTTCGGGTTGCAGTGCATGACCGGAGGCTCGCCTTCGCGGGGGTGCTCTTGCGGGTGGTTCCGAGAACCTCTGTTCGGCTTTGGACATTCCTGGATATGCTATCCATCTCGTCGACCCAGCATTTGCCTCGGTCTGCCCGGTATCCCGGCTAATCTCCCTTACGATGGTGCCGACAGGCACGCTGATGCACACATCCGCACCCCTCTCGCCGCCCTGGCCTTTGCCCTTTCCATTTCGGCCTCTTCCCGCCCGAGCGAAGCCCCTGCGGGCCAGCTTGTGTAACGATGTCTCCCCGCGCACCGCTTGGATATATACGCAGCCGCCTTCGCCTCCATCGCCGCCATTGGCAGGGCCTTCTGCGATATACTTCTCGCGGAGAAACGACACGCATCCGTGGCCCCCTCCTCCTGATGCAACTGTGATATTGCATCGGTCCGTGAACGGCGTTGAGGAGTAGGACGATGGCGCTGGATTGAGGTGGCTGTCGTATTCAAGACGCGTCGGCGTCGAGATGCTGGCGGTGCTGTTCGGGCGGGACTGCCATCCTCGACCCTTCCAAATGTTTCTTGCAACAATGCTGCGAGTGCTACGCTTGACGAAGGCGGGGTAAAGGAAAGGGAGGAAACCCTCCGGAGCGCAGGACGAGATCATGGACACCGTCTTCCGTCGTGCACCGTCGAGTCCATAGGGTTTTCGCGTGCCTTGAAGCTCAGATGATGAGTCCGACTTCGAAATTAATGCGTCAGTACTCGACACGCAGATCCCAGCATGATTAGTGAATTGAAATGAAACTCTTTTGCAAGAGAACCCTCTGTGTTAGACGAGACGGAAAGCGGACTCGAAACGCGTCGGGACGCTTGAAACATACAAGTCGAAAATTCGCCTTATTCTTACCGCCCACCAGGAGTTTCTTAGCTTCTCATGCAAATGACGAAACCCCCAAAGGTGGCATGCCAAAAGTTTCCAGGTGTCTCGTCTGACTACGACGTGTTTCTCATTACAAGCCTTTCTGTTCGTGTCTGATTTGGTCCATTGTGTTCTTCTACAGCTTTCATATTCATCCTTGTAATCAATTAGCTTGTTCAATTTTGTAAAGCTGTTGACCAGCCTGTTGATTCGTTCGATTGTGCACATCACAAGACATCCAACACTTTCATTCGGAGGACGTTGCAGGCTGACAACTCCAGGATTCGCGCAATAGTGGAACTACCCAATTTCGATTACACGAAGCACGCCATCGTTTCATCATGGGCAATATTCTAAGCCAGACCTTTTGGATCAAGAGCCCTGAACTGACAGAGCACAACCTACAAGATCAGAGCGGCAGGGTGAGTTATATCCAGACTACACGTCGACAACGGAATCGAGATTGGCCGACCTTGGCGCGAAAGTCGTTCAACAAACTGACGTCGATCAACCTGTAGGTACACCTGATCACCGGCGGCTACAGCGGAGTCGGTGAAAAGCTTGCCACGATTCTCTACGGTGCGAATGCAACTGTCTGGATAGCTGGCCGCAGCCCCTCAAAAGCCGAGCGAGCGATCAAAGACATCAAGGCTGCACACCCCAACAGCGAGGGCCAGCTCCAATTCCTCGAGGTTGATCTTGCCGATTTGACTACCATCGCCCCAGCCGTCAAACAGTTCCTTTCGAAATCGAAGAGACTGGATGTTTTACACAACAATGCCGGAGTCATGATCCCTCCGCTCGAGAGCAAAACCGCCCAGGGCTTGGATCTCCAGTTCGGCACCAATTGCGTCGGCCCGTACCTTCTCACGAAGCTGTTGCTGCCCGTGCTCGAGCGAACGGCGCAGGACGCCGAGCCGGGCAGCGTCCGAGTGACGTGGGCCGGCAGTATCGTCGTCAATCTAGCGAGCCCCCGACCGGACGGCATATTCTTCAAAGCCGAGAAGGGCGAGAAGGCATCGCACGAGGGAGAGCCATACCTGACGGATTCGAGAGAGACAAACTACAGCGCCAGCAAGGTCGGCAACATTCTGCTGTGCAAGGAGGCCGTGCGCCGGGGCTCCGAGCAGAGCGGCGGCTCCAAGGTCATGCATGTCGCCTTCAACCCCGGCAATCTCGACACGGACCTGTCGAGGCACACCAGCATGGCCCAATACATCCTCTTTGTGAGTGTTTACTTTTTATCGAAAAAAGATTCAATCCATCCGAAACAGCCCGCTAACCCCATTTTTCTCTCCGCCGCCTCCCCAGAAATACTTCGTCACCTACCCCTCCATCTACGGCGCCTACACCGAGCTGTTCGCCTCCTGCTCGACCGCCCTCGCCCCCGCCGACAGCGGCGCCTACATCGTGCCCTGGGGCCAGGTCGGCTCGTTCCGGCCGTCGATCCAGCAGGGCATCGACGAGCGGGCGACCGCGCGCAAGTTCTGGGCCTGGTGCGAGCACGTGGCCGGGCCGTACGCGGCGTGAGGGAGGGCGCGGAGCCGGAGCGGCCGTCCCAGGAGTAATCATGTGTCACTTTTTTCTGCTTTCGACTTTCGATGTTCGATGTTCTGACATCTTGATAAGAGGTAATCTTGTCGCGCACACATATCCAGTATGAGCAACTTGTGCATGCGCGTGCGCTGAGGAGACACAATCACGCGGAGGGAGGACTCGGGGAGGAGGATGTGGTTTTGGTGGAGAAAGTAAAGAATATTTTGCATAACACGCGGTAGATCTATGTTCTCGAGCCGCTGCTGGCACATCGCCTCGTTCGCCCCCTCCAAGACTGTTTTCCCAATTGCCCGCCGTCTCCAAGCCCTCCACGCAGCATTTGCGTCGTTGCGGCCGTAGCAGGTCTTCCGAGGCACAGTGGACGCGCTCGAGGAGAAGAAGGGCCGTCAGCCGACGACGGCCCGCAAACTCAGGCCCTCGAGGAAGGCGCTGAGGTCCTCTTTGCGGACCTCGACGACGCAGTGCTCGAAGGAGTCCAGCCTCACTCGCGCGCCCGTCTCTTCGACGACGTCCTGAAAGGCGTGGCCGAATCGATTGAGACCTTTGCCTCGAGCGGCTCGCTCTTGCGCCTCGAAGGTCTGCGCCTCGTCTTCGTCGTCCTCTTCGTCATCGTCGTCGTCAGAGGACAGCGAAGAAGCCTCGCTGTCTGTGCCCAGAGCACCGTCCTCGTCGTCCAAATTGTCCTGGTTCTCGTCATCATCGTCCTCATCATCAAGCCCCGCGCGTCTCCTTTGCTCTTTGCGCTCTTGTCGTTTTCTTACGCGCTTCTCCCTTTTCTCCTGACGCCGCGCTTCCCGCTTGGCTTTTCTCTCTTCTCGCTGCTTCTTCAGCTCTTTGATGTCAACGCCCGCGTTGCCGCCCCCTAGGCCAACCACAACGTAAGTGCCTCGACTCTCGTCCAAACAACCCAGAACAAGCGGCGTCGGCCCGTCTCGACCGCCAGCCTTGCTGCCTTCCATCTCCGCTATAGCCTCTCCAAGCCAAAGAGCTAATTTGGTGAGTGCGCCAGGGTTTGTGAAGAGTGGCACGTCTGGACCGTCTTTGATCAAAGCCATACGAAAGGCCCGCAAATGCCTGACTTGACGCTTCTGAAGCAAAGATGCTCCTGCACGGAGAATTGAGCGCGCGAGGGATTGCGCCAAAGGGACTGAAGATACGAGCGTCGTCGGAGACTGGAGGGCGTCGTAAGCAGCGTAAAATCGACGTTGAGCATCGTCCTCTCGGGCGCTCATGGTCGCTGCTAGGTCCTCGGCCGTGATACCACCTGGCGAGGACTGTTGTTGTGGGTTGTTGACCGAAGTCGAGGTGGACGTTGTGCTGGCGCGTTTCGCGTTGGTCCCAGCATGCGTCGAAACATCGAGGAGAGCTCCCAAGACTTCCGCGACATCAGCTGCAGACAGGCATGCCTTCCAGCCCCAGCTTCTAACGAAGCCCCAACCTTGTTTGTCCATAGCACTGATTCCATTGTCGTAAGCAGGTGGTACGAGACCATCCAGGCCATACTGCGGAGCAAAATGCAGCAAGCGCTCTCTGAGCAGTAACTTCAGGTCCATGTCCATATGTGTGTAGCTCTGCTTGCATTGAGCAAGAGACACGCCCATTTTCGCTAACAGTTTGTGTAATCGGCGGAGGCCGATATCGTTCCACACGTTGAGCTTACTTGCAAGGTAAGGAGAGTGGATCATGCTCTCGTACAGAGACCAGTGACGAAGAAGAAGGAATCGAGGTTCCGGTGAGAGACGAATTGAAGTGTCAGTCGACGAACGAGCGTGGATGGGTATACTGTCTGTCGTGTGGCCTCGTGGGACTTGATGGCCGGTCTCAGATAGTTCGGGAGGGTTGAGGCGACGAACCTCATCTCGAAGCAGTGCTCTTATTTTGGATCCTCTTGAACCAGCCCACGACTTGAACGGTGTATCGTCAAGAGCGATAGCGTCGTGGTTAGTCAAAGAAAACCCAGTCGCAGTACGGCCATACGACTCGGTACTCGAGATTCCAACGATTGCAAGCCAAAGCAGATCGTTATCCTCACGCCCGAGTTCCGAAGCGAGCGAGTACATTAGAGACGAGATTGGCTCCGAGTACGACGTGCCAAGGGCGTGATAAGCAGTCAGAATGCTTTCGTGTTTTCTTCGGAGGCGTAACAGTCTCTTTCTTAGGGTACGCGCACTTGGCGGTTTTGCTGTGCGCGTTGGTGATTCAGACTGGCGTGCGCGAGGAGATGATTGTTGATTTGAAGGCGGAGTTGAGTCTATGAGGGCATGGTGCTGTTTGTGGTAGCGAGTTGAGGGTGAAGATGGCAGGGGCGACGACTTCTCTCCGGATCAGTATCGCTTGGGAAAAACCCGTTACTGATCAAAGAGTACTCACAGAATTGCTCCTCCTTCGCCGGAGGGGGCGTTCGTTCTCTTTGTCAGCGTCCTCATCATCAAAAGCGGGCTCTACAGTTTTGCGTTTCCGGGATGGGCTATCGCCAACATTCGAGGCCTCGTCGATATCGGATTCTGAGGAGGCATCGGATTCTTGGCCGTCGTCTTCAATCTCCGGCATATCTTCCAACGCGTGCCAGGCCTCTCTTTCAACACTGAGCTCCTGTTGGATGTCGCCGTCGTCAAACACTACAACACCGCCACGTCCAGAATTGAAGAAGCGTGACAGCTGGCCTTTGTCTACTCCGTTGACCTTATGACGAGCCAGTTCGCCGTCGTCTGCGTTTGCGTTAGGTGACAATAAAGTAGAGCCTCCAAAGACATTGGCCAAATTCCAAGGTCTTCTTGAGTCCATGATCCAAATGTCCACACCGTCCGGCCCGCCTGTCCCGTCATCTTGCTGCTCCAATCCCAAAGCGGACTCGAGGTCGATCAGACCGCCGACACCCAGACAGACCACAAGACCACCGACACCTCCGTCGGAATGACGCATCGGCTGCACCAGGGCGGTGCCAGCTGCTGTGAGATCGGCATAGCCTGCTATGGGCTTTATCTTGTGGGGAATGTAGTCGCGTTTGAGGAGTGCTGTCAGGATTCGGCAGGCGCAGAGGGCATCGGATTCAAGGGCGACTAGAATGAGGACCGGAGGAGAAAGAGGATGGTGTGTCTTGACGAGCTGAAGGTAGAGGTGTGATATCAGACTTCGAGGCAAGTACATGGTGAAAGGCCTGCATTCGTCTCGACCCCCGCGACGGAGTGATACTTCACGAGGTTCGTGCAAGTTCGGACGCGTTCAGCTGTTTCGCGTGTAATGAGTTGACATGCTAGAGGCAAAGGGAAGGGTCGGCGACGCTCGAATCGAAGACTTGGATGTTGGAGGGGCATTTACATTCGTTGACAGCAGCACACGTAAGGTCTTGCTACGGCCGCAGCTAGACTTTTTGTTACCAACACAGGTGCACACACGACGACGCGCTTTCGCGCGTTTTGGGCGAGTAAACGATCGGCCGCGATCGGCTGCCCACCGTCAGTGCGTCATCACGATCGTAGCGGAACAGAGACTCGGCGTTCGTTCCGCCATGTCCCGCTCCGCCAAACATCAATGACAGCGGGGACGAAACCTTGATAAGCGCCAAACGAGAATTCACTCCAAGAAATGCACGACGAGTGTGGCACGCTTGCTGGAGAGCGTGAGAACGAGTCCACCGCCGATACGGCTTTGCGTTTATGTGGCTCTTTGCCCTGCTGCCAAGCAGATTGTACAAAGCAGGGACTGCCTCGAGTCAACGGAAGACCTACGCCATTGGACGATCACTCTCAGTCTACCACGAAACTGCGAACTCAATTGGTCGGAGCTGCTCGACGAGAATGCGTTCAGGAATGTCTCGCGAAGTGTCTTTACAGCGATCTTTCTCTCATATGCTTATTGAGTTACTCCAGTCAGTGGCTCTATTAGGCTTTGCAAGTGTCCTGTGAGCAACCAGACGACTCAAAACGTGCTGGATAATGGCGTGCTATACGTAAGAACGAGCATTCAAGAATGCGTGATTGGTGCTTATATGCTGCACACGAAGCTAACAGGAAACGGGTTACTTGGCATCCGCATCTTCCGGCGAGGGTCTTCAGGGTCTTGTAGCTTCCTCTCCACGAGCTGTGCGTTTTCACCGTGTGACGAGTGCTGACTTCCACTTTGGAGTGCAGAGGGCGCAGCTGGATACGCTGCTTGTGCGAGTGGGGCCACGCATCGCCCAGGGCGTTATAAATACATTGAAGAGAAGAACATGTCAATGATTCCTCATTTCCATCTTTGCATTCATCATAGGTTATCGAAGTTTGGCAACATTATAACTTGAAGAATTACGCGGTGACTATTTGGATTTTGACACTCATGTGGAGCTCATAGCTGAGAACCCAATACTTAGCATTCCTCGTCGTACACTCGAATGTAAATAAGACTCCCGATATGAGTGTGTCGTCGGTCGAATGGCTGGGATATCCCTGCCTGGGTCGAGTGTCTTCAGGTATTGTCTCGAAGCGTGCGCCGGTGTTCTTGTCTGCTTCCTCGAGCGGCTTCAACACACAGCTATCTCGTAGTGTGTGTCGGACTATTCATGGAAGCAGACTCGATCTGAGATTATACGGCTAGAACTTGATCTGGGTGAAACCAGCGAAAGGACCATGCACCTCTCCCTAGATCTCTGTTTGGTATTCTGACCAAATTTCCAGATCGATCAAAATGACTCCGCCAGTGGCAACTCTTCAAGAGCCAGTGATCTCCACTGTGTTTCCAACGAAAATAAGCCTCCAGAACAGCGGTGAACAGGTCAATGGCAGCATCAAGACTGTTCAAGATGTGATTGCAAACTGGGAGAACTTCAAGTTCGCCCCCATTCGCGAGAGCCAAGTCTCGCGGGCAATGTCGCGTCGCTACTTCAAGGATCTGGACACATACGCGGAGAGCGACATTGTCATTGTCGGCGCCGGGTCTTGTGGTTTGAGCGCTGCTTATATGCTCTGCAAATCCCGACCCGATTTGAAGATCGCTTTGATAGAGGCCTCTGTCGCCCCTGGCGGAGGTGCCTGGTTGGGAGGCCAGCTGCTGTCCCCTATGATCATGCGAAAGCCTGCAGATGCCTTCTTGCGCGAAATCGGAGTGCCCTACGAAGACGAGGGCAATTACGTCGTCGTCAAGCATGCGGCTCTGTTCACGTCGACTATCCTCTCAAAGGTCCTGCAATTCCCAAACATCAAGCTCTTCAACGCCACCTGCGTGGAGGACTTGATCACCAGACCAGCCCCGGATGGTGTCGGCATCAGAGTCGCTGGTGTAGTCAGTGAGTGCTGCTGAGTGCTAGATTCCCGCGATTACGAGAACAGACATCCTGATGATGATTGAATATAGCGAACTGGACTTTAGTCTCGATGCATCACGATGATCAATCCTGTATGGATCCAAACACCATCAATGCCCCGGTCGTGATCTCCACTACTGGCCACGACGGCCCCATGGGAGCGTTCTGCGTCAAGAGGCTAGTGTCGATGAACCACATCCAGAAGCTTCCAGGCATGCGCTCGCTCGACATGAACTCCGCCGAAGACGCCATCGTCAAGCGCACCCGCGAGATCGTCCCCGGCCTGATCGTTGGCGGCATGGAGCTCAGCGAATTTGACGGTGCCAACCGGTGAGTCTCTTTTGGGGAAAAGCGCGATCAAAGGAAGACTATCACGCTGACAAGCACTCTCTACAGCATGGGCCCGACCTTCGCAGCCATGGCTCTGTCGGGCGTCAAGGCCGCAGAGGAGGCTATCAAGATCTTCGCCGAGAGGAAGCGACAGAACGACGAGTGAAGATCTAAGTTGCGCAAACACCTGTGACCAGGCAGCTACAAGCGTCCGGAACGTTCGGTCACGGTACCTACGTACCACTCATTCATTAGTCGGTGCAATCACCGAGTGTCATCTAAGAGCTGCAATGAATTTGTCACGTCTCTTGTGGTTTTCCTCTTCTCAGAAACCTCATCATTCTGTAGTGCTCATGGCCATTCTGTCTTGAGCATCTGAAGTGATGCGTGTTCGTGTGACGGTTGTACTCCCTGATAGCTTATCGCTGCTCTCAACATCCCCGCGCGTGCCTCGACTCACCTCACCCCTGCGCTCTGTCCAGCGATCTGCGATGCTCCATCTCCCCGCGTGAAATCGAGCAGCAACGCCGACAATCGTGGAGCCTCTGAAGAATCGGGATGCCGATGACGGCATCTGAAGGTTGTGTGGCAGTAGGGCCCGCTTGATCGCGCCAGAGGTTGCGTACCGATTGCACATCATCAAGACACCCACAGCAAAGGTTGTCCGCCAGTATTGTGCTTAACCACTGTTTCGTCCAAAAAATCTCCATGGGCACCCAAAGGCACGGCCAGCCCCCGATCCCCGGCACGGAGCGCTTGATCGATCTCAATGGCCGCCGCCGCCGCCCGCTCGCCGCCAACCGCCACGGCGACGCCGAGGGAGACGGTGCTGCTGCAACCACCACCGCCACGACCACCACCATCAAGGATGACCCCGCCATCGTCCTCATCCCCTCCCCCTCCCGCGACCCGGACGACCCGCTCAACTGGGCCCCCGCCCGCAAGGCCCGCGCCTCGCTCTGCTGGGCGCTGTACGTGCTGGCCAACGGCGTCGCCGGCTCGAACCTCTACTCCGTGCTCGAGCCCTTCTCGCGCGCGCGCGGCCTGCCGCTGGCCACGCTCAACGCCGGCACGGGCTACCTGTTCCTGCTGGCCGGCTGGGGCCTGCTGGCGTGGCAGCCGCTGGCGCTGCAGTACGGCAAGCGGGCCGTGTACCTGGCGTCGCTGGCCGGGCTGCTAGGCGTGACGCTGTGGTCGCCCTACTGCGGCACGGCCGGGCAGTGGTACGGGCGGAGCGTGCTCAGCGGGCTGTTCGCGGCGCCGGTCGAGGCGCTGCCGGAGCTGACGATCGCGGACCTGTACTTCACGCACGAGCGGGGCCGGTACGTGGGGCTGTACGCGGCGGTGCTGGTGGGCAGCAACTACGTGAGCCCGATAGTGTTCGGGTTCGTGAACGACGGGCAGGGGTGGCAGTGGGTGTTCTGGTGGTCGGCCATCTTGCTGGGCGCGGCCGCGATAGTTTTGTTCCTGTTCATGGAGGAGACCAACTACGACCGCGTCACGGCAGCGGAGCATGCACCAGCGGCAGAAGCGTCGACTGACGCGGGGGGCCAGGGATCAGAGAGGGTCGCGGACACCGATGATGCGGCCAAAGACAGCGACGAGGCCACTGTGGTGACGATCGAGGTCCACAGGAACCGGCTCTCGCAGAAGTCTACCAAGTCTTACTGGTCTAAACTATCGCTCAAGGACAAAGCCCGGCCTTTTGCCATGCACCGACGCCTCCTTTCACAACTCCAGTACCTGATGTGGCCGGTCCCACTGTACGCCGGATTCGCGTACGGATCCAACCTGATCTGGTTCAACGTGTTCAACGCCACATCCTCGCTCGTGCTGTCCTCGCCCCCTTACGACTTCCAGCCGTCGATCGTGGGCTTGAGCTACGTGGCGACGCTGATCGGCGCTCTGATCGCCTTTCTGTTCGTTGGCCGCCTCTCGGACGCGTTGATGCTGTGGCTGTCGAGGCGCAATAACGGGATCATGGAGCCCGAATTCCGGCTGTGGATCTTCGCCGGCAACGTCCTCTTGCTGCCGGCCGGTCTGCTGGTCTGGGGCGTGGGCAGCAGGCACGGCGTGCACTGGATCGGCCTGCTGATCGCGATGGCCATGCTGGGGTTCGCCAACACGTGCGCGGCCAGCCTGAGCGTGAACTACCTGATCGACAGCTACCGCGAGCTGTCGGGCGACGCCCTGACGTCGGTGATTCTTGTGCGGAACACGATGAGCTTCGCGATCAACTACGGGATCACGCCGTGGATAGACAACTTGGGCCGACAGAACGCTTTTATCAGCGTGGCTGTGATCGCAATGGTCCTGTCAGCAGCACTGCTCGTGATGATCTGGGCGGGCAAGCCAGCGCGGCGGCGCTTCGCTCAGAGATATTGGGATCTTGTGAGAGTCGAGCGAGCGCGCTACGCGCCCAGCGTGTCCCCAAATTGAGGCGTGTGTATGTATGTGCTGTACGCAAAATCCATGCTGCGCGCTCGCAAGAGGCTGCGTCTAGAATCTTGAAACGTCTCTGCCGAACGCCCAATTCAAGAACCAGTACATGGGTATCAAGATTTTGTTCCTCCAGCTCACAGTCTTGGTCAGATAGGCGCCGCGCCAGATGATCCACGCGGCCCTCCCAGATACGTTTCCCATCTCACCGCCGCCCTGCAAAACGGCCTTCCAATTTCCAATATAGGCCATCGTCCCCAGGTTTTTGTATCTAAACCTGTACGCATCCAAGTCCCCTTTATTCAGTCGCTTTGCTAACCAGCCGGCTTTCTGGCTTGCCACCTGAGCGGTGGCCGGATACGAAGTGTCTTGGACTTGACCACAGTCGCCAAGCGCAAAGACGTCCCGCAGAGATGCTTGGGTTGAAGCCCCTGAGGCGTCATGACCGTCCACAAGCACTCTCAGGCGATCATCAGTAATCAAGCACCCAGATTTCTTCTGATGCTTAACGGCCCACTCTGCGTCGCCAGCTGCTTTAGGGTTTGCGTTAGAGATTACTTCCGAGGATGGGAAAGCTCGAATTGAGGGCAGGCCCTTTTCGACGAACGGGTTTTGCATCAGGCCTGTGCTCCAGACCACCATCCCGCATCCCAGCTCTCCGTCCTCCTTGATCTTCAAAGTCAAGCCATGGCCTGTCATATCGTGCTCGTTATCTGGGAGGCCTTTTTCCAGGCTGACGATGCTTCTTGAAGTTCGGACTTCGATCCCTTCGCGGCGGAAAGTCTCCATTGCGTATTTCGAGAGTTTCTCGTCAAACATAGACAGCACTGCCGGTGCGACATCGTAGACGGAGATCTTGACGAAGCGCATCAGATCGGGATAGATGCGCCGCATATCCTCATTGATGAAATCGTGCAGCTCGGCAGAAAACTCGATTCCCGTCGGACCGCCTCCGACGATGGCAAAGCGCAAGAGCTGCTTTCGCAAAGACTGGCTCGATGTTGGAAGGGCGGCTGCTTCAAAGCACTCCAAGATCCGCTTCCGGATCCTGCGCGCATCGCCGACATCCTTCAGGAAGTTTGCGTGGGACTTCACGCCCGGGATGTTGAAGGTTTGCGTGTAGCAGCCAACAGCAATTACAAGCTTGTCGTAGCTGATGCTGAATAGCTCGCCCTTTTTGGCCTCGTCTGCCTTGATGACTGCCTCATGTTCGGCAGTGGGTTGGCTTTCCTGGATTGGCGTGGTGGGTGCGCGGCCTTGGTTTGGGTTGACCACGCCCTCCTCGATCGCAATGGTCTTGTTGCGAAAATCAACCCGGTCCGCCCATCCTTGGAAGAAGTGCGCTTTGCTTTTTCGACTTCTGACGGGCTCTAAGGCAGTCCTGAATTCCAGCGTCCCTACTGCTGTTGACGCCAGAAGAGGCGTGAAGACAAAATAGGTTCGAGGAGAGACCAGAACGACTTGGTAGCGACGATTATCGAGGTCGCGTGACAGCGTATAGCCAGCCCATCCTGCGTGGCTCTGCACGGTTAGGCTTGAAAATTGCACGATTTTTCCACTTGCTCATACGCAATGGGCTTTCAAATGTCTGGTAAGGCTTCTCGACCGCGATTGGCGCTGAGATGCGTACCGCACCTTTGATCACCCACAGCGCAGTGGTCATGGAGGATTTTGCGGTCCACTCACCAGATCCCAGTATCACCACGCGTTCACGTCCTTGCCGCTGCCGGTCAAGCTCCGTGGTCACGCCCGCTGAGCTTGAAATTGACTGCTCTGAATGCTGGTCCAGCGAGCGGACCTCCGGCGAGCTGACAGTAGCATAACCCCTGCTCAACGCGCATAGTCCCTGCAGATGTGTAGTTTCAAAGAAGAGCTTTTGTGGGCAGCGACCCAGTTGTAAGAAGCCTGTAGCTGCGCTTCGTACGGACATGATCCGGAGCCTTGCGATGTAGGGTCGGTCCGGTGCAGCAGCTCTATAGTTTCGTCACGGTCAGGATGATGTGCCTATGCTTAGTGCAAAGACTCTCTGAGGATACGATCAGACGTCCCCGACCTCATCTATGAGAAGATGAATTTGCGCACTGCCTGCACTATCAATTGTTCCTCGGATAACTCATTTTCCGAGTAATTATGGAGCGCCTCGAAAGATGCTGAAGAAGCAGCTGTTGCTCGGCGCACACGGCTCGTAGATCAGGTAATAGCTCGGCTGGCTCAGGTACGTCAGATAATTAATATCATAGTCTCGAGCTGTAAAGGTTTCAACGGCCAGCTCCCGCCCCGAGAAGCGATGATGCTGCGATGACCTGCGAAGTACGCATCGTCAGACCCGACGCTCTCCCGAGACGTCTTGTTTCCGGAATGCTGAGTGTTTGACCATGACCCTGGGTCACACGTGAAGCTCACGGAGACACGCTGTTGACAACTGAGCGGCCCCTGAGGCCGGACCGAGGGCGCTCCTCCCGGGAATTATCGAGCTGGGAGAACACGCTTCGGGGCATTTCAGTCAATGCAGCAGCAAAAATCGCGAGCGCGGTCTACCAGGCCCGCCCTTTTGGTCTCAAGGTGACTCGCGGGCACGCTTTCTCGGGCGATCCCGGAAGCTGTTGGCAAGACCGCCTGGTGTCAACGAGCCGCGACAATGAACGGCGGGCGGGCTCAGCGGGCGGGCTTTAGGAAACACATCAGCGGCGCTGACAAAGACTTTCCGAGCGGCGTCTTATGAAGCTGACATGGTCCGAAAATTAAAGAGGTAGTGCGCCATGCCCGCCATGCCCGGATCAGTTGAAGGCACGCTGCGAGCCGCTATATCAGAGTGTGCCATGCTACATCAAGATATATTTCGCGGTTCATATAGGTGAACAGGTCTTGATTCATTCTTCACAATCATCGAGTTCACCCAAATTTCATAATTGTATCATCACTTTGAATTCGTAACATCATCTTGCAAATCTGGAGTGGTCATTTCGCATTACTGGACGGCCCTCGGACCGCCTTCCACACTTCTGCAGAGGGATCTTTAAACTTGAAGGTTGGCAGCAACCATGTGAATCTTGACGCTTCAAGATTTCTGGCTCTTGACAACCTTTACCAATTGTCTTCCTCAACGTAGGTGTCTTCCTGAACGTAAGTGTCGTCCCGGCCTCCATTGTCGTAGTCGACTTGTTCGTACGTCTGCTCTTCCACAAAATCGTCGCGGCGTCCGCCACCCCATGAATCATCCTGGACGTAAGTATCTTGCTGTTCGACTACATAGTCGTCACCTCTTCTGTCATCGATGTAAGTGTTGCTTTCTTCGACCACGTAATCGTCTCGTCGATCATCGTTATAGACGGTCACGTTGTTTTGCTCGATGATGGTGGGATCGCGACGATCATCCACGAACACTTCTTCCCGGCGATAGTAGTCGTCCCCATACTCGTCACGCCGTTCACGGTAGCCGTCGTTACGGTAACCACCCCCGAAAGCAGCCGCCTCCGCAGCGTACTTGTCCTCCTCGTAATGTTCCTTCATCCTATACTTGTCCTCCTCAAACCTGTCTTCAAACCTGTTTCACACAATCTGTCAGTACACAAACGAGGAGGAAGCTCAAACGCTGTCGGTCTGTGACACTCACCGGTATTTATCCTCCTCCCACTTGTTATGGACTTTCTCTCCTTCGTGCATCAACAGAGCTCCTCCAACAAGTCCCGCAGCTCCGGCGAGCGCCATCCCTCCGTAGCCGCTGCCCGACTTTTGAGGCTGAGCTTGCTGTTGAGGAGGCGGCGGTGGACGGTACTGCTGTGGAGGCCCACCAGGTCCTGGGCCGTATCCAGGTGGGTGGGGTTGGCCTGGAGGAGGACCCGGGTACTCGAAGCTGCGATGACCGGTTTGTTCATTTATGAACAGATAACGACCCGCAGGGGCATCTGTGACCACGATCAACGATAAGCTACACGTGGCTACTAGCATTCACAGCCATCTTACCCCAAGTCGCTCTGTATGGATAGCCCACAGGTGGGGGTGGGGGTGGATTCCCACCGGTCCGTGGAGGTCCAGGGGGAGGAGGCCCTCCATATCGTGGAGGCCCTCCTGGCCCCGGTGAAGGTCCTCCGTATCGGGGGGCCCCTCCCGGTCCTGGTGAAGGCCCTCCGTGTGGCGGAGGTGGTCCTCCGGGTCCACCATAGTGAGGAGGCCCAGGCGAAGGACCTCCTTGAGGCGGTCGTCCGTATGGACTTCCAGGTGGTCGCTGGTTAGGGCCAGGTGGGTATGGCCCATGTGGCGCTTGTTGATAAGACATTGTCTGTAGGATTCAATTTTCAAAGAAAGAGAAACGCGAAGACGGTAGTCAGGAATTCGAAAGGAAGGAAGGGTCTAAAGAGCCGAGTCGACGATAATTATAGTGTGGGGGGCCACTGCAATCCAGTGAAACAAAGCACCACTTGAAAGCTAGGGATATTATTAGACCGGCTGGCAAACAATTTGAACCTGTGGCTGGCGAAGCTGGTGAGGAAGGTAGGTAGGGCAAGGCTGGGGCAGCAGCCCTGCATTTACGAGCGGTATATTCATTGTTTACGCAGGTCTGTGACTTCTGCACTGCCTCTAGTGAGATGCGCAGAGCTGACGGCCGACGTGAGTGAATTCCAAGTAAGACCCTGAAAGCAAAGCTTGAGGAGGCAGGATCGAGGGGCAACAAACAAACGGGCCTTCTGCATACGGACGTAGCTTGATTTCGTCGTCTATCGATACTCGTTTGATCGCTTATCGATACTAGGCAGCATTCCAGTTGCGTAATGGCACAGGATCTTAGGAACGTGCTCTATTTTCCAGTCAGCCGAGTTGTTATTGTGAGTACGTGGTGGTCAATTAAATCGCTGTCATCGGATTCGGTTGCATCCTGATTGACGGATAATAATCATTTGCATCGCATGTTGACTAAACCGAGCCATTACATTACTTCGATGTACCGGCCTCATAATATTCCGAGGGCTGGCCAAGGGCTGGTCGGTGGGTCGGCGCTTGTCGATCCAGATGTTGGTAAATTCCCATTGACTGAAGCATCAAATGGGATCCATCCCATCGTTCGTCAAGCCCCTCATGGTCGGATCAGTGATTGTAATGCTTCTTGCCTTCCTTGTAACGGCCAATCATGACAACCTCTCCCATTTCATCAAGACCATGGCGACCAGGGCTGAAGCAGCTGCGCCGGCAATTACTTGAATCCAGACGTCCCCGATTGCATCCAATACAATCTCTATGACTTGCCCACGCTCTGCTGCCGAAAGCTCTGCAAACACCCCGGTGCTTGATCCCTCCGATGCTGCACCTGTTATTCCGGCCTGAACCTGGTTCCTCGGTAAGCCTGGTGGCAGCAGAATCGCCAGGTGGTCGGTAGCTCTGTTGATAAAGACACAATTTGCGACTGCCACAGACAACGCTGCCGATAGTGTATCAGCAACTCCAAATAGCGTTCCTGCCGCTTGCACGCGACTGGAGGCTTCCTTGGACGAACGGCCAGTGCTTGCTGCCTTGGCAGACATGACCGGTCCCGCAGCCATCGAATATACACCAATTCCCGATCCAAGGACGATCAAGTAGCCGTATATGTTAGCATATGGCGTTGCGTCGCTAATAGTGTAAAGACAAATGCTCCCAATCAGCGTCAGGATGCTTCCAACAATAAAAATGACCTTGTAGTATCCGACAAGCGCGGTGATACGACCAGATAAGAGCATCAAAACCACTGTAACCAGCAGGAACGGTAGCATCTGAGTGGACGCTCGTAGCGGAGTCTCACCTCTCACGGATTGAAAGTACAGTGGGATGTAGTATAGGATCGTGAAAAGCGCTCCAACAGACGCACCGACTTGGTATACCAAAATCCACATCTCCCACATCTTCAGGATTTCGATGGGAAGCAGTCGATTCTCCGGAGCGACGAATACAGACTTTGTCTGCTGAACCACAAAAAGAACCCAAAGAGTGCCAGAACAGCAGAACAGGCCAATGATTTGACTGCTTTGCCAATCATACAGTGCTCCAGCGAATGACAATGCCATAATGCCAGAGACCAAGGCCCCAAGAAATAGTAACGCTCCTAACAGATCAACTCGAGCGATGCGATCCCTGACGCGCTGCTTGTGGTGTGCCGTATTGAGGGATGGGAGGAGTGTGAAAATAATCGGTAAGGTAATACCGACCAGGATCACGTTGAGAAAAAACCCCCAGCGCCAACCCGAACGAGTCAACGTAAAAAGACCGCCAACTATAGGTCCGATTCTGTTCGCGCTTGTGAGCCCGAGCTCTTGGCCAACGATTGCAGGTCTTGAACTGACATTGTGCCCGCCCCCCCACATGAATCCAATGTAACCGAAGATTTGTGGCTTCTCCGCTGCCGATGTCAATTGGCTCAGGATGTGAATACCTCCAATATAGGTACCACTACCTCCAAGACCACTAACAGCTTTGCCTAGGATGAACATGTTCATGCTTTGAGCAGACGCGGCAAGGGCTTCGCCAACTGCGAACACAAGCCTTGCAGTGATGAACACCTTTTTCGAATCGTAAAGCTCATACAATTTTCCTCTGAACAGTCTTGGTTTCAGCAAATGTCCAGTTCCAGGTGGTCAAACACTCACTTACGCGAGTAGACAGGTTCCAGAGTTGGCAAGTGAATATGTAACGTTGATCCATGGAAACTTTGCGACCTCACCGAGCGCCTGCAATATAGGCGGCTGGAGAACCGCTGTAATCGTGTTGTCGAAAGCCGACTGCAGCTGTGCCAGCAGGATTGAAGAGCTGACGAGCAGCCAGACCAACTTCGGCATGTTCGCTCGAGGGTCAGCGCCCATGGCAGGACTTAGCCCCTCATCACTATTCGCGATATGATAGGAGAGGTTGCCATCCTCGGCGAGATGTGCTTCAGTAGTTTCTATATCAACAACTCGCTTTCCCAGATCAGTGAGAGTGGTTTCTTGTGTGGCCATCGGATACGTTGCACTGTTCGATCTCCTTGCGGGCTTTGTCGATATGATAGCCTCCAAAGTCGACGCGAGGTTGGTTCTCGTGGTAGATGTGGAATGAAAGCAGATATAATGCCACCTGGACCACGACTGAGTTCCAATGGGGTGTGCTAAGTAGAAATAGACATCCTGCCTCTCCTCTCAGATATTCAAACCCATTGCGAGGCTCAATGTGGATCACACCAAAAGACTGCATGCAACCAGAAAATGATCCATTGAAAAGGCATTTTCAAAAAAATTTGACATTCGGACTCGACGGAGTAAATTCGTGTTCACGGCATGTCTGTCAAGACGTAGAGCCAATGAACGTCTCGAGCAATCAGACGACCTGCGTTGGATCCGTGATCGGTGATTTGGAATACATCATCTTCAAAAATTCTGCGAGCGAAGTCGGACTCGGTCTACAGCGGGGCAGCGCCGCCTCGGAAGACCCTGTCCACGAATCCTGGATATCTGCTTAATCAAAATCTGCCGACAATCACTGGCAACACAGACATTCACCTATTCACGAGGACCCAGTGCTGGTCTAATATGGTAGAAAGCTCGAAAAGTAAGCTCCTGGTGAACCACGAGTTAACGTAGTACGACCACTTCAAGAATGCCAACGTCATGGATTGTGTCGATCGCAGAAAAAGGAGCCATCTAGGTTGACAGTCGTAGGAATTCTGTCGAGGATAGAAACGAGCGTACATGACTTTTCAATGGTATGCTATACTATGCAAATCCAACCGTATGATTTGCCTGTAAAATTCCAAGCCTTGGGATTGTTGCTCGTATGAGAAACAGGCAATTCGCCGAAGCCCGAAGCGGACTCTCCATTGCGTTTCGCAAGACTAGGTATCTAGAATGCCACGGAGGTAGTCTATTCCCTTGTACCTCTCACTTAAGCTGCTGCTAAGGACTCAATTCCCAACAGTCCCTCGTCGCCACACTAGTGAGAGTTCTAAAAGTCGTGATAATGTTGGTGATACTTCAACTATTCAGAACTGATCTTAGTCGTCATTAAACTGTATTGTTCAACCACGTCTGGAGGTATTTTGCCTTAAGGTCAGAGTTTCCTAATTCATTTCAGTGATATCAAAGGAGCGGAAAGGAGGGGTCCATAAATCTTGGAGACGTTGAAGCTCCAGGGGCAACTGATGACCCTTTCTATGTCCTACATCCTCAACCAGCTCCAGCGGATCGCTTTACATCCATCACCAGGTTACGTAATTGTCCATCTGCCGTGCGTCTTTCGTCGGCCCAAATTCGAATTGGCCGATAGATGGGAAGACCGTCACTCGATGTGCCCAGTCTTTTTCGCGGTATGATGCGATCCATCATTCTTGCTGCGAGATCCTCTGCATGCGTGTAAAGAGGTGCCAAAGACGTGACACGCGCTGGGGAAAATTCCAGACGATCAGCCAACAGCCCAAATTTTGCCCTGCACATTCATGGTGTAGGGCAGCCTGTGGTCCCGGTAACGGCCGATGTACATCTTGATAGCCTCTAGAAGCCTTTCCCGTTGCGCGTCGGTCCATCTAGCATCACGTTCGACGAGGCGAAACTCCACCATGTCACTCGAAAAGATACACTCAGACCATTCGCTGCGCAGTTGGAAGTCCAAGGCTACGAAATCAGCGGTCCAGGGCAGTTCCAAATGGAAAATCCATTTACGCGGTCGATGGCGCAGCTGGGGCATGTCGCTGTTGACATCTTTCCTGAACCATGAAAAGCCTGGTCCGATGTTGTTCCTGCGGCGATACTCCGCGAAGACGTCGTTGTGTAGCGAGCATCTGATGTTGATGGTCTGTGCGCTCAACACAGCCTTGAGGTCTTCATCAAGCTGTGTTGCGCTCTTATCACAAAGCGACTTGAGATTGGACGAGAACTGGTCCATCTTACATGCGCTCAGCCACGCTCCGCTTTTTCTGACATCCTGGAACAGGTAGTAGAGATATATCTGCTGGCAGATCTCGAAAGGCAACCCGACTGAAGCGGGCCTTTTGTGAAGACCAACAATAGTGGCCATGTCTGGGTTGCCCCTAGTAGCAGGCGAGATGGAGGCTTCTTTCCAGCTCAACAGGCACAGCGATTGTGTCCGAAGAATTTTTCGCTCTTTCTTAGTAGATGCAATGCTATAGCGAGAGCGATAAATGCGTTCGATCGAGATAGGAACGCCGTTCGTTGAAACCGCTGATACAGCAAAATATCGAGATTCCCTTGAGCAATAAGGTCTCAGAAGACGTCCACCCTGGCTTGGGTTGATATATTTATAGTTCTTGTGTGTTTACATATCTCGACACGCCACTATGACGGTTCAGAGTTGAAGCATTGTTCAATAAGCATCATTCATTGATGAAAAATACTCAGATAAGATTTCTTTTGTCTCTTTGGCTGGATTTATGTTCAAGGCAACAATAGCTACAGTATCACAAGATACCGCTACAATACGGTTCGCATTTCAGGAAAGGGAGCGGCGCGAAAAGTCAGGCACCAATACTTTTTATCACCATGTTACATCATTCGTAAGGGTCTCGTCATACTCAAATTCTGGGCAGGCTTCATGAGAGTGAGTCATTAATCTTGTTCGATTTTAATGTTGTGGATCATTAAACCAGCTTTCTTTTCGATTAGCCCTTGTAAACGCGGGCACGCAAAGAGACGGCGCACGTCTTCCAACCCCACCAAACTACGGCTGTCCAGGCGTTTGCCGTGATACTTGCCCAATAAGAATTTTGAATCAGACACAAGTTTACCATTTTATGCAGAAGGAAATTCGTTAGATCCAACGTCCCCATTATTGAGGGGTCGTCAAAGTGAGAAATGACTGCTCAAAGTACAGCGGTCGTCGAAGAAATCTAGAAGCCAGGAGCGGCGGCAATAGAGGTTGGGATCGGTGGAGGACCCATGGTCATAGTCGGCTGCGCCTGGCCGAGCATCGTATCTATGGGAACCGCGCCGGTCGGCTGCGGTGCCATTTGAGGATTTAGAGCAGCCAAATAAGCAGCGTTGACGTTGGTAGGCGAGATGCCCTCGTCCATGCCCGCAAGTGCGTCTTCTTCGCCAGGCATTTCTTCATCTTCCATACCAGGAGGAATAATCCCATCTGGGTTTTCTTCGTGCGTACGGCGATGCCTGCAAAACTGTTAGAGCAAGGTCTCGACAAATTGGAGATTCGCTCCGCGAAATACTCACTGTGCAAGGTTGTCCGATCTTGAGAATGCTTTGTTACAATACAGACAAGCGTAGGGGCGCTCTTGGGTATGAGTGCGGACGTGTCTTTTCAGGTGCTCGAGTCTCTTGAAGAGACGACCACAAGAAGGAATAGGGCATGTGTGAGCTTTGGTCGGATAAGGACCTAGATCAGAGACTGTGGCGCTCCGGGCACGACGAAATGCACCAGGCTCGTGGTTCCCGTTGCCGCCAAGGTTGTCGGCGAAAGTTTCGTTAGCCAAACCACTTGTAACACGCGGCTGCGTGTAGGTGCTGGGAAAGGGTGTCGTTGTGGTATCTTCGACAGTCTCGAAGGGGCTGACATGTCGAGACACGTCGTAATTGTAATTCTGGTATGAAACAGGCTGTGAAGCAGCACGCTCGAAGTGCGCTTGACCGTTGTTATCGGCTGAAGCTGACAGAGAGCGCCGCAAGTCACTTGGGCGCTTGACGCCTGAAAAAGGTTGCTGCTGCTGTTGTTGTTGTTGTTGTTGTTGTTGTTGTTGTTGCTGTTGCTGTTTGACCGCAGCATTCTGCGTAGCTGTCGCTTGAAGGCTGCCTCCACTCTGATTGTGGATGGAAGGCGATCTTCTACGTCTTTGCTTGTAGTTTGGCGGACCTTCGATGTGAGAGTACATAGGATTCACTGTGTTGCTTGTGTAAGGTTTGTAGCCATTCCCACCATAGTTCATCTGTCCGACGTTTGACTGCTGAGGGTCGGTCAAAGCGCCGTACAAACCGGTGTCGTCTCCGTTGTATGGAGCTTCAGGAGTGTACGAGTGAGTGTACTGCTGGGGTGGCGTAGTAGGCTCGTACGAAGCGCCTCGGCCATTGTAATCCTCGTGATACGATTGTCCAGAGACGAAAGACGGTGCAGGAGAGTAATCCAGGTAAGCAGGTACTGAAGTCTGCCTGTGAGCCTGTTGCATTTGCGCGGCGTTGGCGACTTGGACCACGCCTGCAGCAGGGACATTGTAGTGCATACTGGCATACTGATTTCCCTGGGACAGAGGTGTCGAGGCAACAGGTAGCGAATTGCCTTGCGAGGGAGCAGGAAGCGGATTGGTTTGCGAAAAGTCAAGAGTACTCAGATCATCCACAGGCAAATGATGTTGTTGGATCATGTGAGGTTGTTGCTGGTGCAAGGCATTAGAGGCGGCAACAGCATCAACGGCTTGCAAAGCTGGCGAAACAGATGTCGGATACATGTCTTGGCCGGTAGGAAACGTAGTGACGCCATTTCCATTTTGCTGCTGGGTCTTGGTCAATTGCTCGAACAGTGTCTGCGAGGCATCGAACTCGAATGAGAGTGCAGGTTCGCTCTTGGCCTCTGTGGTAGCTTCTTGGCCAGCCTTTTCCCTTTTGAGATCCCTCTCAAGAGCATCGAGGAAAAGTCTGTCATGCGGCACGCTGTACCAGTAGAAAACCTTCTGTTTCTTTTGGGTTCTGATGCAATTGTTCTTGTAGAGGAAGTCCAAGAACGCGCTCTTGGGTTCTTCCAGAGAAGCGTCATTGCCGGCTTTCAGATTTCGAAGGTCCGAGAAGATTCCCTCCTCGAACTTCTTGGTGTTTTTGACGGGTCGACCAAAAGCAGTGAAACGAAAGGTAAGGCATCTGACGATGTCTGTACCTGAGATGTGGAAGAGGTTGTTCCTGGGTGATCACAGCTAATCAGCACGATCCGTCAACAGCACCCATGGGATGGACGCTTACCATAGCACGCATGACACATATTCGCCGGTGGGAAGCAGGAAACGACGGATGTACTGGTCGGCGGACCAATCGACCGGCGCAGAGATGAGAAAGTACTTGACTGAATGGTCCGACTGTAAGCGCAACGAGAAGGTTTGCGATCCACTGAAATCAAGCTTACGGTTATCAACCTGACGAAGTGCTACTTGCGCTTGATCAGGCAGCGCCTGTTGCGCGTTTGGTGAAAGCAAGAATGTCCTGCGACCGTTGTGAAGTCAGCGATACGGTCAGTGACTGGATGCGCGTCAAGTGTGGCACGGACTCAGGTTTCTGTAGGGCGCTGTTGGCATTGGGCGCAGCCATTGCGCTCTTGTTGAGTGGGCGAGGATGGATGTTAGGTGTTACGGGAAGCGGTTTCGAAACAGGTCGATCGACGGGTGCGGGTTACCAACAACAGTAATAGGAAATGGGAATAAATTTGAGTCAGGCGCCGCAGGCCCACTGTCAGCGACGAGAGCCAGTCTCGTGGCGCTGAGCTTGGCGAGCAGCTACAGGCGGAACAAAAGAGCGAGAAATAAATCGGATGCGCGAGACCAGCTCTCGATGCTGAAGACAAGTAGCGAAACAGCAAGTGGAAAGGGGATGGAAAGGTGGAAGGGTCGCGCGACAATGGAGAGGACGAGCAGAAGAATGGGAGAAGAGATGAGGAAGTGAAACAAGCGCTCTGAGACTGGGAGCCGGTTTCATGAAGAAGTAAAACGAGTTACAGAGAGAGCTAGGGCAGCAGGCTGAAGAGGGGGCGGGCGACGGAACTGGAGGGCTTCGCAACGCGGACAATACTAGACGGATCAGGCGGCTTTTGGTGAAGACATGGGAGCATCGGCGGTCGCAGCGCCTGTGAGCCGGCCTTTCATTCCGGGCTTCCTATTGGTTAGTTTGGCTGCTATTTACGCCATCGCTAGCCCTGTTTGGGAAGCTCCCTCTATTCTTGGCTCTCCGCCACCTTGTGCGCAATGATATAGCGAAGCCGGCTGCGACATACTTTCCAAAGAACATCTTCCGCCGTGGATATCCTGCCCCACACTTGCTGGACGCGGCTCGGTCTAGCAACGGCATACAATCCTCTGCTAAAAGGTTGGGGTGACTTTTAATTGTTTGTTTCCAACAACACATGCTCCATTTCTCACCTGTGACTCGTAGACTGAATTCCAAGAGATTTGTTCGGAAAGACTTCCATATCCGTTATCTGGCTATGGAGCGAAAACGAGCGTTGTCAAGATGTCTCGCAATTGCACGGAGAATGCATGTTCATGCGGCTCTGGAGGTTTCAGTTACAAGCCAGCGAAAACCGGGTTTGCAAAGCAAAATCGATGACGTGTGAATTCATTTACCTACGTTAGGTAACATAGGTAGTTTAGGTACTTACCCACGCTCGGTTCCGATACGAGTACCTTAACGAACTACCCTGCTTACCCTACGCCGCTTGCTTCCGCCAGCGCCTTTGGCCCAACTGTGTCTCATCTGCCGCGGCCGCCCTAACTGCATGCCTGCCGCATGCTGCACTCGATTTACTCACCGCACCCAGCATAACAGATCTTAGCGCCACCACATGTCGTTGGTATTAATAGCATTTACTTCGTTACATTATTCTTAGCCAGTGTGGCTGCGGTTGAACTTGCAAAGCCTGAACTCCAATAGCTGAACCTTGAATACCTCTTTGCTTCCAGAACTGCTTTATCAAGCAGCTAGAAAGACCTTTTCGAAGAATTCAATGATGAAACATCGCGTTTGCTCAAACTCAATATTCCACCTCGGAACTTGCCTATTGTCGGCGCTCCAACCCCACGGTCTCTCTTCGTGCGCGTATCCTTCTTATCCTTTCTCTTGACCCTCTCTAATATGATGCCATTGTCCTTGGCTTCTTGACGCCGACGACCGTCGCGGCGCTTGACTTTGGCTGCAATGCCCTTGCGATGTGCCATCGGCATCTTCTCTTGTGCTAGCAAGGACTTCGCACCCAAGCCTTGCAACCTCGCATCTGTGATCTTATGTCGATAGCCTCGAGAATCTGGCTTCCTCCGGTGGGCCTCAAGTATGTGAGATTCGCTAATGAGTCGCTGCAAGGCTAGATCGTTCTTCAGATTCATCTTGTCTTCGTCATCAGCATCGTCGTCGCCGCTATTGATGTTTTTCGCTGCTCGTGTGCTTGTTTTGGTTGCGTTTATTTTGGGAGGTTTGGAGCTCTGAACAAGCATCAGATCAGTTTGCGCCTGCCATGTCATTCATCGAGCTTACCATATATATCTTCTTCTCAATTCTCGACCCTCTGTCTTCTGCCGGCCGCACGGCTTCTGTAATTATCTCGACCGCCGCTTCCTCATCTTCATCGGACAGGCCCTCCCAGTCCAGCTCTTCCTCCTCACATTCCTTTGTATCCTCCACACCAGTCTTCAACGTCCTGTGACGACGTCGCGTGCCTGAGAGTGGTGCGAACCGCGACTCGAAAGCCTGTCGAAAAGCGTTGCGGGTTTCCTCACTTGCGGAATCGGAATCCGACGGTGATACCGTCGGCGAATCGCCCGGAAACGTATTCTGTCGCTTTCTTTTGCCTAGATGCATGCTTGATGTGGTTGGGGATATTTGATCCAAATCACACAAGGTAATTTAGCATTGTAGCAGTCAGGTCAATCTGGCTGCATTAAATCGGAGTTTTTCTGTATGGTCGGAAGCTGTCTTATCGATAAACTCCTGAGCCCAGCAACAGCTGATGACTGCGCTATTGTTTCCTATTCCATGCGATACATTCTTCGAAGGTCACTGAATTGCCCCCGAATATGTCCAATGCGCTGCCTATCGTCAGATCAACTCGACTTCTGCTCAGCTTCTTCACCAGCTCAAGATCTGCTACATCCCTACCTCCCCCGGCATATGTAACAGGAACCGAGCACCAGACCCCCAGCTTCTCCACAAGCCTCTCGTCGATGCCTCTTTGGAGCCCTTCGTTGTCAGCAGCGTGAATTAGGAACTCGGAACAACGTTTCTCGAGCATGTTGATATTAACTGTCGCAGAGTCAATTTGATCAGGCGTCAACGAGGTTTCGATGGCAGAGGGGCTAAGGCGTCTTACCAGCATTGATCTCCATGTCGGTCAAGGTCTGCCACTTATTCATGGCGACATACCAAGTTTCGCCCTGCCTTCGACAGCTGAGGTCTATAACTAGGCGGGTTGTGTCGCCATCTATCGCACGAATTATGGCATCTAAGCGATCTTGCGAGAACGAGCCATTCGGAAACAAGTAGGATGTGACGATGACCTATGGCGAAGCTCATCAGAACTAGTGATAGTCTACGTGATGGAATGCCGGCCCTGCGGAGGATACCTTGTCCGCTCCTTTGTCAAGCCACTGCTTCGCGTTTTCATGTGTGATGCCTCCGCCTACTTGAAGACCTCCTGGCCATGCAGAGAGAGCTTCAGCCGCCGCATCCTCATTTTTCGGCCCCAGAAGTATCACATGCCCTCCTATGGCTTCGTGTTCTCTGTACAATTGGCCATAATGAGCGGGGGGAAGTTTTGACACGTAATTTGTCTTGAGACTGGAGTCTTGGTCCGACAGCGTGCCTCCGATTATCTGTTTGACTTGACCCGCATGCAGATCAATGCAGGGACGGAATATTGTCATGGTGTGACTGGATAGATCTACGCGTAGATTCGGCAATACTAGCTGGACGATTCTCTATCTTTCCTTTTCATTTTTTTCGATCCAAAGATAGATCTGCGTTCTGAGGGTCGAGTCCACCTATAATACCGAGAGAAAACGGTGGGCGGATTGGACAGGGTTTGCGGAGCCGTAGGTAGCTAGTAAAAAGTATCCTACCCGGAGAATTCTCAGCCCACATTTATGTCGCCCATGCCGCCAATGTTTGTAATTATCTCTCCACAGACACTCGTTGCGTGTCATGCACTTCACTGATTCAAATTGTCATTGTAACATATCTGCAGCATGGCTTTGATCTGACACAGCTTAATGGACTCCATCCCTATCTGGCGTTAAATATGCATGCGAGAAACTGCTGTCGCTGTCCAGCAGCATGCCGGGAGTCAAACGCAAGGCTGGCCGACAAGAAGATCCGAAGACGTAGGTTTAGATAATGCAAGACTGCAGTAGAGTCTTGATCTGAATTCATGGCTATCATTACAATACTAATATCATACAATGAACACTAGCCGCAAGAAACTTGAGCAAGTGCTTGTTGAAAGTTTCGAAACGCCAGCATTCTATTGATCCACGAAACACCGTACAATTGTCCGCTTTCGAGAAATCGACGATTTCATGGAGCTCTGGCGCCAGCCATTGAGCTGACAACGATCTTGTCATGGTTGGGCGGAACACCGGCTGACGTCTTACGTTGCTGTGCAACAGCCATTGCATGGCTTGAAGACCAATGGACTCGCCATTTGAAGCCTTCAGCGCTCTCGATATCCGGCTGATTGTCCTCTTCCTCGTCACCCTCGTCGTAGTCAAACTTATACCTTTCGGAAAGGCCAGCATAGACTCGATGATTTGGATTGAAATTGTGCCGATCGAGCATGACACGACCACCTCGACCAACTCTCCTGCGCAGTCGAGGCTGTGACTCGAACGAGTTCGCTTCGTTTGTTTGAGCCCAACGGAAGCCAATCTCCGGACGGAATATCAGAGTCTTCCATTTCGGCATCGCTATGCTCACTCGCGGGGAGGAGTTGGTTCCTGCAATATGACCCGACTCTCGAACTTAACGCCAACGAACGAGTCCCGTGTTTTCCGCCTTTCGTCCCTGGCGTCCTGCCCAAGTAATGTCTCGATCCATGGGCAAAAGCCCCAGCAGCGCATTTTCGGTGTCCGTCCACAAAGTCACGATTCCACTTCTCGTGGCGTTCGGAGAGATTCTCAATTTGGCGCAGGATTGCCTTGTCCCTCTTCGAGATCTCTGCGCGAATGTCGACGATCGTCTCTTCAACGCTGGGCGTGGGTGGAAGTACGGCAGAGGTTGCTGTTGCGCTACGAGCAAGGTTTGCTTTGCTGGTCTGGCTCTGGTTGTTGTTGGCTTGCTGAGCGTTGGTGTCGAGTTTGATGCGTTTGGCGGGTTTCTGGGTGACAAGGAGCTCCTCATCCGCATCTTGTCCGCTCGAGGAAGAGTCCGCTTGACTTCGCGCAACTGCGCACGCATGTTGAAGATGTTCCGACTGATGCGCAGATCTTCCCTTGCGTCCGCTCTCGCGCTCCTTCACCAAAGCCATGAGCTGCCTAGCTTCCTCCAATTCCCTCCGGAGTCGGCGTAGCTTTTCTACGACCTGAGCATCGCGACCCCTGGTCTTCCGCGCCCTGCCTAACTTCTCTGCGTCTGAAACATACATACGGATCCGAATCATCCGCCTCCTGGCCGGTGTCCATACGCAGTGTCTTCAATGACGGCATCAAAGACCGATTTCCCTTTTGCGCCTTGAGGGATCTCCAATAATCGTACAACTGCCGCGAGAAGGCTCGAGCTTTCTGATCGACAAACTCATCATCGAAAGCTTCGACCAGTTCGTCGTACTCCAGGACCGGTGTGGCCGTCGACGGCCGCAAAAGGCTGACGTTCGGCAGATGTCTCCTCGAAACTGGATATCAATTGCTCAAAACCAGTCTTCTGTACATTTGGATCCTTCGACTCTATCTTTGTTCAATTGCATCAAGAACTCTTCGTCTTGTTTACCCATACAATAATTCGGCCCAGTTGTATCTTCGACAGTCGCCGAGAAGCGAATATATGTTGCTGGCTGTTGAAAAGCATGATTGCGATACAACGCATCATAGTCGATGTCTTGGGCTATCTTTGTTTCTGGAGTCGGGATGCTGATTGCAGCAGCCGAGCCACCACTCAATACGGCGGCTTGACTGGCATTTATGGCGACCTGTAGATGATTGCTCCTTCTCCTCTTTATGCTCGACCCCACTTTCGACCTTCGGTAGAGAAGACGTTGACAGACCGCTCGCACTGTCGATTGTATCTGTACCCCAACTCCAGTCAGGCCTGCAAGGTCATCGCCAAAATGTTCGGTGAGCTGGGCCTCTTTCAAAATCTTAAGCTGGTGCTTTGTATTCAGTTTGCGCTGGCGAAATCGAGTTGACGAAGCAGCAGGGATGCCGGCCGCACGCCCAATGCAACACCGGCCCCACCGCCTCCGCCTAATATCGTCGTTCCGCCATTGCCTTGGTGTTGGCGCATTGTGTCCCAGGACGTCGAGTATCAAGATACGGGCTTGGGACAGATTCCGAAGCTTTTGCGGGTAGAAAGGAGGGCGAGAGAGTTTCAAGAGGCTTTTGGAGCACCATGCAGATCGTTCTGACTGTGATGCACTTGGCTTACGTGCGAAGGTCAATCAGTTGAAGGCGCATTGCCAATCGTGGTGAGGAGAAATCACTATCCGGGATGCGAGCAGTGGTTTAAGGGTGCGAGCAATGTGCCAGCCCTCCGAAAGCTATTGTCAGTGGACAGAGTAGTCTCGAGTCCTGTTGCGCGCCTATGTTTGATCTCTACCTCCTGTCAATGGGTAGCAGATGCTTTGCGATTGCTTGTCAATGGCCCATGAGAGATCACGTGATTTTCCACAGTAGCGGACCAAACGAACACAGGTTGCGGCACAACCTGAAGGCAAAGCGATATTTGGCTGCCTAGGTGCGCGATAACGGCGAATCTGACTGCAGATTCGTATATATCAGCCAATTAATTTATGAATGGCGTCAAGTCTTGATCGAAAATGATGGATTAATGGTGTATTATTGATGAAAAGGTCCAGCGAAAATCCAGTCGGGGTTGCGCAGCCGCAAGGCAGGAACGAGACGATGGCAGGGGGGGATGAGGTTTGCGAGGATGCCTTGCCTTTGCGATGGCAACAACTCACTTTCAAGAATTCCTAAAGAGGCAAGCGACTAGGGTAAGCAGCCGAGCAAGCAGGCAGACTCGGCAGATTGCTGCAGAGAATGGGAGATTGCGATCGTGCAAAGGCATGCTCACCGCGTATCGAGACTAACCTGTATTCGATCTCGGAGTCGCGGCCGGTTGCTTGGTTATAATGGTAATTACCACGACTATCTCTGGGAGTCTTTTCGGTTGTAGTTGCCCATTCTACTCTCCTTCCGCGCGTCACCTCTTTCGTCAATATCGATAACCCCTCCAGTTCCGGCAATGAAAATGAGCTGCTTGGTCTGAGGAAATCTGCATATCGTTGGTCTTGTGTACGCAATCATTGAACCCCGTGGCGTCTGGCTATCCGTGTGCGCTTGAAAACCGGGTTGTAAGCCATTGGTTTCATGGCCTCTGGTCCACGCAAGGCCATCCTAAGTAACGCGTATGTTCGTAATACGTACGCTGAACTCGACCATGGATCGGTCCCCACCGGACAAGGGCGTTGCGAGGTGCTTACTATCGCCATCAATTACCATGGCTTGCATCTCATGTGACTTTCCAGCATCTGACAGTGAATGATGTGATGAGCTGACGAATGTTCCACGTCGGCATACGTACACTCATCAATGGGTTTGTCTGTGATAGCGTTGATCGGAACAAGCTCTGTTACAGGCCCGTGATGTATGGCATTCGGTCTGCCTTTCGTGGCGTTCTGAATGGACTTGAGGCCAATGGGACGCGTCTCAATGACGAGTCGCTTCGTTGATAAAAATGAAGTAAGCCGTGTTGCATTCTCTATTAAACCAGCATGCAGTCTTACTGCTGGACCGAAGATTCTGGAGCTTTATACTAGGCAAAAAGCAGGACCTCAAACTCTTAGCCATGAAGTTTTTGGCATCAATCTTGTTTGTGACCTTGGTCACCGCTCATATCAATCACGAAGAAGAGACTAGCCATTTTCAGTTTTATAAAAGACAGGTAAAAAGCGACGCCCGTCGTGGCCTGAAATCATGCCAGGCGAAGCTCGTGCAAAACGGGTGGTTACTCGCGCCAAGTTGCGTCGACACGCTAAGGCTATGAAACACCTTCAAATCAGGGACACTGAAACTCTTCCTGGATACTTCCCATCACTCAAATAGGACTGTGAACAACGGAACTTCCGACACGGTGTTGTTCGACCACGACAGCACCTGTGTGCTCAACCCAGAGAGTGTCATTGGCCCATACTGGGTTCCAGGCTGAATTCGTTCGGTCGAATGTTCGTGGAGAACCTGACCGGAGTTCCAATCATTCTTGAGGGCCCAGTTCCTCGACGTTGAGAGTTGCGACCTATAACCAATGCCTGGTGGGATATCTGGAATTGCAACTCAACTGGTGTCTATTCAGGAGTCGTGGAGCAAGGAAATGGCAACAATGACGATACTTCAAACGTCAATGCCACATTCTTGCGAGGAATTTCGAAAGCAGACAGCGATGGGAGTCGTCACCATCGAGTCTATATTTCCTGGCCATTACACTGGGCGAACAAAACACCATCATATGGCTGTCTATCTCAACGCCACCCAAAACAGTAATGGAACTATTTCGGGAGCGACGGTAGCCCATGTCGGGCAAACTGTTCTGGGACCAGGGATCTCATCTCCCAGTCGAGGCTACGTATCCTTACTCTACGAACAACCGTCACCCTCACAACCAATGCCGAGGATAGCATCTTCAACAAGCGACACCTCTAATACCACTGCCGACCCCGTCTTGGAGGTATGTGTTCTTGGGGAATTCAATCGAAGATGGTATCTTTGGCTGGATAACTATCGCCGTCAACACTTCAGCCTCGTATGACCCATCCTATAGCTTCGTATACGGCGCTGACGGCGGATACGCTGAGAGTGGCGGCGACTCCGAAGATGGGGGAAGTGGGCCTACAGGCGCCGGCAGGAACGGCACAGGATCTGGTCCAAGTGCTAGTCCGAGCGGCACCATCACTGGCAGTGTGACTGGGAGCTCCTCTGAGACCTTGACCACACAGTCGACAGTGGTCCGCCGTGCGATCGAAGCCTTTTAGAGGTAGATCTTTCAAGGCGTTTTCTAAGGTCATGCAAGTTTACGGTTTCTTGGTCAGCCAATGTTAAACGCGAGCTTCCCCAGCCGAGAGCTCTTGATGCAGTATACTTGAGGCGAGGCGCCCTTCACCGATGGTGTCGAGAAATTCAACGTCGCTGTGGGCCAAGGATGTAGTTGCTCTGGCAGCTTTGAACCATCACGGCACACAGAACTGATGTTTGAGGAAGACTGAGGATCTGAAGGCATGGATGCTGCGTTTGAAGTTTTGTGGAGGCACCTTTACAGATGCTCTCGCAAGACTAGTAGGGAAGATTACCTTGCTCATTGTATTTCGCCTTCTCGTTTTGTAAGGTAGCTCGTTTATGAGGAAGGCACCAATAAGTTTTTTGCGCCCACTGGAGCTTCGTTTGCAGAGCGTTCTGAGAAATCTCCGAATCTTCCGCGGCGAACTTTGGGGCCAGAGCTCAAGTAAGGAATCTCGTGGAAGACGAGCTGTTGTATGTGTTCGACCTCTACGCCCATGAATGCTTTATATTCCGTCTGTATCTGCGTCGAGATCGTCTGTTGTCCTCTGTACCCGACGAAATCTGTTCGGCTGCGAATGGGCCTATTAAGTCTGGTCTGCTGGCCCTCCACTGCTGTTAATGTCTGTCGGGAACGCCTGGGTGGTGGACCTATACCGTTGACATGGCTGGGCCCTGACAAAGGCGCGGAAGCAACTGCAATCTTCGAGTTAGGGCTGCTGAACGATGCTTGATGGCCGTTATACATGAAGTGCGAGAACGGCCCATTGACATTTTGGTGTGGTGGGAAAGGTTGGAAGGAAGGCGAGGCCGATGTGCTTTCTTTCTTGAGAGCTTGATGGTTGACCGTGCCTACGACTTCTGGAGGTGGCCTCTGTGTGCTGCCGTTCTGTTGCGCTTCATAAGGAGAAGATTCTTTGTCCATACCGGTTCGGTTTCTGATTGACTCTTAGTTGGACCACCAAAGATCGGCGCTCGTCTTCGGCGAGACTGTCGACCGACCCGTCTTCACTCATGTCATCATCATCGTCCTCGTCGAATTTACCCACAACATCGTCATCGTCGCCATCCCACTCATCCCCGCTCGTAACCTTGTCTTCGTTGCTCGCAGATTCGTCGTCAATCGGCCCGTTGCGACGCGATTGCATGCTCGGACGGCTGGCTCCTGATCTACGTGGTCTCCCGTCGGCACGAGGAGGTGCGGCTGCTGCCCCCATCCTGATCACCAAGCTCGTCCTTGTCAGAATATGGTGGATTCACAGACTCGACATGTGGTCTTCCGTAGCGAGCTCTGCTAGTGCGCCCGCTTGTGTCACAGTGTCGACGGTGTCTGGCGCGTCGAGGTATGGATGGATCTTTTATTGTCCGAGGAATTCTCGTCATCTATCGTCATCATCAAACGTGTACTTCATACGTTTACCCCGCGTGCGACCTTCGTACAGCGAGAGCCCAGGCCTCAGGCCGCGAGAACTGAGCCTTTCGAGCTTGTCGGTTACTCTTTGCGCTTTCGCCGCTGAGTTTAAACATCAGAAATTAATATACGTCACGCCAAACGAATATGCAGATAGCTCGCACCTCTTCATTTGCCTCCAGCTGTGGAATCGCAGCTTCAATTCTTGCTGCAAGGCGATGTGAAGCCTGACTGGTTTGTGCATTGTAGATTGCGAGCGAGGTCTTGAGCTTCTTCAATACTTTCGGCCACGCTCCACCAGGTCTGCTTGTCCGCGCGGCGCGGCGACTCTCTATAAATGCGAAACCCTGTCATCGTTTTGACCTTGGATCAAGAAGAATCTTCTCTTGAAATCATCCATTCCCATGTCTGGACTGAAAGCGGCTGATTCACGTCTGTTTCTTGCCGCGCCTGCTTATATTGCGCCTTTATAATCCCGCTTATATGTTCTGAGGTAGTTAGCGACCACATCACCAGGGGTGTGAAGTAACTGCAATCTTCCAGATGGCGAACAGATCGCTGAAAGTCTTGGCCCCAGCCAAAGGATTTCGTCCATCCCAGGCGGAGGGCCATTGGCTTTTATGTGAGAGAATAGCCTCTTCCAGAGCTCTGCCCGTGATGTCCGCCGTTCCACGTTCTTCTTGCGATTAAGCACCAGTCCAAGTAGAGCACACAGCAAATTTTCAACTTGTTCGCTTGGCTGAGAATCGACGATGCCGCGTTCAATATCGTTGGGGTCCAAGGTTCGGCACGTTTTTGGGGAATGCGGACTCGAATCTCGAACGAAACCTACAAGTAACTTAGCATCCGCAAGGGTCTGGAGGGCGAAGGAGGGTAATGACTCGTAAGCATACATTACGAGGACCTGTTGCGAAAATTGGCTGTTAGCATTCGTGTAGATATGAGGGGGCATTCCTACTGAAGCGCTCGGTAGTGGAGTAAACGTGACGGTATCGAAGGACATACAGCAATTTCCGGATTATCAGCCAGAACAAATTCATGATCAGGAGACGGGTCTCGTTCAGGCGAGGGTTCTGGTGTAGGGAGGCTTTGTGCTTTGATTTGGGAAGTTTGCGTGGGGGCCCGCTGCTGCGTTCCTCAATACCAGAAGGAGGATCAGACAAGCTGGAAGAATCGTCAGGGTCACTCATAGTTCCAATGATCGTTATTCAGGAGGTTTGAAGACAATGGCAAAGGGCGTGAACGTGGAGAGTTTGTAGCAGGGAAGAAGTTGAGAAGGAGAATTTTGGGTTAAAACGCGCTAAGGGTTGGCAGCACTCGACGATAGAGCGGAGATTCTACAGATTATCGAAACCTAGCGAAAACTATTGAGTAATCCGCCTAAGTTGCTTGATTGCCCACCAAGTGCCTATCCTATTCTACATGATATCGCACTTTCCTGCCCGTAGCAAGCTTGTGACTGAACAACAGGTCATGAGCAAGCTTGTAGTCCATCCACGAGTAAGCTGGACCACCAGGCTTCGTGTCTGACCAGAGCTGAGTGTTACGAAGTCGACAATGCAATTACGCCGCTAACCATTGTGCAAACTCCTCAGGGTTCGCATCTATTCCCACGCGCGGGTCTCGCTATCTCATATTCGTGCGCTCAAATGGTTAATTGAAGTTTCCATTTGGCGGAAATGCTTCCGTGTCGCGCATCTTCGCCTGAGAGGAGACGGTGTATGCGGTCGTCATCACTGGCTGTTCGCTATTGACGAGCCGGAAATTTGCATTCAGAAGTTTTCCCTGTATTGCAGATCCGAGACCACGGTGAAGAATTGCTTCCAGTAAAGACTGTAGATCGCGTCAAACTGTGTGGGCAGGCAGATGCAAGTGGATTCGTAAATTCTCTTTTACCAGTTGATTGATCGACTGACTTCCGCTTGATAAGCGCATCTTTGTTGTTTGGGCCGTAAGTTAACACTTAATCTGTGTTATTAGTAAACGACTGAGATCATCATGGTTTCATAAGTATACTGGTGTGATCTGGATACACGAAATTTGTTGAATGCGGATGTGTCAATAACAGAATGATACACTCAAACTAAGTCGTCTCGCCTATCACGTAACAAGCGCTACACCAAATGGATGACGAAAGGAGCCTCGTGCACATGCATTGGGAGGCAATGTATCTTTCGTGGTTGAGACTGATTATTCTTCATGTGCGCAACAGGCGCAATTTGAGGCTGTGGCAGGCAATATTAGGAGAACCCGGAATGGCCATAATTATCGCAGTGGTCGAATCACCTGCATGCAGGTTGCAATTCTCAGGGGGAAGAGGATTTACGGTAGGCAGCTCTAGAGGGTTCGGTTGAAGTCGAGATGATTTTGGACCTATGATCACGTGACTTAATTATGTCAGCATCACACATTTCGCGAAATCGGCAGTGTCTGGGTCAGGTATGGAACCTGCAAAGAACATAATATTGCTCTCTGCTCTTCCACCAGTAAAGTCGTGACCACCAGTCAAGATGGGTCGCGTAAGTATTCAGAACTGATCAAAGACCGTCTATATATGCTTACACAAATTACAGGTCATTCGTAACCAGAGGAAAGGTCGTGGCTCTATTTTCCGTCAGTAAAGCCTGCTTCCCCAATATATCTGCTGTAGTTCACAAATTGACTGACAATTCCAGAGAGCCACACTCACTTGAACAAAAACCCTGCCCAATTCCGAACCCTTGATTATGCTGAGCGCCACGGTTATATTCGTGGCGTTGTGAAGGAAATCATCCACGATTCCGGACGCGGTGCTCCTCTGGCCAAAGTCGTTTTCCGAGACCCATATCGCTATAAGCTTGTCAAAGAGACTTTTATAGCGAATGAGGGCATGTACACTGGACAATTCGTATACGCCGGCAAAAACGCAGCTCTTACCGTCGGCAACGTCCTTCCACTGGGCTCGGTCCCGGAAGGAACCGTGGTGACAAATGTTGAAGAAAAGATGGGTGACCGTGGAACTCTTGGAAGAACATCCGGAAACTATGTGACTGTTATTGGACACAACCCCGACGAAGGCAAAACCCGTATCAAACTACCAAGCGGATCCAAAAAAGTCGTCAAGAGCACTGTTCGAGGAATGGTTGGAATTGTTGCTGGAGGTGGAAGGACCGACAAGCCTCTCTTGAGTTCGTTACCCTTTTCGAGGCTAGAAATCATTTGGGAATGATAGCTGATTGGATGTGTTCAGAGGCGTCTCGCGCAAAGCACAAGTTCGCTGCCAAACGAAACTCTTGGCCAAAGACTCGTGGTGTTGCCATGAATCCAGTAGACCATGTATGTGCACCTCGAAGCATCCGACTTGACTGGTTTCCATAACTAACATCTGCTCACAGCCTCACGGTGGTGGTAACCATCAACACATTGGTAAAGCATCGACCATCAATAGATACGCTTCGAAGGGTCAAAAGGCAGGTCTCATTGCTGCGAGAAGAACGGGTCTGCTACGTGGTACGCAAAAGGTGAAGGAATAGTGGCGATACAACCGGCAAGAAAAGATGCGAAACAAGGGACATTACTCGTCGACAGCTTTGTGATGAAAACAGTTATGGATCTTGCTCAAGAGCAGTCAAGAGAATGGATTCGATGGAAATGGATCCACTACTTTCATCGACTTTCATTGCAAAACTGACTTGCATAATTGCATAACAAGTACAATTGTTCCGTGATATCGGGTTAACTCTCGATGCTTTGTTTTGGGATAACGATTCGATTGTGATCTCGACTCATGGATACAGTAAAAGTTCTGTTCCAACGAAACTATGCAATGCACTGTCTGCCATGTCATGCCCTGTCAGAGCAATGTTACAAAGATTGCATTCTCAGATTGAACGCATTCGCTTACAAAGGTTACTCAGGATTGGTTGACGGGCTGTAACGACCGGAGAAACATGGGGCATAATGGTGACGAATCCTCCGCGGCGGACGCGCAACTGCCGCCGCAAGCTAGTTTTCCTCAACAGGCTTCAGAACCAAGGAATGGGCGTGGCCATTCTCTACCTCTTACATTGCTGCTCCTTTCACTTCACTCAAAATCCCGAACGCTTTTTTTTTGCAGCATCTTCTCCTTTTCAAGTCTCTCGTTTATGTTGTTCTCTGTTATACTCCAAAAGACTTTACTTCGCATTCAGCTGTGTCGCGTGCCACTTGCTTTCCGCACAAATTAGATCTCTCCCTCTTCCCCTCTCTCTGTGCTACACAAGAAACAAACTGCCACGACTACAAATTTGGGTTCACAAACTCAACGGCATAACGAGCATCCGGTATTCCTCGCTGGCCATGAACGTTAATAAGAAGATAGACCGCTTTAGACAATGGGGGAAGGAAAGGATGGGTGCGGAGGTACAAACGACTTCCACAGAGGATTTTAAAGCATTGGAGAAAGAAATGGAGCTACGTTATGAAGGTTTGCGCAAAATCTCGAGGTTCCCTAGACATTCGTTCAAAATCCTAATTATTCTATCAACTAGGAATGCAAAATCTCAACTCCACCACCACGGCTTATCTAGAGCATGCGTCTACCAGGACCAGAACCGGGTTCAGAGGAGAAAAGCAATCTCATCTTGGCCATCTTTCCTTGATCATGCTCAAGTTTGGAAACGATCTGAGAGATGGTAATACGCTCGCCGAATGTGTAGCACTCTTGGGAAGAGCAGAAGGCAATATATCCAAATTCCAAGACGAATATCTATCAAAAGCACAGTCAAGCTGGGGAAATGGAGTGGAGAGGAATTTGTCGATGCTGAAAGATTACCAGGTAAATAACAATGCAATTTACCTGAGCGAGAGCCGCAATGGCACGAATGATTCTGACGATCAAGCATGCATCGTAGATCGCAAGGAAAAATCTGTCCAACCGTCGACTGGCCTACGACACGAGCCAAGCCAAATTAAGCAAATTGAAAAAGGAGGACTTGAAAGCCGAAGAAGAGCTTCGAAATCAAAGGTCAAAATTCGATGAGGCCAACGAAGAAGTCTACAGGCGAATGCAAGACATAGTGGATACAGATGCTGATAGCATAGCTGAGCTGGCGGAGATGGTCGAAGCTCAACTACACTACTTTGAGGATTCGGCAGCTGTTCTTCGGGAGGTCAGCGGACAGCTCTCGAACGCGTAAGTCTTTGATGATTCTTAACAATTGGTGCAGATATTAACTGAGGCTCTGTATAACAGCGTGCCCACGATTCAAGCAGGCCACTCTCGCCCTGCTGCGCCGAAGTCAATCCCCACAGTAGCCTATGTCGATGATCGAGTAGACGAACAAGTTCGCGAGTCAACGTCGCTTAGGCGGCCCGCAACCGCTGTAAACCTACCAACAGGGCCGCCAATTGCTCTTGATAGCAAGCCAAAGCCGATCTTTACCCAAACAATCAGCAATGAGTTCTCTACTTCCCTCGCGGCGCCCCTTTCGGCGCCATTAAGTAAAGCCACTCCGCCACGGCCTGCCACTGCACGCGCAGCTACAGACTCGCAAATGAGCACGAGTCCGAGTCATATGCGAATTCCGTTACCCGGCAAATTCGACGAGACGAGCTCCCCGATTACTCGTGCATCATCACCTGCGCACAGCTTACAGACTGCAAGTACATCGATTTCCAGAAAGTCAAGCTGGAGCAGCTTGGGCGTAGCGGTTCTCCCTTCACCAGGCGGCGGTCAAAGCCCATCGATTGCAAAGAAAGCTCCACCCCCACCGCCTCCACCCAGCCGGACGCCAATTAACATTAGATCTAAAGGACCACCTCCCCCGCCTCCACCTTCCATAAAGAAGTTTGTTACTTGAAACCTGAACGGCACAGTGCGCAGGGGACGACGAGCAACCCACACGTTCTCTCAATAGCCTTGATTCATTCTCCCGGGAGACAAACATTACACCGAAGAACACAGAACAAACTAACAGCATTCTGGCAGCATAGATTAGGGCATTGGGCGGCGCTGTCGCATTTCGACAAAGAAGTTCTGTTCATTGACAGCGGGTCACATAAATAGAGAAGAAGCGCGTCTCTGATGCAAAACCGTCTTTATTCCTATTCAGGTCTGGGGGAAATTGATGGAGATCCTGCTTGCTACCTTACCTAGAAAATTGACACTTTGAAGATGCCTGCTTGCAAATGTTCTGTAATGAGCTTGCTTACTGCGAGTGCGATTCTGAATCTACCTCTGGGCCCGTGTACGGCTTGCTTATCTCTTTCTGTCCGGGTTTTTTTTGCTCCGCAACTCATGGTGATACCTGTATTAGTCTGAGGAAACAGTTACACCATTCTTTCGCTAAGACTGACTCAGAACTAAACTTGTTCCTATTCATGGAGGACAACAGCTCTCACGTGTATCTCAATCGCTGTAAACTGATATTATGTAGGTAAGGGTTACTACAGACCTACTGGACGCGTACATAGAGTGACGTGACAGAAGTCCGTAGACACTACCCTAACAGATTTCGCAGGAAAGTGTATACGGACTTTTGTCCTAGTACTGTATATGCGACAATGACGCAAAATCACGTGACCAATATGTGTCACGAATCTTCTGAGCGTTTCAAGCTAGTAGGCGGGATGTGTGGCCCAACCCTCGTAAACGCCCCAGTGCCTGCTTCGCTCCGCCGCCAATTTTTCTCAGTAAGTAGGTAGGAGAGAGTTATTACACATCCCATCAGATCTGCTTTCTCTCAAGCCCGTCTCATTCGTACCCCGCAGAACGAATCACAGACTGCCCGACTTCATCCATTCCTTTTGCTTGTTCCCCACGCTAAACGCGTATCGAACGAAAACATTCTGCCCTACTGTCGGTATCAACGCGTCTTTTGACCTCCCAATCTCCTACCTGCTGCCCAGGCGCCTGTACACCATACGCGCTTTCTCAGGGTTCTGCACCTAACCTTCTGCACCACTATTCCGCGAGCCAGCTGGAGTCAATATTTATGCCCCAGTGATTTTTGGCCAACCGAAATGTCAACTGCTGCCATACCTGGCGCTCCACATGCGCCGGGCGCCGGCAGCCCCCCATGACTTTACCGGCAGACATGTCGCGTGAAGCTCTTCAGAATATGCTCAAGGTACGTTTGACAGCGTGTTGCCGAATTCTCGTGTCGCACCCGAACAGCCCTAATCCCTCTCCAGAAATGGCATCAGATGAAGCAGCAAGGCGCCACCGATAGTGACCCAGAGTTCAACAGATTATCACGCATACTGGCTGCCTTGCAGCAGCAACAGAAGAATCAACGAAATCGTCAGATGCTTCAAGAACAGGCCAACACAAAAACTCAGATGTCGCCCAAGGGCACGGCTGATAATGTTATATCACCTGTAAATGGCGTACAAGATGCTCACATCAACGGTTTCGTGCCTGGACACAGCCCACTTCAGAATAATGCGGACAACCAAATCCCCTCAAATGCGAATGGAACCCAACCGCTGTCACAAGATCAAATATCAATTCTGAAATCTCAGGTCTACGCATACAAGCTCCTATGCAAAGACGCTCCTATCCCCCCGAATGTACAACAGCACATATTTCCCTCCGCGCAACCAAAGCTGAACCACCCTTCTCCATCCAATCTGTCTTCCTACATTGAAAGCGAGATGCAGACCAATCTGAAACCGCTATCCTCTTCCACCGCACCAAAAACCGAAAAAGCTTATACTTCGTACGCCTCACCGTACGAGGATTTGAAATCACGTATCGGCTTCGTCGATCACGACAAGATGCGGTGGAGTCGCAAGGGTGAGCGCGTTCTCATACCCGCGATCATGCCACGCGGCATCGACTTCGAAAAGCTTCGAGAAGAGCGAGACAACATCGTCTATAATCGTGTGGTCGCACGGAAATCTGAACTCGAGAAACTGCCTGCAAACCTCATGTCTTGGGATACCCGTAAAGTTTCAACTGCTGTACAAGCTGATACTTCTTTGAAACTCAAGGCCTTGATCGAATACAAAAAGCTCTGTCTTCTGCCCAAACAGCGCCAACTGCGACAAGCTTTGGCAAGAGAAATCGTCCAGTCTGATAAGTTGGCCATGACTGCAAATCGATCATTGTACCGGCGCCAGAAGAAGCAGAGATTTATCGAAGCCCGTATCACGGAGAGGCTGGAGAAGGAGCAGCGCAGTGCCAGAGAGAACAAGGAGAAGAAAAAGCACTCGGATTTCATCGAGTCCATCGTCAAGCAACATAACAACATCAAACGCGGCGGTTTCGACCAATGGGATAGATCTCGGAAATTTGGTCGCGCTGCTTTGGACGCGCACAAGACAATCGAGAAGGAGGAACAAAAGCGTGTTGAACGTACCGCAAGGCAACGTTTGGCAGCTCTGAAGGCGAATGACGAAGAAACCTACCTGAAACTTTTGGGTCAAGCCAAGGACTCCCGTATCACTCATCTCCTCAAGCAAACTGATGGTTTCTTAAATCAGCTGGCAGCGTCAGTCAAACACCAGCAACGCAGCGCTTCTGACAGGTGGGGCGCCAAGGGTGCGCCGCCCGTTGAAGAAGATGAAAGCGACGAAGATATTGATGAGCTCGAAGACGACGAGGAAGGCGGAGGCAAGAAGATTGATTACTACGAAGTGGCGCATCGAATCAAGGAAGATGTGACTGAACAGTCCACCAATCTCGTCGGAGGCAAGCTCAAAGACTACCAACTCAAGGGTCTTCAATGGATGATTTCGCTCTACAACAACAACCTCAATGGTATCTTGGCTGACGAGATGGGACTCGGCAAAACTATCCAGACCATCAGCTTAATCACCTATCTTATCGAAAAGAAGCGCCAACCGGGTCCTTATTTGGTTATTGTGCCTCTAAGTACGTTGACGAATTGGAACAACGAATTTGAGAAATGGGCTCCATCAGTATCCCGAATCGTCTACAAGGGTCCGCCTACGTCGAGAAAAGGGGCTCAGAATCAGATCCGTTCGGGCAATTTCCAAGTTCTTCTCACAACCTACGAATTTGTCATCAAAGATCGCCCAATTCTGAGCAAGATCAAATGGCTTCATATGGTTGTGGATGAAGGTCATCGAATGAAGAACTCGCAAAGCAAATTGAGCAGCACCATTACACAGTACTACCACACTCGATACCGCCTCATTCTCACAGGTACGCCCTTACAAAACAACTTGCCGGAATTGTGGGCACTTCTCAACTTTATTTTGCCAAACATCTTCAAATCTGTGAAATCGTTTGATGAATGGTTCAATACACCGTTCGCAAACACCGGCTCTCAGGAAAAGATGGATCTTACCGAAGAAGAGTCACTGCTCGTTATCAAACGTCTCCACAAAGTCCTTCGACCATTCTTGTTGCGTCGTCTCAAGATTGATGTCGAGAAAGATCTCCCAGAGAAACAGGAACGCGTCATCAAATGCAAGTTCTCTGCGCTGCAAGTCAAATGTTACAAGCAGCTTCTCCACGGTCAGAAACTGATGATTGGAGACGGCAAGGGAGGGCGAATCCCTATGAAAGGTCTGAGTAACATGATTATGCAACTCAGAAAATTATGCAATCATCCTTTCGTTTTCGATGAAATCGAGAACCAAATCAACCCGACTGGAGCGACCAACGATCTGATCTGGCGCGTTGCTGGAAAATTCGAGCTATTGGATCGAATCTTACCGAAATACCAAGCAACTGGTCATCGCGTGTTGATGTTCTTCCAGATGACCCAGATCATGAACATCGCTGAAGATTTCATGAGATTGCAAGGTATCAAATACCTGCGCTTGGATGGTGGTACCAAGTCCGATGAACGAGCGGATTTGCTCAAGGAGTTCAATGCCGAGGATTCGCCATACTTCATGTTCTTGTTGTCCACTCGCGCTGGTGGACTTGGGTTGAACCTTCAAACGGCAGACACTGTCATCATTTTCGACAGCGATTGGAACCCTCATCAAGATCTCCAAGCACAAGATCGAGCACACCGGATTGGACAGAAGAATGAAGTGCGGATTCTGCGATTGATCTCATCAGGATCAATCGAAGAAAAGATTCTCGAAAGAGCCAATTACAAGCTTGATATGGATAGCAAAGTCATTCAAGCTGGAAAATTCGACAATAAATCCACCAATGAGGAACGTGAGCAGCTGTTGAGGGCAATGATGGAACATGCCGAGAACGATGAGGACCTCGATACTGAAGAGATGGACGATAACGACATGAACCAGTTGATGATGCGCAGCGAGGATGAACTCAAGGTATTCGAACAGATGGACGAGGAGCGGAAAAAGACTGCCATATACGGAGAAGGCCGAAAATATCCGCGTCTTTTCTCGGACGAAGAACTTCCAGACATTTATCTCAACGAGGAAACGCAACAAGACGAGGCGGCTCAACAGCAACAGCTGGAGGAGTTCTCTTTTGGACGTGGTGCACGGGAACGCAAAAGAGTTGCGTATGACGACGGTCTCACAGAGGAGCAATGGCTTGCTGCCGTGGACGCGGATGATGATACGATCGAGGATGCGCAGAGACGTAAGCAAGAGCGAAAAGATCGCCGAGCAGCGAACAAAGAGAAGCGAAGTCGCGGTGAAGAGGTCATAGACGAGGACAACAGTCCAGCACCAGGTCGAGATACATCACGAGATACTTCACCCTCTCCAGTGCCAGCACAACAGCAACGGAAACGTGGACGTAAACCCAATAAGCGCAAAGCGTCCGATGCTGCACTGGACTCCGAATCAATGACGGCTGCGAGCTCGGTCGCAGCGCCTCCACGTAAGCGTGGTCGACAGGCCAAACCAACCGAAACCCTGAGCCCCGTTGAACGAGAGACATTACAGCAGGTGCTCGATAGATTGTTCGATGTCATGGACGAGCTAAAGGGAGAGATGACATCGGAGAACGGGCTTGACCAAGATCGTCCAATCCTTCCGCCTTTCCTTGATCTTCCGCCGAAGAAATTGTACCCTGATTATTATCAAATAATCAAGGACCCGATCTGTGTCAATGACATCCAGAAGAAAATCAACAGCAAGCGATACCAGGGATTGAATGGATTTGCCGAAGATATCAAGCTGCTTTGCCGAAATTGCCGGATGTACAACGAAGATGGAAGCGCGTTGTGGAATGATGCGAATTTGATTGAGGTAAATATTTTGCCTGATTTCGAACGAAGCTGTGTGAATTCTAACTCCGGTCTAATTTAGTCATCGATTGTCCCTCTACTCCCTCAAGAAACACGAGATAACCCTGGCCTCGGAGCTGCCGGATACACAGGCAGCCACGGAGAAGGCGGTAATGAGAAATCCGGGTTTGGCTCTGCGCTCAACTCAGGCATTGACACACCAAGGGAGGGTGCGACATCCGGCACGGGAGGCACCAAGCTGAAGTTGAACCTTCCGGTGGACGACGACGGTGATGATGATGGAGATGATGGCTGAGCTTAGCGCTAAAAGAATGTCCGTCATTGGATTGGGCGCAAATTGAGTATAACTGGTGGCTGTTCTGCTTCTTTCAGCGGTGCTATGTAAGACTAGATCATTGAACGTGCATGACGAAGATATCTCACGCCCCAGTCTAGACATAGACCTTGCCGTTTGCTTGTAGGGCAAACGCTTGGAGATTGAAATAAGTAAATGTTGCATTGACAACTGCGCATGGAAATCACGAATGCACACTTTCAACAGCGGTTTCGAATGGCTGATTAAGACGCAGCCATGAGGCTTTCATGCTTGAAACTAATCAGTGACGTTCATTAGTTGCAGTTCTTCCAGAAATTTGTCCTTTTGCTCGTCACCCCACCGAACACAAACGAGCGCATCCGGAAAAACAGTAGCAGAACAAGCTTCCATTGGGTATGGAATCAGTACTAGCATCACGCATTGAATGTGCCTTCTGCCATCTACCCATACTCCGACATCAACCTGGCCTTGTCACTCAGTAGCCGCGCGAGCTCCGTACCTTCTCAGAGCCAAAACTTGCGCGTGTGCACCACCGCCTGTTTTCGTCGGCTATGCTAGAACATACTTAACAAGGATGCCGACTTGGTGAAAGGTCTTCAGCCTCGATACCGAATTTGACAAGATCACTGTGAACTAACGGCCATAGCGATTGATTGATGATAGAGCTACGACTCGCAAATGTTCAAAAGCATACGTTCAAGTAGTCACGTCCGGAAGATATTTCTGCGATCGAATAGTGATTATTGCTCAGCTGCAGAGATCTGAGTTATGGTAAAACAATTTTGGAAGCGTTGGCAAACCTGGGCGTAATTTGACAAGCATAAGATGGCTGAATACCAAACCTTTTTTACTGTCAATACCGTTTGTCGTCAATAAGATGTTTGTTATTGATTCAAACAACTTAATCAGTAGTCAACTTTGACTTGCAATTCAATCGTTGTCATTTGATCGGACGAAGCATAGAGTCTACAGTCAGAAGTCCGAGGCGCAAGACGCGGAAGCTTCTGGAAGCTTCCATCGACAGACCAAAGACTCGCAAACGCCTGCTTCCCGGCCTCTTGCATTTTAATCTTGACACCTATTGATCTTTAGAAGTTTTATCTGCTGCCATCTGCGTGACCCTTAGTTATCTTGTAATTTCGAGAGCCAATCAGGGAACTCATACCAAACATAGGCCGTCCGCCTTGATCGAAACTAACGTCAAGGGATTTCATTGATGATCCAGGCGCTCTCGCCCTCGTGGAGTACTTACCCCACACCAGCCATTGAATTCATCTCAGAGTCTCGACCATTCCAAATCAGTTTCCCTCAAATATTCTCTCATTTCCAAACTTCGCGCTTTCATCCGAAGCTCGTTCGTCTTCGAAAGTTCGGTTCGAAATCACCTACATCACCCTTCACGTCTGTAACGAATCGCTATCGACTTTCACAAGTCTACGGCTACGATGGTCGCGGAGACGAAAACTATACGACACGCTAGGGCGTATCGCCTTCTTCTACACAAGATGAGATCAAAAAGGGATATCGCAAAGCAGCTCTGAAATTTCATCCAGACAAGAACAAGGACAATCCGTCCGCTGAGCAGAAATTTAAAGAAGTTGGACAAGCGTATGAGATTTTAAGCGATCCTGAAAAGCGTAAGACGTATGATCAATATGGTCTGGAATTCATCCTTCGTGCGGGCCTCCACCACCCGATCCGAATGACATGGGTGGAAGCGGTGGCTTCAGCGGTGCCGGTGGCTTCCCTGGAGGCTTCTCAGGCATGGGTGGAATGCCTCGGGGAGCGAGTGGTCCAGGCAGATCATTTCACTTTAGTTCATCAGGTGGTCCAGGTGGTGGTTTTTGCCTTTTCGGACCCAAGCGACCTGTTCGCTGAATTCATGGGTAGAGGCGGAGGCGCACGAATGAACGGGGGCTTGGATGCGGATGACGATTTCATGTCTCAGTTCATGAGTGGTGGCGGTATGCCTGGGGGCTTCCCAAATTCAGGCGGACGGCCAGGTGGCCGGCAGAACAAATCTCGCCAAGCACGTGCTGCGACCCCAGAGGTTTCAATTCACGAGCGACCGCTGCCCGTCTCGTGGAAGATTTGTTCACCGGGGTCACGAAAAAGCTCAAGATTAGTCGCAAGAAGATGACTTCGTCTGGTCAGACGACTTCAGAAGACAAAGTTCTTGAGGTAACCATCAGAAAGGGGTTCAAGCCAGGGACCAAGATCAAGTTCACAAACGTGGGTGATCAAACAGAAACGGGAACGCAGGATATCCATTTCATTCTACAAGACAAGCCACATCCGACACTGAGACGAGTCAAAGACAACAGCGACGATCTGATCACCGAAGTTGAGCTCGATCTAAAAGAGGCGCTTACCGGTTGGTCTAGAACAGTCCGCACGATTGATGGCAAAGAACTGAACGTCAGCTCGAGTGGTCCTGTATCCCCCGACTGGACCAGTCGATACCCAGAGCTGGGAATGCCAAAATCAAAAAGCAAGATCGGCGAGCGAGGTGACTTTATCGTCGGTGTCAAGATCAGGTTTCCCCGGAGCTTGACTAAAGAGCAGAAGGACCAGATTAGGGAGATACTCTGAGTCAGCGGCTCTGCCAGATCTACCATTTTTTTTTTGAAAAACGACTGCAATGAAGGACACAGGCTTAAGAGAGGATTGGATGACGGACTGATGCATGGCGGACCGGCGTTGGAGCCTTTTGAGCGAGTTCCATTGATTTGAACCCAAACATCTTATGTTATTTTTTTCACTAGGAACGATCCAGCAAAATGCATCGGATTACATTCGACCAACAGCGTTTCTTGATGGGCTTTTGATTACAGTGTTGCATACTGAAACTCTGAACTGGTGCTTCTAGAGGGTTACGCACCACAAGGGCCGACTGACCCGAAAGGACCCTCGTGGGTCTGAAGTTACGCGAGTACCGCCAAATTGTTCCAGTAGAAAACAAAACCAAGTATATCATCAGCCACTTGTCTTCTTGGTCGCGTAGAAAATCTAAAGGGCCCTATGGGCAGTACTATAATGTGCTATCACCACAGGCTTCTCGACACGAGGTTCTTTCTGCCACTCTCCTTGGTTCGCCAAATAGTAGAGGAAAGGAGAAATGTCATGAGGAAACCGCAGCGTTCGTGCTTGAGGTAGGTGGATGAGCAACTATATCCAGCAAGGCAGGGATGCAGCAGTAAAACCCTTTCCAAACTGTCAGGAGAATCTGAAAGGAAAAGTTGGCTATCTTCTACCTGTGCAACAATTAATGTGACCTTGGTCCCAAGCATCAGCTTGACGCTTCATATCTTGGACTCCTTGGTGCACTCCTTCGAAATCCAATGTGGATAGATTGCTTTTATTTAGCACGCTTAAAGCAAAAGAGTGGTGGGATTCCCATTGTTGCTCGCATTTCAGTCAGTGACCTCCGACATTCGGTCAGTCGCGTAGTGTCAGCGAGCATTTGCCTGACCAGGGACAGGCCGACCCTCGACGATATCCTCAGTAGACATCGCCGCATGCAGCATCAAATGAGCCCATCGAACGGCCACTTCCATGTTATTTATCACTCCCGTCGTGTCCGAATCCGAGGAATCGCTCTCTCAATCGCTCGATCTCGAGTTGCAGTCTCTCCGAAATGACAAGGTCCTGGCCAGCCTACGTGGGTTTGCCCCAGATCGAGAGTCTTAGGATCGACCATTTCTGGCAAAGGTAATTGAGATGAAATTGCTGCCTACAGAACAGAGCGGACAGCCTGTTAAGTGTTTGACGGAGCTGAAGGTTGAGTTGGTCGTTCCAACTACGTGCTGAGCAAAGCGTTGATAAAGTTTGGCCGAAATCGACTGCCCGTCGAAGCCCCTGAAGACGGCGCATAGTAGCGCTCACGCTTTTAGGATGGAAATATGTCTTCGGGAGTTGCATGTCTAGGAATTCCCAGTAGAGTACGGTTCTATGGATTTCAATCGCATCGACTCCGACTGCTTTGACTGGTCGATCTCCAATAGTTCCCAGAAGCAACCCGTACTGTGCCTAAAGTTGCCCAATCATCAGTGTATTAGCTTAGTGCCAAGAACCTCTGCTTGAATAGTCGACTTAACTACCAACAGATGATACGGAGTTTCTCTCAAATTAGTACCATTGGCTGCAGGTGGTCGGCCGTATTGGAGGCCATATGATGGAACAGTAGCTCGGCTCCGAGTTAGACTGCGACATCGGAAACCGCCCCCTTCTGAATGATGCACGCAGTCCTGCCGTCACACATCGGCTTCCTGAATTCAATTTGCTTAGAATAAACTTATGTCAATATTTGCGATTACATGAGCGCAGTTTCACTTGAAGAGTTGCGTAGCGAAGATCCCAACCGAAGGAGATCATCTAAGGAAGGGACGATCCCTGATGTCGCACTGTAGGTAGCAGTGTCTTCGGTGGTCCATTGATTGATAAGAGGCTGTTCCAGAGTCCTTTAGGACCGGAGAATCTCAGTTGGCAAAAAGCGCGCTCTCGCCTGATCGATGTTTGAAATAATCCCGAGTGCTTTCTTTAGGCAAAACTTGGCGAAAAACGTCAGTTAATGAATCTCAGAAGGATGACATTTCTTCAGTGTGTCCGCTGATGACTTCAGAGAATATTGCGCGGTTGCACGCCTTGATACGAACCAGGTGAAGGGGCTTTTCCCTTAGTTCGTGACAGCCTGGCACGACTGTTCATGGTTGCTATTTGGCTCATTGGAAAAGGCTTCCACATTCAACTATCGATCTTATGCGTTGAGGGAACAATGTTGATGTGTTTAGATGGGTTTTAATGCTCAAATAATATAACGTCAAAGATTGGATCGTTATAGCAGACTTGCCAGATCTGGGCGGCTTGTACGGAACATTGGAAGCATTGGAGATTTCCTTCCGCATCGTTCTCTATTCGTTCGGAACGACGAGGGGCCCTGTTAGATTAGCAAGTATATCAGTTCAAACGTAGGCCTAGCATCGGTTGGAAAGGTTGATATCAGTCTGATGTAAAGTGATCAGTAATAGAGCTGCACCCACTTTGAGATCAAAAAAGTGGCACGGTATGAAAGAAAGCCACGTTGTTACAACACCGGATTCGATTTTTTCATGTTGTGTGAACGGCTGTCCGTCAATTTTGCTGATGTAATTTGGTTATTCATACAAAGTTTCTCGCAGCCCATCTGCCGTTTTGGCTTGCCTGACGCCGGATTCAGAAGATGATTAGCAAACACCCTCAACGCCGAGGGCGCATTTCGCACTATCAGACTATCCTGGTTTACCCCTTGCCTAAGTAGAGAAGATCTATTCTCTGAAAGCTTTCCTCAGAAGATTGAGCAATTATGGAGCAATGCTCAAGTGATCTTGGATTGAGCCATGATTATTTTGATCTGCTTGGTGACCGTAAAAGTTCGTCAATAGTTTGCGGTTGCGGGACCGAGTCTCAGAGATTTGGCCTTACGGATCGTCAACGCCCCTACAAAATTCTGCAGTCTTCCCTCGAGTGCGCTTTCAAACGCCTGGGGCCTTGTCCCATCATAGATTAGTCAATAGCGCCCGGAATGGAAATGAAATGTGAATTACGCCTCGGCTGCAGCGGCAGCCTTTTTCTCTTTCTTTTCTTGCTTCTTCTTTTTGCGCTCAGCGCGCCTCCTCAGGAGTCTCGCCATCATGTCTTCGCTTCTTGGACCTGACTTCTTCGTCACCGCCATTGGTCTCGACGATCGTATCGAGAGCTTTGGCATCAGCTGCTGCAGTGACGACTCCAGTCGCAACATCTTCAGTGGTCGCAGCTGCTGCAACCACTCCGTCTGGGGCTGAGTAGTCTACGTATGACTTGGCCCATGAGGCTGGTGTTTTCTCGTTTGGTTTGCCAAATTTCTGTATCATAGACTTAGCAATCTTGGCATCTCAGCGATACAATCATTTTATCTTACGGTAAGTTCACCGGCAGCCTTGAGTTTCTTCTTCTCAGTTGCAATTGGCCCAAGGCCCCAGCGGCGTGGATAAAGGTCACGGTCCATGATGCAGCGTTTGAGGACCGCAACTACTCCATGATCGCAACTGGAAAGCTCTGCGGTGGTCATCTTGGCGATCGCAACCCCGACGGCTTCACCTTTGGTGGTGATGAGTACGACTTCTTCGTTGCGTTCTATCCCCATTTCTAAAGGAGGTCAGCTTATGAGTCAATTTAATTCCGAAAGAAATGGCCGAACTTACCGAAGCGGAGTAACCCGGGCAATGTAAATTTGGCTCCATAACAAATGGAATTGACAGCGCTGTCTTTGATGACAAGACGTTTGTAGCCAACCAGTAAGGTTTCAAGAGGTTGAATAACATGACGGAGAGCACTTTCATCGCGGTGGTTGTCGTAGATCCACTGCGCGTCCAGAACATCATGTAAGGTTACAAGGTTCTTTGTCTCATCCATTGCACCCGAGCGAACACGCCTAAGCTCTTGCATGTGGCCTCCAACTCCGAGAAGGAGGCCTAAGTGCTCGCAAAGAGTTCGAATATAAGTCCCAGCCTCGCAGCTGACCCAAAAGACGCCCAGATTCCTCTGATCATCGTATTCAAGAAGCTTGGCGTCGTAAATGGTTTCGAACACGTAGCTGACGCTTGACGGCAGAGATGAGTGGAGGTCGCTGGAAGAGGGCGCCAGTAAGTGTATCAATTGCTCGGGCAAGCTCGCTTTCGCCTCCAAGCAATTTTCCATGGAGACGAATGACAGCAACGTATTCCTTTCCTGCACCTTGCTGAGACTTGACGAGGCGCGTAGCGCGGTTGATGCAAACTATTAGGCAGCCAGTGACCTTAGGATCCAATGTTCCGCTGTGACCTGTTTTTTCAACCCTGTGTGGAGCGAGCATTTTAGCCTTTGGAAATAACAGAGAACTCAGGAGGGCTAATTACCTCAGCATGCGTTTCAAACCAAGCAACGACTTCGTGGCTAGAAGGATTGGCAGGTTTATCCAAGTTGATTACTCCGGAAGTGATGTACGACTGGAGATCACGCTTGTGTGGGCTGCAACCGGCATCGATGGGGGTGAAATGGCCAGTACGAATGAGCACTGCATTGATCATCAGCCTCTGAGAGATTCCATAACATTATTTGCACTTACACTTATCGTAATCTTTCAGTAGCCCAGGCCATTCAGAAGCATTAAGTGTGGGTTCAATTTTTTCAGGTTTGATGGAGAAATCAGCTCCAGCTCCAGCTTGAGCCATGGCTGCTTTTCTGCCCAGAGACAGCTATCCTGCTGTTTTGATTTCTGGGGTAAATGAGTTGCCACGCGTAGCTGAATATCGAGAGTTCCAGTAATGATTTGCGAGTGATCCAGCAAGATTGGGTAGGTCCCTCGAGCTCTTCGTCTGCAGTAGAAAGCTACCTCCGGTGCAATTTTCGCGCACGAACCCTAAATAAAGGTCATGTGACGTATTTGATCTCCAAATATTTTTGCCGCTACTGAACCTCAACTTTTAGGGGCCTTATGAGTCATGAAGGGGAGTGTTACATGCATATATCGTAGAATTACATATTTCATTCACCAAGGCGCCTTCCAGGACCTCGACGAGACCATTGCGACCCGAAAGGCCCGCTGCTAAATAGAGAGCGTCCGGTTGCTGTTGCGGACTGGCCCGTGGTGCTGCTATTGCTGCTATTGCTGCCATTGCTGCCATTGCTGGTGAATTGGTAGGCTGTACCATAGCCCCTTGTTTTTGACTGTGGCAGGTTGTCGCCAAATAACCGTCGAATGAATATTGGCGTCTCGAGCCAATTATTACCTCCGCCAAAATTCGGCCAGATTCGAGTCAGAAAGTCATACATATGAGCTGAAAGCAACCCAGAAGCATCGAGCAGGGCAGCTTGGGGGCCGCCCATTACGAACGTAACAAAGAGCATCGCATATGGAAGAAACCTGGCCTCGATGTTCATGATGAAGAAGCTGACCTTTTTGCGAGGGTTGTCTTGAGCGAAGGTGTATGTAAAAGCGAGTGAGAGGCAATGGAGGAAAGAGACCCCGCCCAGAAATCCGCCAGCAATAATCTGGGATTTGCGTCAGTCAGCATTCTTGCGTATCAAATCAGTCAACAGGTTTCTGTTTCAGGTTCGAATGTAGAGAGTCTAATGACCATCAAGAGTATTGAAAGACTCGAGAGGTTAAGTGAAGTGACTCCCACCAATCCCGCGCAAACCATATCCCAGGTAAAGTGGGAAATACAGTCGAAGCGGGGATTAATCTTCCTCACTACCAGGAACCACTGAAGCGATCGGACGCAGCGTGGGCAGAAATGTGAGGCGTATCGCATGAAAGCCATCAGGCAATTGAATCAGAAAAGTTTACACGTACCGTGATAAGAAGCATGTTAAAACAGAGATACCAGAAGAAATCCCCTTTGCGAAAGAAGCGTCCTGAATTCGTCTCTAATTGACTGCCCCATGTGTATACTTTACAAAATTTTAGTCACTAACCGCAATGTCTACATTCTTGTCACAAGGTTTCAGACTCACAGAAATAAGGATCGAGAATCATGCTCAGGCCAGGACCAGTTAACAGGAAAGCTGTGAGAAGCCTCCATATTTCCGGTGGAAAACCAAAGATCTTGGATAAAATGAAGACCAGTCTGTAGGGAGCCAATACACCCGTGTATGCTAGGCAGGACGTGATAACCACAGCAGCGGTTAATGTTCGAGTCACCGGGGGTGCGGCATAATATACGTCCATAGCCTCTCGAAGTGCTGCTAACCAGCTGCAACAGCATTCAAATACGGTCCCTCCTTTATCTGGTCGCAAGATGTAAATGTGTGGCGCGAGAGATGAGGAGCACAAAGGCTCACGATGTTGAAACGAAAGATTTTATGATCCTGAGGCAACTAATACTTTACGGATGAGCGGATTTCCGGAGATTGTTTGCATGTTGTTCAAACACATGGTCGACGAAGATCCAACATTTCATATACAACAGGTCTTTCTTCAATTGAGGTACTTGAAGCCTTGGTTGAGAGTTCCAGTGGGAACAGCCTTTGAAAATTATCTCAGATACTTGTGAGGGTTCAACGTTATACCGTGAGAATCTTTATCGATTGTTTGAATATTTATTACCCGGCTATGATTCGTTTTCCACATACATTTCTTTTCATGCTGGCGTGGTATTGGATCTAGTAAAGCAGCCGAGGACTAAAACGAAGCATTAGTAGACTCACGTCGCACTATTGGCGTATGCCGCTTGAACAGCTGGTGCAACAGCCGTGTAACTCGAGTCGATAAACGCACGAGTGCTCAAGATGAATGTTTCGTCAATACCTTCCTATTTGTTGTCTGGACTTTATCGTATCCTCGTTGCAGCGCCCTTGACATTTATTCAAGTGGTGTTAATCTCGCCGCTGCTCAGTGTCTGCTACTACGCCTTGCTCCCTGTACGGTATCTGGCCCTCTGTTTCTACGCGTTCATATTAATGGTCAAGGATCTATTCCAAAGTTCAGAGGTAAAAATTGCTTGCGTTGTCTTTTTCCCCAATCTTATGATCATGGTCTGACATCTTCCCTTGGCAGACCCTATTTATCTTTGGTTCCTCAGCAGCTCTGGTTGGCTTGATGACTGGTCTTGTGCTGTATATTACATCTACCTCAGCAATTTCGTTACTTCGCATAGATTCGACAGACGTAAAGAGAAATGCAGTAGACCGAAACATGAGAGACGTAGCGAGCTACCGACGAGATCGACAGATACGAAAAGTTCAAGCGACAAGAGATGGAAGTGAAGACACAAGCTGGATAAAGTCGTAGACAGCGGCGCTACTTGATGGGCACGATTCTGAAAACCTGGTCAGAGAATTATTTAGGCATTACTCAAATGATCAAGCTGGCAAACAGTCTCCAATATACACAAACAGTATTCTTTCTACATGGCCTCGATGCCGACGGGTGCCTTGAAAGCTTTCTACTTGAACAGATATTCCAAGAGTACATTCGGATTCGCTGCCCTTCGACTTCTGCGTAGGGTAGTACCACCAGAGAATGGGGCGAATAAGACAATAGTTATTTATAGGTCCGGAAATAGCATTTCTTAAGACCGCCTTGTTACCTGGGTGTTCACATGAAGTTCGACGTTTACGTCTCAGTGCGTCTTGTGTCCAGGGTGCGTGATCCAAGCACATGCCCACCAACAGGCTCATAGAGCGAACAGAGATTTGGGATGCCTGAGACTTCATCGCTGGAAGATTGTCTACTGTTGCATAGCCAAAACTGCAATCACCGCTGCTGACATCTAAGCCCTTGCCCTACGGTCGCCAAGCCGGTGGTTCCACTCGCACCCCTCCGCAGGACAGTGCATAGGCTCTCGGTCGCATACCGACTCTTGTGTCCTTACAGCAAACAATTTGGCACTTGGAAGTTTGACGGAAATTTTAGCGTCATAAGCGTCGTACCTATCAGCAATATCTGTTCACTCTCTCTGCGCCAATTCCCGTTTCACCTCGATCGCCCGGCAATTCGTATTCAACGCGGTGTGAAGAGCTCGCTTCGCGGATCAAGATGGCGGAACGGGTGTTGATGTCCGAGTTTAAAAAGCTATCGACCCAGCCATGGACCAACATTTCGCTCCTTCATGACAACATATTCGAATGGATCGTTGCTTTGATCCCGCTGAACCCCGACTCGCCGTACTACAATGGCTACTACAAAGCTAAGATGACATTTCCGAAAGACTATCCCTATTCTCCGCCTGATTTTCGCTTCTTGAAACCACTCTTTCATCCAAACGTCTACAAGGATGGTAGGCTATGCATCAGCATCTTGCATCAGCCTGGTGACGACGAGATGTCGGGAGAGCTAGCGGCTGAGAGATGGAGTCCTGTTCAGAACGTCGAAAGTGTCTTGATTTCTATCATTTCACTGCTGGATGACGCCGAGACTTCGTCGCCAGCCAACGTGGACGCGAGCATCCTTCTGAGGAAAGACCCAGTGAAATATCGCGCAATGGTACAGAAAGATTTAGAAGCTAGCCGCAAGGAGATTCCCGAAGGGTTTATCATGCCAAAACACGAGGACGCATTCAAAACCAAGAAAGAGGAAGATGAAGATGATATGATGATGAGCTGGGACGATTCAGATGTCGAGGAAGACTTTGAAGGTGGCAGCGAATCCGGCTTTGAAGACTATGAGGAGGACGAGGAAGATGAGGAAGATGGGGATGATGAAGAGGTAGAGACTGAGGCAGGTAACAAAGAAAACTGATCGTCATGAGCAGCGGCTTAGAGCAGTCAATTGGGAAGGGCGGATTTTTTCAACGAAGCTATATGAGCAATATTTGCATAGCAGGAGCGGTCACAAGATTTACTCATTACTCATGGCACCTACGTTCTGCATTCCATGACTTTGCGCTTTGCACGGAGTTCTTGGTTTAGGATACGGGAACGCACTTTACGAAAGCATTGAACATAGAGGCCCCCTCTTCGAAGTTGTGGCATCATTAAATTCCAGTATGAATGCAATCACTGCATTATCATTCTTGTGACATATTTACAATAATAAGCCCGTACATGCTTGAGAGAGATCTTTCATGAATCAAAATGAACATGTACGTAATGCCTTATGCGGGGCTTTTAAATATTAATGATTAGCAGGAGGTTGTATTCCCCACGTGGATCACTTCGATAAAGCTCTAATGTTAAAAAGCTTTCTGCATTCAAAAGCCCAGGCTTAGCACATGGATAGTGCCTCGAAATTTTCCTAGCATCTTGATTACTTCGAGACGGAACATCAGGAACAGAATGTAATGATTCGGTAGTTGGGCGACTGAGGTTAATGTGTCTTGGGACGAGTCCAATTCGGCTCGTTATCTGAGCTTCGACCACCTGACCGTCATCAAATACTATCCTCTACATATCAATAGACTTTCTCTGTGTACCCATCGAACCGCGTGGTGCTAGAATGGGATTATATGAGGTCTACAAAAGCGTCATCGCCAAGACTACTCATCGAGTCTGTATGAAGCCGTTCGAGGATCGACTAGTACATGAGCGCACAGCCAGACTATGGATCTACAGCAGCAATCCAGCAGTTCGCAGCCTGCCCCTTTGACTCATAGGTTGTCTTTGACCACGACAACGCCCCACTACAAACCCGCAATCAAGGGTCTGTTACACACTATCTTCTTTCACCGACTTTTCACCAGCGTCCGGCCCCTCTCGCGGGACGTACTTGGCGTCACACTTCCAGTGGTTGACGACCCTGAAGTCGAAGTCTTGCTTGAGGAGCGTTGTGGTGAGGCTTCTGCAGATCTTATCAAGATTTCTTCGCCTTCGTCGTTCAGTAGGAAAGTCCGCTCCTACGAAAAGCGTCAAGAAACAGTCACGCTCATAGTTGGATTTCACGAACGACGACGCAAGAAGACATATTCTTTCTTCGGCAAGAATGGCGATGAAACTGTGTGCTGGGAGCGTTGGCTGATCGATGTCGACGTCCGTACACGTGGAACGCGCACGGAAGCCTCGAATGCTATACTCCAAACGGACCTTCATGCTGACCATGCAGGCGCCAATTACGAACAACGTTGGGATGACCGAGCCCCAATGAGTGCAGAGGAGCTGGAGGCCTCCAATAGCTTGCGCAACGCGGCCCTGAAAGTGATACGCATATGCGGCGAGGAGAAAGATCACATTCCTCCAATTACGACCACGGACAGCAATCCCTTCCCTTACGTCGTAACTGTTGAGCCACAGCAAGCGACCGCGGCCACGAGGTATAGATCAGATGACTAAGATCTCGATTGTTGCTGAGGTATGCAGGAAGTTGGTCAGGGCTGAAGAGAGAAGTGGCACCGCTGTGCCATTTTGGAGCGATTTGCATGCCGCGCAACGTCGAGGAAGGAAGAGAAAAATCAAGCTACTTGGCTTTTACGATTGTTGCTAAGAAATGTTCGAAATTATACGAGTCCTCAAATCGGAACACTCAACGCGCCAGGCAGCCAATCCTCTCCGGCCTATCACCCGACTCAGCGTTGGAATTATTCCATCATCCCCAAAATCCATATCGTCCAAATTTAAATGATTTGAGTAACGCCATATTTCAGCTAACGACATGGCATTCATGTCTTTACTAGCAGAGCTGTTTCGAGGTTCTGTGAATTGATCCAAGAAAATAGCAGACCGTGGCGCTATAAGTACTGTACCATCACTGCCAGTTAGAGCAGTTGTTACAGGGCATATTCGATTGATGAGGTCCTCTGATTTCATGCCCATCAGATCAATGGTCTCCAGATCGTGGTTTCGCGCGCCGAGCAGCCACGTTGGGGGCGAGTAGGTTTTCCACCAGTACGCTGTGGTCACGTTTGGCTGAGTCTCGAGCCACATCTGCATAGGGACCACGCCTCCTTGATGGTACACTCCCATCAGTATGCCCAGCAGAACGTTGAAGACCAGCCATACGGCGACCCACATCTTCTTCAACGAGAGCCGCACGCGGATGGCAGATAGCAGTAAAGGCACCGCCGCAAGCAAAAACCGCGCTTCCTGATGAGGAAACATCGAAAGCACAGCCGTACCCATCATCGCTGACAGGAACGTTGAAGAAGGATTTGAAAAGTTGAGCAAGAAGTAGTATGGCCCAGCTGGGCCGAGCAGCTGCGAAAGGTTGACAACGAAATGTTGATAGAGCGGATGCTGTCCGTGAGAATGCAAGTTGGTAAGGTTGCTGTTATAGGAGAAAGAGTTGAGGGGTGTGATTATTGGATTGCTGAAAAGCTCAGAAAAGGTGATGTGGCGCTCGGCATAAAATGCAGTATCAATCAAGATCGCAGATGCCGTAGTCAGGAGCACGACAATACCAAAAACGATCATTAGCGACTTGCGCCGCCAGAAGATCGGCATCAGTTGAAGGCATGGTGCGAGCAGGAAAGCTGGGAAAGTGATGCGGTTGAAGGTTCCCAGAACCAAAACGAAAGCCAGAGATGCCGTAGCGCCTGAACCCGCTCGATGTGAGACAAGCCGATGGATCATGACCAGACTCCAAAGAACGAGGACTGTTTCAATCGAATTTGAAAAAGTATGGACCTGCCATGTCCATGTGACGTAACTCGAGGCGACAAGCAACATGGCCACGCGCCGATGACGTGGATTGTCGATGAGCTCGTGAATTGCCCAGTCTTCTGAGGCGAAGCTCAAAGCAAACATGACGATTCGGATAGCCCAGAACGCTGTCGCAGGTCTGACAGGACCGTTCCCAGAGCCTTCGGACATCCAGCGCAAGAGTAGCATCGGCAAGCCATACGTTGGCAGCAACGTGAAGGCGCTCCTCGTGGGGCTTTGGGGGGAGAATTCCCAAGTGCGCACAGTTGGATAGCCATAAATATACCCTGTTGTTTGACAGTCGTCGCTCTGGTCAGCTTGAAACGGTTGACTCGAAAGCTATCTACACACCTGCGATGACTTCTGGCCCTTGAAAATGCTCATCTGGATGGAGGTAGCTTGGCGAGAGGGAGAGATATAGTCGTACAAGCGCCAGTAGGAAGTATGTGCGGCGCCACATGGTGGAGGACGAACGAGGAGTCGTTGAGAGAGATTGATCAAGCGAGTGATAAGAAAATATTGCTTTGTAGATACGTATCACATGTTTGTAGTAGAGTCGTAAAGCTCAGAAAGCGATTGAATAGTCGTGTGGTCACAAAACTTGTAATATCGGAGTTTCGATACCAATGTATCGCATTTGACTGTTGTGAGATCAATGGCGCGGCGGGTAATAGTTGAAATCTGGAACTGTTGTGACACAATGGCTGTCGTCGCTCGGTACTTTTGATTTTATTTTAGGTTGCCTCTCCCTTAGCCTCTAGTTTGGGCACGCGCAAGGAGTAGCTGGTCAAATCACGCGATAGCGGCTTAGGCTTGCTGGAAGAATTGTCGATTTGGCTGATTGACGGCCTCAATCGGCGCTCACAGCGCATTTCCACGTCGCGATCTACGGCACTCCAATGGTACTATTGAACCAGCCCCCCTATTGTTAGACACGTAACTTATTATTAATAATGTCGATGCAAGATTAAAGGTAATGATATCGAACCGAGAATCTTGGTTTTCGCCTAACCGGAAGCGGTAATATGATACATGGTATGGCGCTCTTGTCCATACCACATTTGACGATACATTTGCGTCAGCGACGGGCGAGATATTTTCGGAATATAGATTTTCCGTAGACCCCACGCGAAGGTCGGACAAAGACCCTAGATTTACACCCATGCGGGAGTTCGAAGTTTGTGGAAAGTCTGCCTTGTTCTAAGGCATCACTGTTTCCAGGCACTATCGCCGAACCGACTACTCACATCCTTTATCGTCGTTGTTCCAACAAAATAATTTTGGTACTCCATTCAAACGCCTTCATTCACGCTAGTTGCCTACACCATTTGTACGCCTGAAACAAATACCTAGTTGTCTGAGCTGACTGTTAAAAGGTCGCCCATTTCTCTTACCAGACAGGTCACAGTCACATACTCCGGACCCGTTTACCGTTCTACTCTACTCAGCCACGCGACTACCCTCCTCTGCGCTTTCCGAACTGCCTCGAAGTGCCCCGCTGCCCGCCTGCGTTACTGAGACAATCAGCCGTCCTCGGGATATTTTCTGTGCTTTACTGTCATATTCTTTCTGAGAGCCTGAGAGCTCCGCTCTACTGGTACGCTCATTCTAGGTGACTTCACAAACTGCTGTGATCACTATTAACTCGGCCCTAGCAGAAATAAGCGCGACCCGACATTGCACGCTCCTTCCGAAATGTCTTCCGAAAACTACACAGTCACCCTCGTTTCGAGTGATGAGGCCGAACTCACCGTTAACCGCCAGGTCGCTGAGCGCAGTACCCTCATCAAGAATCTACTCGATGACTTCGGTCAAACAGGTACTCCAGACCAGTCGATTCCCATTCCTAATGTCAACAAAGTTGTTCTCGACAAAGTCATGGAGTGGTGCGAACACCACCGAAACGACCCGGCCCAAACCAACGACGAGGATAATGATAGCCGCAAGAGATCAACCGATATTGATGAGTGGGACCAGAAGTTCATGCAGGTTGATCAAGAAATGCTATTCGAGATCATCCTGGCCGCCAATTATCTGGATATCAAAGCCCTGCTCGACGTTGGTTGCAAGACCGTTGCCAATATGATCAAGGGCAAAAACCCTGAGGAGATCCGCAAGACCTTTAACATTCAGAATGACTTCACTCCAGAAGAGGAAGAGCAGATTCGCCGCGAGAACGAGTGGGCCGAAGAGTGAGTTGCGATACTATGCTCGCCTTGTGGCCTTGATCCAATTGCTAATTTATTCTTGTTACTAGTCGCTGAACGCTTTCCTTCAAAGCATCTCAATCATTCAGTCATAAATTGACTATTCTTGCGATACTTCCGGATCCTGATGACGAAATGGCGACACCTGATGCTACGTGGGTGCGCTGAGACATTTACGGCGCTTTGGCGGCGTTTCTAACCGAGCCTGGTTCCATCTGATCTGTCCTCTTATCTTGTACGAGCCGGCATTCATTCCCATTCGCTTGTTGGGGCAATGCTACTCGGAATCACGAAAACTATTTAGATCACTTCGTTAATTAACATCACAAGGATGTATTAGCTGATCCAAAAACTTCGTCTACAAGTACGCAGAGGAGGTTATTTCCGGGGCCCCGTCTGCTTCAAGTTCACGTGCTACGTGGGATAGATCATACCTCGTTTGCCAGAGTGCTTCCGGCCATGTCCTAATCTTTCTGTCCATCTGCAGAAACAACGTGTTTGGAAGTCAATCAAAACCCGGCCACGTCAGACCTTGAGGACGTCCCATGTTTGCTTTGAGGGTGATGACGTGATACCCACTAAAAGTCCCCAGGTTTTTCTTGTTCCCTAAAGAAAATCAGCCTAAGATCTCATCCACGAGTGTTCTAATGTTTTCGTGGTCTGGCTCATGTGACTTTTAAATGCGTTCTACATATTCGATCACGGCACCTGCCCTGGTCGCCAGTGGACGAGTCGCATATTCATGGGCCCAATCACTATCTGTTTAAAGTGTATTGCGTCCGAGCAAAGAACTATTTTATTGAATCATTGTCTGTTGTATGACTGCATTCGACGAGTGAGAAAACCGGAGATTCTGGGGCCTTGCTTTTACAAACTGGCAAAGCCGTTTTATGAATTGCTGTTGTTTGGAGAGTGCGGATAGACCTCCAGTGTCTTCTTGAGGTGCACTTTCTTCGCGAGTAGCTCTATTTACCGCAAAAGAAAAGGATTGCTCTCCTTTACACAGCCACTCTACCTGCTTATCGAAAACTCCCAACCCCTGTCCGGTGATTTAGTTAAAGGCAAAGAAAACGAGCCGTCCTCATCATTGGCTCCGCATACTGTCCCGCATGCTCTGGGCTGATGCACTTAGGGGTGGGCGAGAAGTCGGCAATATGTTTTTGGTGACAGCTTGTTGACCTTGACGAATCTTGGCTAAAGCGTACACGAGACCGGAAACAAAGCCCAACGCGATGGCTGAAACGCTCGGAACCGTGACTGGAGCGTCGAAAAAGACCAATCCGGAAACGGCGATTGGAAGTTTGTTGAGAGCCCCAACCATTGAGTAGGTAGTCGACGAGGTGACACGGACGCACCAGGCCGAAGTGTAGGAAATGAACACGGAAGAGAGGCCAGAAACGACCATTGCGATGATAATGGAGTTGCGCTCGGCTTCCGGAAAGTTCTTGTTAAGGTTCGCAGATGACCAATCCTCGAGTCCAATAGAGCACACAAGCAAGATTGGGATTGATAGAAGATTGTTGTAGAACATGGTATCAAAGTCTTTGAAATTGGTGAGCTTGATGCGCTTGCGCATTCCAAGAACGTAGCTGGCGGAGCAGAAGCAGTTGAACAGCATCCATATGTAGCCAGCATTCAGAGTTGCGATCTGAGACTTGGCCGCTTCTGAAACAGCGTCGGTCGATGCGCCACCGAAGGAGGAGAGTGCGTGCTGAATGTCGGCCCAGGCAGCGATGAGCGAAGACATAACCATCAGGCCAAAGGAAAACAAAGTCATTGGAGTGACGGAGCCGCCAAACCACAAGACTTCTCCGTAGGCAATGAGGATAATCGTCAAATTCTTGAAGATGGTATACACAGGGATCGAAAGGAATTGCAGCGCTTTTGCACCTGTGTAGATCATTCCGATCAATAAGAGGGAGATCGGAAACCATTTCTTCGCCTCGCCTTGGTCGAAGTCACGGTAGGTGATGAGGTTAGCGGTCTTGCATGATTGAATAGCAACCACACAGACGACAGACTGAAATCATATGGTCAGTTGCAGTCATCTCGACGCGTAGCGCCTGGAGAGGGCACGTACCTGGACGCAAAGAAGGAAAAAGTTCAAGTTGAAGTTCAATCCGCTCAGGACGTATTTGTTCGTAACAGTCATCAAGATGGAACTGAAACAGTATGCCAGAATAGGGAGGACTGGATTATTGGTAGCAGAGGCCGCGGCGGCTGTTGCTGGTGTTAAAGGCATTGGCGGTAGACGTGCAGACTGAGCGATTGGACTGGAAGCGCCTCCTTTCTCGTTGAGAGGAAGATCACGCCTTCTCTCGTCGGTAGAAGACATTTTGGTCTGTGTGAATATTTCGTCCTGATCCTTAGTTCAATTATAAGAGCCTGTATCGAGAAGTGGATCGACGCCTTTTGAAAGGGGGGTGCGAATGTTTGGCAACGTAACGTGGAGCGCGTGAACGCGCGCGAGTATGTAGATTTCTTTGTAGTCTTTATGCAGTTTAAGGTTGCTCTTTATCACAAGATAGATGATTCTACCAACGGGCAAAATTTGACACAGGCGGAGGGGGGCTCGGTGGGGATTGGGTGGTATTACCAAAAGTTTTAAGCCAAGTAATAATTTAAAGAGAGATCAAGATGGGGTCTCTATGGCAGTGCATTTTCGAGTGGCTTGGTGCTTAACGCGCCGATAAGATGTGTCCTGGAAGCGGAGTTGGGGGCGTTCCTGGAAACGCTGTCGCCTTCTGGAGTGTCCGAAAAGTGTGCGAATGCCAATCTCACACCTTATTGTAAGATGAGAAGTTTTTGCATAGGCGGCCACTTCCACTGTGTTATTGGTCACCGTTCGAGTCCATTATCGTTTGAGCATGATTCAAATGCGCAATGTTTAGCAGATGATATTGACTGCGCTATAACCATGACTGAAGCCTCTGCTTAAGCCATCAGTACTTGAGAACAACCCATGCACATAAGCCACCTCTAAGTGCATCTGGAATACCGCTCTGCACAAAGATTAGCAACTGACGTGATACTTGGCCCCTTGGGGTACCACAGCCCGGATTGTCACTTTCGATATGGCAAGCATTGACTCAACTGTAGCAAGAGCAGTTGACCAGTCAGCACTGCGAAGTGCAGGACATGCAAACGGTTCTGACGACGAGGATGATTTGATCGCTGAACTCGAAAAAGATGATGAGCTTGATGGCTTCAGAGAGCAGAGACGACAACAGCTCCATGCCGAGTTCGAGAGAGCCAGGCTTATGCGGAACAGCGATCATGGCCGCTATACTGAGATCAAAGATGAAAAGCAGTTGATGGACATTACTACAAACACAAAGCTTTGTGTCGTGCATTTCTCAAAATCCGACTTTAATCGATGTCGAATAATGGATCAGCATCTAGAGGTAGATATTCAGCTCAATTGAACACCCTATCCCATAATCCATGCGCTGATTGACTACGTCCTGTAGACCCTGGCGCCAATACATCTCGACACTCGGTTCTTGAAGATTGATGTTGACAATGCTCCGTTCTTGGTTGCCAAGCTCAAGGTCAAGATTTTACCATGTGTAATCGCTTTCCTCGATGGAGTGGGGCAGGATCGTATTGTTGGCTTCGAAGGTCTGGGTAGAGGCAACGACAAGTTCACGACCAAAGACCTGGAAACCCGTCTTATCCGTGCAGGCGTTCTAACGAGATCTAAGGCTATCGACCTTTCGGCGTCTCATGCGGGTAAAGGTACTGATGCCAAAGATGAATATAAGGATGAGGACTATGATGACGACTGGGATTGAGCTTCCGAAAGCTCGCTCTGACGTGGCTGCAATTCTGTCGGTTCTATTCGTGGAGATCTGGATTGGCCTCGATGGGCTCTATTACATCATGTGAGACTGAAATAACTAGTCCACAGCCGAGCAACAGTTGAACCGGAATATTGCAGCGCATCCCGTATAAGTTGGCCCTGACGAGAAGCTGCGTTTATGAGCAGGGCGTTTGTTCGAAGTGCAGCGTGACATCTGCAGTCATCTCAAGCGGGCGTGCGAAATCCGGCTATGTGCTTCCATGATCAGTGCTACTTGCATGAACTGCTAAGCTACTGCTACTCAATCTCAGCCCTTGGTCGGCTCGTCATTCTTCTCTATCTTCTCGAACGAGAAGTGAAATTCAACACTCCCCCTTCCGAGGGCTTCTTGGCAAATCCAATCAGGCCATGTCTGAGTGTCGTCTATGAAAACCTCGTCGATTTCTTCGAGCGATTTCCCCGCAGTGTCAGGACACCAAAACCAGACAACTGTGGAGAATACCAGGCGCCAGCGTTCTCGAAGTGTGCAACGATGACAAGGGCTGCAAGTAACAAGCCCAACCCTATGAGTGCAGGAATAATTTGAAGACTCTATTTCTGCGTATACACACGATGTTCCAACATACAAATATCTAGTGATAGAAATTATCTAAATGGTCAGATCAAAACCTCTAATGCGTGAAGGATCCCTAAACATAGGATTGCAAATGGGAGTAGTTCGCCTCTATGCTGTACACACGAGAAGCGGTCGTCCAACGCTCGTGGCCGCCGTTCAGGCGATGTCAAATTTCCAACGAGCGGCAGGTCCTGTCGTGAAAATCAGAGTTCCACTGTTGGATTGCCCAGTGGCCTCGACATTTAGTGCACCGTCCCCACAATTGGCTCAACCTCGGAAAATGACCCTTTGTCCTTTTCGCCGGGCGGTCTTGTAGGTATGGTGACTCAAAAAACGAGAACCCACCGATAACTTTGGGAAGTCCTTGTCATGGGCCGTGATCGCTGTGGGAGCGCTTGTGTTTCATTTGAGGCGATTCCCCTGTAAGGCTATTTTGAAGTCTTACATGGCGATGCAGGCTTATTTGCTTGTGGCTCGCGGGGGTTCCGCATGACCTGAACAACCACTCGTAATCTCAGATCGCATGAATGATACTACGAGGCAGACGGGGCGCGGCATACAAGCTATGCATTGCGCGCTCGAAAAAAAAATGCGTCGTCCGGGAATCGAACCCGGGGCGCAGGTATTTTCATTACTCTGTTGCAATGACCACTTGAAGTTCATGGGAAACCTACATGTTACCACTACACTAACGACGCGCATAGGAGCATCACGTGAGCGGGGCAAATAAAATATATATATTCACTATGTTGAAAGTAAGCTTATTGCCGTCATTTAGACTTAAGAATACTCGATCTCGGGTACAAAGATCTGCCTTATCATGCGGTCCTCTTCTTCCGATGCAGCGACTTAGCAGAGGATTGTGGTCGTAGATTCTTATACCATCAATAACAATAATTTGTATTACCGTACACCTTCAGTTCGCAGACGACCATCCCTTATGAAGACGCTCCGGGCTTCTGAAAGAGCCCGACTGCTTGCTAACGCTGGCGCGGTGGATCCTTCTTTGTCCGCATATCGACCAGATGTGAAGCAACGAGATATTTCTGCATGTCTTCATGCTCATCTTCCGTCGATGTCCAGCCAGTCCCCTGAAATTGGAACCAGGCGTCATCACCGTGCGTCATTCGTCGAATCGCTTCGTCCCCTACCCCATATACCTGCCACAGCAAGCCCATTGTCTTATATGTCACATAATCCGTGTCTCTATTTTGCGTATTAGGGAGGGGACCGGTCTTGGCGTGCAAATAACAGCCGTCCATAGCTGGAGTCGCGAGGCGAAGTGTACGTTCCATGGTATCTTCAAGAGGATAAGCGAGGATTGGAATATTGGCTGCAGCGATGCGTTTGTCGAAAACTTTGATGAAATACCCTTCGTCGACGTTGAAGCCATAGCGGACACGGATTGTAGGGTATGTGGGGTACATTTCACATGGCATAGTGGCCGAAAGAACGAGGTGTATCGGACAATGGCGCGGCTCGTAGCACAGACTGAATGTTTGCACTGCCAGAAAGAATTTGCAAATCGAGAATCGTGGACCTCAGCACGCATTGACTGAATCGTTTCGAACCATAAGAGCTTTGCGTTTTTTTCAAATGCGAGATGAAATGAAGGGATCTCATATTCATCGATTTCGCATTGGCAAGATGAATTTACTTCAAAGTAAGGCGCATTCGGGCTTTAGCAATATGTCACTTTAGGTTTGTAGCGAGTGTCTATTTACTGATTCGAAGGGACGGTGCATTTGTGCACAAGCCATTCGTATGTAACATACGTTCCTCGGATTTCTCTGTTGCGGCCCACAATTATTAGACTACCGTCGGCGAGCCGTCTAGTGGGTATAGTGATTATGAGCATTTTGAGCCAGAGGGATCGACCGAATATCGATTAAGATAACTCTTGATCCAGACCGGGAAGACCCTGGATTCCTAGATCGTCAGGACTCGTTAGAAAGATTGAGACTCTCCTCGCTGTTTCCAATTGTTTGATCTGTGCTTTAGACAAACAACAAAGGGATCTATAAAAAGGGGCAGCTTCCAACGTGCTGGTGAGGGGCACTTCTGACCAATCAAAGCCCCACCCACGAACTAGCCGTCTTGCGAACATGCCTTGACAGTCTCATGAGCCCTAACAGATCAGATTTGACCACGATCAGCCCAAAGTCTCAAAGCAAGCGCTGTTGCGGCAGCGTTCATATTCTAGACGTGTTAAGGCGCGTATAGTAACGACGCTCGACTTGGTCTGGGATGGCCTCGAAGATTGACAAAACGCTCGTGCGTCAAAAGCAAAAGTACGCTCCTGCTTGTGACATCGCGAATTCAAATCGAGGGAAACTGTGATAAATCGGCGTTGACACCAACGAATGCAGGATCGCCGAAGGACAATATTATGAAGCACATCAGCAACTCCGTGTCATAGCCTCCAGATACCTCAAGCCGTCCCCGCCCTCAAACATACCCGATTATGCGTCAGCGATCAGCCTTTTGAGCTCTGGGTCACTCCTACTCCTGCGAGCCGGACATACGGGATCTGGAGCAGATCTGGCGACATGGCTCGTGGATATCTATAAACAGGCGGAAATCAAATGTGATGCTGAATCAAAAGGCCGCCTTCTTACGATCCTCCGATCTATTCCACAGTCCGAAGACGCTGTTAAGAAAAGATTTGTGGGGCGCATGATTGATTGGAGTGCAAACGCGGCCGCGGCAGACGGCGGCGCCAACTTCCCTGCAGGCGATCCAGAACTGCACCACGTGGCCGGGCAGATGTTTGCGGAGGACCGTGAAGCGTACGAGGCCGAGAAGCACCTGTCACTGGGAACGCGCGACTCAGCGGCCGTACTCGCGGGCCTCGAGTATCAATGGTACAAGGAGAACGCCGCGCCGCACGAGGCTGGCGTATTTGCAGGGCGGGGCGTACTGCCGCTCCTGTTGGCAGGCAACGTGCGCGGCGCAAATCAATTCATGCTGTTGTTCACGAGCCGCTTGAGCAAAGATAACCAAAGCTTGGCCGACTCAAGCCAGGTCGTGTCGTCCGCGAACAGCAGTGATGTACGCATCTATCCCAGCCTACCCCTGCTCAACTTCCTGAGCTTGCTGCTCCTAGCCGTCGAGCGCGGCGCTACCGACCTGTGGCGGCAGCTCCGCCAGCACTACGATGGTCCACTATCGGAGGTTGAGGGTGCTGACGACCGGCACGACCTCTGGTCCGATGCGCTTGAGCGGATCGGTCAGATGTACTTCGGCGTGCGGGTGCAGCAGCAGTCGAACCCTCTAATGGACCTCATGGGTAGCATGCTTGGTGGTGGCGGCTTCGGGGGCGGCGGCGGCTCTTCGCAGCAGCGGCGGCCGCAGCCAAGAGTGAACGCGGCGCCAGCGCCGGCACTGGATTGACGTTGAGACACAAAAACAACCTCAACGGATTTTGATTTCGTTAGACAAGTCTTATAGGTATCAAAGCGATCAAGCGAGCGCGAGCTTTCGTGCTTGGTAGCAGCAAGCCTGTATGCCAATGCTATGCAATACAGCTCCCGGCTGCGGGTATCTCCCCAATGGTGTCTCCATGCCCACGCCCATACCCATGTTTTGTCTCTGCCAAATCTACTGAGTCAGCATTGCGCAAGAAACCCCGTCGACAGCAGCTTGCTGGGCATTGCACCACTATCTTCGATGCATTCCTTGCGTTGATCAACAAGAGCCCCAGACACCCAAACGCCCGATATGCAATGTGTTTCATTTCTGACAGCTTTCCCTCCACCTTGCAAACACCGCCCTATGAACAAGCCCCCTTCCATGCGTGTCCCCGAACTCCGTCAGACGGTCCGCGATGCGCCGATGTCTCGGAGAGCGATCATTCGTTGCCGGGCGGCTCCTTCGCTTCGATCTCGTACATCCAGCTGTCCTCGTGCAGCGACGCCATCACGTCCCGCAGCCTCCTGTCAATCACAGCTCGCAGATCTGCAGGGTCCACATCGACGACGTGCCTGTTCCGGTGGAGCTCGAGCAGCCGAGCCGTTTCTCCTGTGCAGTCCGCGTTGTCAGTCTTGGCCGCTCGCGCGCATGGCATGGCGCGCACGTACGCTTCTCTTCCGCCAACGCCGCTTCCTCGTCATTTTCAAAATCCATGACCGTGGTGCTGAGAAGCTCGGGTTGCGCCGAAGAGTTGTTCATGACCGGGTTGCCGTTAGCGTCCCTCACGAGAATTTCGTCGTCGTCATCCTCCAAGGCGAAGTCGGTACCAATGCTCGAGATCACGCTACCTTGTCCACTGTCGTACGCAGCAGCGCCGTGAAGCAGCTCGCGAGCCCTGTCGACTTCAACAATGCCCCTGGACGTAGATGTGGCTGAGGCGGAAGAGGGAGCTATGAAATGGGAGGCGCGTGATCTGGCGGTTGAGGCTAGGGACGGCGGCAGGTGAATGCTGGACATTGCGGCGTCGTTTTCCAATATTTCGTCGATGTCTTCCTGGTCGAAGGCGTCTGTCGTCGGGTGATCGAACAGCGAGCCGTTGCCGCCAGGAATAACCGTCGAGGCGGAGGAGGCTGTTGAAGCGGCGGACGAGTGAGGGCGATGGCCTGCTCGCGACGAGAAGAGGTTCCGGCGCAAGTAGGAGGTGGAAGCAGTAGATGCGTGAGACATGACGGTCGAGCTTCGCGACGCGACTGGGCGGTTAGCCATCGCGCTGAATGTTAGCGATACTGGTGTACAGAACCAATGTTTCGGATATGCGTGTTGATTGCGGCGCGTCTCTATGCAGGGCCCACCGATTTTCAATCCGACGGGATGCCCCTCACTGTTTTCGCGGACACTCGATGATCACGTGAGCTGTCAACTGTCTTGCTTGGACTCGTTTCGTGCAATTGACGTGCTTCATACTTTTAAGGTGTCGTTCCTTGCTAGTTTCTTTTATCGCAAACTACCTCACTCTCGTTCATCCGAACACTACAGATGAGTTCTCACCTCGTTTGTGGTTGAGGTTTGGAATGCTCAGGCCGCTCTTTTACCCCTCAACACTTCAGACCACATCTTCAAGTCTCCCAAGAAGCTCCACACCGGATACGTGAACGTCGCAGGCTTGTTCTTTTCGTACCAAAAGTGGCCGACCCAAGCGAAGAAGTACGCCTGTGTGAGTCCTGCTGCAATGTACCTCCAAAGAGGGTACCTGAGCGAGAAGCCTTTCTTTTCGAATTCGTATGCCAACTGATGCGCATCGATCGCGGTGAAGAACTCTGGCACTGCGCTGCCCAGGATGCGCAACAGAACTAAGACTGAGCACGAGGTGCCAAAGAGATGCAAGCGTCGACAAATCTTGTTTGTGTGCTGTTGAAGATTGAAATCTGGAGTTAGCAGATTGTCGTATGAGCTTTGTCAGACTCAAAAGGACAAGCTTGCCTCGCCAAGATAGAAGGGATAAAACTCCTCGAATGACTTATAACCCGTCTTGCTTGGCGGGATTGGAGTGTATGAAGGGTTTGCGACGGGCGCCTTTGATTGTGACATAGCAGGAACGCCTACGACAGCTCACAGACTAATGTTGGCATGCAAGCCTTCTTCTTCCTGGAATATTTTCGTTGCAAGAATATCGAAATTCGCCGACTTGACAAAACGTCGGGGCATTGTTGAAGCCGAACTTCATGCCTCCGTTTTAAAGGTAAAACGTGGGGCTTGGGGATCGCCGAAGCGCCAACGCATGGTGCCTTGCGGGGGTCCACGTTGCGAGTTGTCACACAGCCTTAGAATATGCCGAGGGATCATGCGAATCCAGGCCCCAATAGCGACGCTTCCATTGTGACCTATTGTCGGCTTTTATGATCGCTCATATTTCCGAACGACTGTCATGTGAGGGAAGACGCGCCTCTACATTCAAGATCATGGCATCGACGGCTGTATAATCCACCGCTACATCTTTCAAATTTTGGAATAATAGATCTGCTACGGGTTCTCTGACTGATTGATGCTCACCGCCTTCCGCTTTTTTCTTTCGTCCGAACATGCGCCAGATGCCAATACGCTCGTCATTCCATCTACTTTGCCCGCAGCGCCGAAAGAAAAATTGAGTATTTTTCGTCTCTGACTTAGAATCGTGTCGCTGCATCGCAGACAGAACCCGCCTCTCGTACGCAGAGGCGAAGCGATCTTGACGCAACGCGTGATTCTGCGGCTTCCACAACACTCTCTCGACGCCCCGTCCTGGCAGCCATGCCTGCATCAGCAACCCCTGGCAAATCGGCAGTTCGTCCGATTCACACGTTCGCCTCCGTCGCCGCACAATGCCGAACGCGAGGCGCCGCGTACGGACGCTGCATTGTGGCCGACTATAACAATGTTAGCGAGAACAAGTGCGCGGCGGAGTTTGCGGCGCTCAAGGAATGTTTCATGGTCAGTCGAGATGAAAGACACCGGTCAGGAAATCTCACGTATGCTAATGCATCGGATTGAATTATTCTTGCATAGGCTGCGAGCAAGAAGTTGAGATGACGGATTCATTTTGAGATGTACTCCTTCTGATCCTTGTTTGCCCATACGGGCGCGGGCTACTTCCGTGGGGTTTCAGATGACGATAGTCTCAAATCTATCTTACGCCGTGCGAGCACTCTCCCAGGCTGGACCGAGGGTTTGACTTTCTCGTTCGCTCTGCTGCCCGCTATAATTTCACCAATCGCAACATCCAAGTCGCCTTCTGGATGTCTTGCTCTTCTTCGCCAATCACCACCTCGTCCTGTGGGGCGCCATTCAGCAAGTCGCCTCCCACAACTGTTTGACCCACGGTTTTCCGGTCGAGCTTTCGCTTCAGCGCCCGTTCTATCACCTCTTCCTGGCTTTCGAATGCCTTCTCTAAGCCGATCGCGTCAGGATCTTTCAGCACGCGATACTCCATCTTAACGTCATCAGTTGGAACCAGACCGAGCTTTTTGCGAAAACGTTGCACACGGTTGATGATTTCGCGTGCAAGGCCTTCTTCCGCTAGACTCTCGTACACTGCAGCGTCGAGGATCGTGATCACCTCGTTGTCGCTATTCGGCTCGAGGTTTTTGGTGTCCGGATCCGACTCCGGTAGGCCTCTCCGAACTTGCAGGTCCTCTTCATCCAGTTTGATCCCATCGACCACTATCGACTTTTCCTTGACGAATTGTTTAACATCTTCCGATGTCAACGTTGGCAGAGCCTTCTTGACTTTCTGCGCATCTTTTTTGAGCTTCTTTCCCAGCTCCGCCCAATTAGCCGACACCGAATACTGGACGTTGTACTTGGCTTCGTCATTGGTAACGATCAAGTCGCGCACATTGAGCTCTTCACAAATATACGTTGTCAAGCCCTTGATGTCTTCCAGATAGACTGGGTCAGGGTGGATCACCACCAGGGTCTTGAGAGGCGTTTTGAGGCCGATCGTGCGACGCTCTCGCGATACTCGCGCGAGATCAATCACTCGTTGCATGCGTCCAACTCTTCGTTCCACCGTCTCGTCGAACAGATCGTGATTCGGCTCGGGGAATGGCAGAAAATGTACTGATTCGTGTTCGGCTGGGAGAATAGATTTAGGCATGCAGGGTAATATACGCTGGTAAATACCATCGGTAATGAAAGGTGTGAAAGGGGCGAGACCGCGAACAAGTGTGAAGAGAACCTCGAACAATGTATTCAACGCCATCTTGGCATCCTCGCTGCCTCCCGCCGACTCGCCCTTTAGGCGTCGTCGATTGAATCTGATGTACCAGTTCGTTGTGTCGTCGATGAGGAGCAGTAATCTGGACACAACCGTGTATAACCTATACCCGGCCATCTCCTCGTTGACAAACTGTAACAGACTCTGACACGATGCGAGAATCCATCGGTCCATCACGTTCTCATTGGACGTCTGACGCTTTGGATCATAGACAAAATCGATATTGGATACCTTTTTGAGAAGTGCAACCTGCTGTGCGAAAAATTGATAGCTGTTCCACAGCGGTAACAGCACCTTGCCCACAATTTCGTGAACCCCGGACTCTTTGAAGCGGAATTGCTCGCCACGGACGACCGGGGAGTTGATCATATAAAGCCGCAGGGCATCGGATCCGAATTTGTTGATAACAAGCATCGGATCCGGATAGTTCTTCTCTTTTTTGGACATCTTTTTTCCGTTTTCTGCCAACACGATGCCGTTCACAATGCAGTTCTGGAACGGTAGTGTCCCGAATAGATGGGTTCCCAGAACTGACAGCGTGTAGAACCAACCACGCGTCTGATCCAGGCCTTCGGCAATGAAGTTACCTGGGAAGCTCTTCATGAATTCTTCGCGCTTGATAGAGAAGGGGTAATGACGGCCTGCATACGGCATGCTACCAGATTCGAACCAGCAATCGAAAACTTCTGGGATACGTTTTAGTTGACCCTTGCCTTTCTTCGATGGTATTGTGATCTGGTCCACGATATCTCGATGAAGGTCCGTGAGGTCGCCTGTGTAACCACTCAGCTGCTTGAGCTCTTCGATGCTCCCGACTGCTACAATCTCCTCGTAATCGTCACTGCACCATAGAGGAACTGGTGTACCCCAATACCTGTTTCGTGAGATGTTCCAATCTCGCGCGTTTGCGACCCAATTTGCGAATCTCTTCTCTTTGACGAACCCAGGCACCCAGTACGTCTTTTCGATGTTCTTAAGAATATCAGGCACGATATTCGCTACCTTGACAAACCAGGCTGACACTGCTCTCTCGATCAATGGTGTCTCAGACCGCCAACAATGACCCACAGTGTGCATGATTTGGCCATCATGCACAAGGACGCCCTTGGCTTTGAGTGTTTTGATGATAGCTCTGTCGGCGGCCTTGACGTGCTGGCCGACGAATTCCGTGATTTCGCTTGTGTACGTGCCGTAATCGTCTACAGGATTTGGTGGCAGACGATCGGCCGAAATGAGACCTTCCCTGGTGGCTGCTTCGTAATCTTCAGTACCGAAAGACGGAGACTGATGTACGCAGCCGGTTCCCTTGTCTGTTGTTACATAATCTGCATTGTACACGCGCCACCAATGATCCTTGTGTTCTTCGTAGTAGTAATCGAAAGGCGGCTTGTACCGCCAACCGTTCATCGTGGACCCTTTGAACTTTTCCAAGACCTTGTACTTTGCTTTCTTAGGGTCCTTGTAGATAGTACCCAATGCACTTTCAAGGAGGACATACTTCTTGCCCGTAGCTTCGTCCAAGATCTTAGAATATTCGAAATCAGGGTGAACGGCCACAGCAATGTTGGCTGGCGTGGTCCATGGCGTAGTAGTCCATATGAGTATGCTTGTTTCGGGGTCTTCGAGAAGAGGAAATGCAACAACGATGGCGGGATCTTGTATTTCTTTAGGGTTTTGATGGGCTTCGTGGTGACTGAGCGGGGTATTGAGGGCCGTAGAATAGGGCATTACACGGTATGTTCGGTAGACAGCTCCTTTGTCGTACAATTGCTTGAATACCCACCATACACTTTCCATGAAGGGAGTGTCCATCGTCTGTAAACTGCTATTAGCTATAGTAAACTGTGGTGTGGAACACGCCGAATTGCACAAACCTTGTAGGGATTGTCGAAATCAATCCAACGTCCAAGCCTCTCGATGGTAGATCTCCATTCGTCGGCATATCTCAGAACGATAGCTCGACATCGTCTGTTATACTCCACTAGGCCCAGCTTATCGACAGCATCTTTGCCTGACCTGATTTGACCGCCAAATTCGACTTGAAGCTGCTTATCGATTTCGTACTCGATGGGTAAGCCATGTGTATCCCACCCGAACTGCCGTTGAACATAGTGGCCTTTCATCGACCAGTATCTTGGTATGATGTCTTTGATTGTTGAAGCAAGTAGATGACCATAATGAGGCGTTCCCGTCGCGAATGGAGGGCCATCGTAAAAAACGTATGGCTTTTGACCTTTGGACAGTTCGACCTGGGTTTCAAATGCCTTGATCTCTTTCCACTTCTTGAGCACTGCCTCTTCCTCCGTCGGGAAGTGGATCGACATCGTTGCACTTGTTAAATTGAATCTCAAGAGTGGAGATTCTTTTGGGAAAAGCAAAAATTTTGTTTCGGATCGAGTGCGGGGCAAGATGTCAACAGTCAGGATGTGTCATCACCATGTGGTATGAATTAACCAGAACGGACGGCGCCTTATGATACGACAGCGGCAAAGGGCGCTCTCAATTGGAGCAGACGCTGGCCGCGTATGTCGAAGTTGAGGGGCACGAGACGCCCGGTGCAGCCAAGGTCACTTTTTTTGTTTCGTCTCTAGCTCACACGCGTGGTGTGTAATAAATTACTGCGGCAGTCAAAAAGCATTGGTGAGATCATCAGGGCTTTCCTTATATAGAAATAGCATCCCGACTCAATCTTGAGTGTATCGGGCTTTTTTGTTCTTTGCGATCGCATCTCTATTTGGTCTCTAAAAGTTACTGAGCTATGGTTCGGGGAAGTTTATTTTGTATTGCCTTCTATAGATCATGTCTAAATTTGAAGAAGTGGATACATTTAGAAATACATTGTACTCCGCAACACGACTTCAGGTAATGAAGCAACCGCCTACGATCGGCGAACACCACTAGGCATTCAATCCACATCGTCTTCACTGATTTCTACGGATTTCGCAGTTTTATGGCCCTTGATTGCTTTACCTTTTGTTCTCGAATTATCCTCCTCGTCTTCTTCGCCGTCTTCTTTCTCTTCCTCGTCGTCGTCGTCGTCAGTCCTGTCCCCGTCTTCGTCTTCATCTTCCTCAAAGTCCGAAACTTCTGCACCGAGTTCCTTGAGCTTTTTCTAAACAAATAATCAGTCACTGTGGCGCTGCGACATCGTTACTTCCAGTCGATCTTACCTTGTCCTTCGTGCGCTTCTCTTCCAATTCTCCAAGAACGATAAGCATGTCATCTAGCTCTGTTTGTGCAGACTGTCGCTGCTCTTCTTTCTCCTCTGCTGACTTCCGAGCTTCAACCAATTTATTCTTCATCTCGGCGAGAAGCTTGTTCAAAGCTTCATGCTGGTCCTTTGTCTTTTTCTCGCGTTCTTCGGCTTCCTTGGAGCGTCTTTCAACCAACGCATTGGCCGCCACTTTGTCTGATGACGACTTGTTCTCTTTTTCCTCAGCCTGCTTTGCTCGACTCTCCGCCTTAGACTGAGCATCTTTCGCATCTTTTTCTCTCCTTTGCGCCTCGAGAAGGTCTTTCTCCAGGTTTTCACGAGCCTTCGCAGACTCGCTTTCTCTCTTCAACGTTTCCCTGGCCCGCATCTCCAGCCCGCTGACCGTCTTTTCGCGCTCTGTGAGTGTTTTCTGAGCGTCCGTGAGTTTCTTGGAATAGTCGTCGATGGTCGCTTTTAGTTGTGACTCCGTCTCGGCAGCGCTTTTCGCGCGCGACTCGAAATTCCATACCGAATCCTGTAGTGCTGCTTGCGCTCGCTGCTGTTCACCGAACTTTGCGCCAGATTCTTTCAACTGCTTTTCAAGTTCTAGTGCTTTCTCCTCCCGGAGCTTAAACCTCATCTGCAAGTCCTGCTTTTGCTTCTGAGCTTCAGCTTCTCTCTCTTGTAACTTTCGAAAGTGAGCAACATTGTTTTGAAGCTGCTCATCCTTTTCCCGGAGTTCGCTTCGCAGATTGTGGATTTGCTGCTCCAGTTGTTTGTGTGATGAAGTTCTTTCCATGAGTTCAGCCTCTTTCTGCAGTTCGCTTGCTTGTGCTCTCTGTCTTTCTGCACTGACATCGTTCAACTCTTTCTCGAGCCTTGATACTTCATCGGCCAGGTTTCGATCTACAGCGCGCTCCCGAATATTCACCTCAAAATTTGGATCTCTGTCGATGGCTCGTCCAAGCCTGCTCAGGTTGTCCTTTAGGAAATCAACAAAGTCTTGGTCAAAGAGAGCTTCTGCATCAAATGGGCGGAGTTCGAACTCTCGAAAAGACGGTTCTTGACGCAGCTGCTTAAGCTTATTGAGATACCGGTCTCGACCGAGGCCGGTCTTGATGACTTCTTGTAATTTCGCTCTCGGAAGCGGCGAGTCTTTCGTCGAGAATTCGTACAAGACACCAAGCAAGCAAACGCAAAGGCTTGAAGTAACGAGGCCAAGCTGAGTCTTTTTGGTTACTGTCTGTATCAAAGTCTGCACGGAACTCCCTTCACCGAGCAGCTCGTCAATAGCTTGTGAATGACTGAAACACCAGATGCACAACAACATCAGGTACGAGACGGAGTACCGTTCGTCTTCTGTACCTTGTAGACACGTCATCAAATTTCCGGTCATGGACTGCATAGAGCTTACGACTTCTTCGCCCGCATCGGCGTTGCCCTCGGTCACACCCAATAAAAGAGCTTTGGCTTCTGGGTTATCTACGATCAGCTTCATAGTTACGATACCTGCAAACCACAACCTGTAGGCATCGTGTGAATCCATAGCCTGCGGACCGTTGATCAAGATCGTCAAAACGTTGTTCGCCTCTTGTATCTCTGAGTTGTGGCCATCGATAGCTCGGCGAAGGAAATGCATTCGAGCTCCATTATGATCGAAAAAATATGCTTGAACGCAGTCACAGGCCGCTGAACGAAGCTCGAATAAGGATACCGGAGCAGGAGACAGCGTCAGATCAAGCAGTGCTTCGAGTGTCGGTACCGTGTCTGGTGGCTCGCCGTTCAGTTGTGATTTATTCCCAGCCTTCAGATCTGGCTGACCTGGTGATATCCTCTTGAGCATGCTTTGGCCAAATCGTTCCTGCAGCATCGAGTTGGCGCGGATCATATCAGCGCATGCTCTTAGAGCCTGTTAGAAATGTCTGATTAGCCGTTTGAAATCCTGGTACGATGAATGCTTCCTAATCACCTCTGCCCGGACATGCACAGTGAGAGTTTGGTTGAAACCAAGATGAAGAATCACGTTCAACAGGCCCCTTCTTTCAAATGCCAACTGATTTGCCGTTGTTGTCTCTCCTCCTGGTTCGATGAACATGCGAATAACAGCGAGCAGGCCCCACAAGTTACGCTCTTGAGAGGCTGGAGGACCTTCGCCATCTGTGTCTGGATCTTTTTGATTCACTGACTCGAGAAGCGTTGTGAAATACCTGGCGTGATCTGATTCCCGGAATAAACTCTGATTCGAATGATTGAGATGCAGTAGATGGCCCAACAATGTCAGACAATCTGCAACCGTAATGCCACCATGTGAAAGTCCACCCTCGGATTCAATCAACGCGAAGACACGCTCGAATGCACTTTCGAATGCCACTATTTTTTGCAGCTCTGGTGAAGATGTTGTTATGACATTAAGAAGTAGTAGACATTCTGAGCGGGCTATCAGTCGAAACGCGGAACAACATGACATACACACGGATAAAGGCTCACCGTTTCTTATGGGCTCCCCAGGATCCTCCAGCCGTGCGACTAACCGAGCAGTGCCTAGAGGTGTTGATAAGATGCATTCCTGCGTCCGCTCTAATCGAGCAGATGCAATAGCGGACAACAGCTGGAGAGAGTAAAGTGTTGTATAACGATCACCCTTCTCAAGGTATTCGAGAAGGACTGCTATGTTGTCTTGTCTCTGTTGAATGCATTGTCAGCAGTCCTCGTGCTTGCTATCAGGATATTGTTTGTGCTCACCTGAGAGAATTCATCAGCAAGCCATAGGGCTATCTCGTCCGAATCTTCTGGCTGTTGGCGCTAGCTTGTTATCGAAAGTTGACCATGAACAGGATTTGTACTACATACACTGTCGTTGTCCGGTGTGAAAAGAGCCAGTAACGTCTCGAGCACAATACGGGCGGTGTCGAAATCGTCGGAGTCAGTAGTTAGAGTCGAGATGAGAGGTCTCAGGGATTTTGAAGCGACAGTATCAGGGTATTGTTTCGCTAAACTACGAAGACCCTGTATAGCTGAACGGCGGTCTTCAAGCAGTGAGGCGCTAGCTAATCGATCGCCATATCTTTCGATAGTCTCCGCAGCGGTCTGTCTGGGGGGAGCTTGGGCCTCCAGAACACCACGTATCATCCTGAAATCACTCACACAGCGCGTTGTCCGACATTATTCAGCTGTCCACTCTCGGCGCTCTGTAAGTACGTGCAAGCTTTGTGCAGAAACTCTGATATAACGACAGCATTAAATCGTCGAGTATAATAGGGGCTTTGACATCGAAACCAGTGTCTGGTCGCTGCTGCAGTGTACCGTGAAGAGTTTAGCCCAACAAGGCATACCGCGAACTTCCAATCATCATGAACGGTTGCTTACATAAGTAAACCGACATCGAATCACCCAAGGTTGCTCACCTTGGGGTACTTCCTAAGGATACCTTTGGTTGCTTGGCTTTCAAATCCATCTGTTATGGATCTGCAGGAATCTTAATGGTGAAAGAAGCGACGGTCATGCTGTTTCTTCCAAAACAATATGTTCTATATAATTACTTCGACCGATTTGAAATGCGCGAGTGTCATGTTGCGGATTTTCCGAACGGACGGAATGTCACGTGATCAATGCTTGCGGCATCCGCCTAGTAGTTCGTAATTATTACGCGTTATTAATAAAGGTGAAAAACCCAAGGCAAGTCATTTGTCAATCTCATGGTCCCTCGCGTTCCAGACTCTCTCGACATTGATGAAAGTGCTCAACACTTCCACCACATTCTGCATCAATTGCTCAAGTCAAAGAATTCCTTAGCCCAAGATGGGCGTACCGGCGCTCTTCCGCTGGTTGTCTCAAAAATATCCAAAGATCATCTCCGGCGTGTTGGAGGAACAGCCACTTGAAATTGATGGTAAAGAGATTCCAATTGACTTTTCGCGTCCGAATCCCAATGGCGAAGAATTCGATAATCTATACCTTGACATGAACGGCATTGTCCACCCTTGCACGCATCCCGAAGGCCGAGCCCCTCCCGAGACCGAGGCGGAGATGATGCTGGAGATTTTCAAATATACGGACAGGGTGGTTAACATGGTGCGACCGAGGAAAGTGCTTCTGATTGCTGTTGATGGGGTTGCGCCACGAGCGAAAATGAATCAGCAACGATCACGAAGATTTCGCGCCGCTCAGGACGCAAAGATAAAGGAATTGGAAAAGGCTGAACACGTCAAAATGCTAAAAGCGCAGAACGGCGGAGTTCTCGACGAAGAGACTTTGGAGAGGCTATCAAAAAAGGCTTGGGATACGAACTCAATCACTCCTGGCACTCCATTCATGGGAATACTAGCAGAAAATCTTCGCTATTGGGCAGCGCACAAGCTCAACACAGACCCAGCTTGGGCCTCAGTTAAGATCATCATCTCGGACGCTAGTATTCCGGGCGAAGGAGAACACAAGATAATGGATTTTGTTCGTTCACAACGCAGCTCCTCAGACCATGACCCCAATACCCGACATGTCTTCTATGGCCTCGACGCTGACTTGATCATGCTTGGTCTTGCCACTCACGAACCTCATTTTCGCATTTTGCGTGAAGATGTCTTCGCCCAAGACAGCAAACCAAGAACTTGTCACATTTGCAAGCAACCAGGACACATTGCTGACAACTGCACCGGTCAAGCCAGACGTGCGCCTGGCGAATTGGAAGACAAAAGCCGTCCTCCAGAAAAAAAGCCCTTCATATGGTTACATGTCTCAGTGCTTCGTGAGTATCTGGCTGTGGAAATGGAGGTGCCGGGCCAGAAATTCGCGTTTGATCTCGAGAATGCTATTGATGATTGGATCTTCATGTGCTTCTTCGTTGGCAATGACTTCCTTCCTCACCTGCCCAGTCTTGAAATTCGTGAGCAAGGTATCGACACTTTGATGGCAATCTGGCGTGACAACATTCCCAGCATGGACGGCTACGTCACTAAAGACGGGCATGTGAATCTGAAACATGCCCGACTCATCCTGGAAGGACTCGGAAAGCAGGAGAAAGCCATCTTCAAACGACGACGTGAGGTGGAAGAGCAGCAGGAGGCGAAGCAAAAGAGACGCAAGTTCGAAGACGAACAACGACGCAAGCGCCAGTCGAATGGCAAGTACAAACAAGACAATGCAGGACTTGACTATGCGAGAGTGACCGCAGTGCCATTGGCCCAACTCGGACAGCAAAAAACACTCACTCACGACATGATCACTGGAAGTTCGTCGTCGGCTGATGCACAAGCCAGCAACGCTAACAAGAGCGCTGCCGCGGTTCTGAAGGAGCGTATGGCCGCTAGTGGTCAGGCACAGAATGGTAATGACGCTGCATCGACTGCACCTATGCAGATCGCGGATAACAACGCCATCGAGGCTGGGGAACGCCAAAGGCCTGAAAAACGGAAGGCTGACCAGCTCGAGGACGACGACGACAACAACAACAACAACAACAGCCACATTCAAGGTTCAAAGCGCCCGGCAGAGAACGAAGCCCCTGCTGATACTGTCAAGCTTTGGGAAGATGGATACGAGGAACGTTACTATCAACAGAAGTTTGGCGTAGAACCCGACGATATCGAATTTCGGCGCAAAGTCGCCAACCATTACGTGGAAGGCCTGTGCTGGGTGCTGCTTTACTATTTCCAAGGTTGTGCATCATGGAGTTGGTTCTATCCCTACCACTATGCTCCATTCGCAGCTGATTTCAGTGATATCGAAAACCTGGAGATCAAATTCGATGATGGCAAGATATTCAAGCCATATGAACAACTGATGAGCGTAATGCCGGCGGCCTCAGATCATGTGCTACCGCCGGCCTTCCGACCGCTCATGTCAGACGAAGACTCCCCTATCGTTGAATTCTATCCTGAGGAATTCCCGATAGATATGAATGGAAAAAAGATGTCGTGGCAGGGCATCGCACTGCTTCCTTTCATTGATGAAAAACGACTACTGGATGCAATGGCAACCAAATATCCGTTGATAACTGCAGAGGAACGAAAGCGGAACGAGACGGGAATACCGGTAATGTTCATGACGGATGCACACCCTCTGGCAGAGGAGGTTCTCGCGGCATTCTACTCGAAAAAAGGAGCAGCAATAGAGCTGGTGCTCAACTCGCAAAAGAGCCAAGGTCTGGCGGGAAAAATTTCCAAGGAACCGGACTATCTTCCAAATAGCTCACTTCCCTTCCCTGGCGGTGGTGGCTTGATGCCAGATATCGACAATGATCGTAGTATCATGGTGCATTATCAGACCCCGAGAGCGAGGTTAACCCACAAATCCATGCTCTTATCGCGCGTCGAGCTACCGAGGCCCGTATTGGACGCGTCCGACATAGCGGCAACCAAAGAACTCGCGCGCAAGTCTGGCCGTTCATATGGAGGGGCTCCGCTACGTGGGAACCACAGGGGAGGTAGGGGGAATATGAACTACGGGCCAGGTGGCGGGAATGGGGGCGCACATCGACACGGCAATCAGTATCAATCACGGGGCCCAGAACAGCAGCATTTCGCAGCCCCACCTTTCTATCCACCACCTCCCGGGACTGGCAATTATCCGTACGGGGTACCACCTCCACCGCCTCCATATCAACAAGGCATGCCTCCTGGCTGGGTGCCACCGCCCCCGCCTCAGTGGCATTCGCAATATGCGGCAAATCAATACAATTATCAGCAACCATACCAGCAGCAACAGCCATATGCAGGTGGGTATGGCAACCACGGCGGATACGGCGGCAACCAATCTAATGGCCATTACAATTCCTTTAACGACAACAATCAAAGAGGGCGCAGAGGTCGGAGATAGAGGCAGCAACAAGGAGCAAGAAATATCGTGATGATGAGTAGGTCTGCAGTGAAGCCGAGCTCGCTGTTTATGGCTGATAGGCCTTTGTACGATTAATTATGGGAGTGGAATGGAATGGGATAAAGTCGTCAGACATCCCCAAAATTCGTTCTCAAGGACGAGTGCAAAGTCAAACTCTCTACTGCCACCGCCTTTAGGATATATCTCGAGCTCCAGAAAGCCTGATTAGATACGGTAATGCGTTTGCCGTCGAATCTTCGTTACTATCCCGTTTCCAAATGGACAATTCCAATTAAAAACCCTTTCCTATACAATTATTTGGCCCTCGTCACTCGTCCCTCGCTGTCCTTGTCTCCAATATGCTATGCTGAATGAAATCTCTATCTACTAAGGCGTACTTGTTGATTTGGGTTAACGAAAGCGCTCAATGTATGGCGACTCGCATAGAACCAGCAGTGGTGAGCAGATGGGATTCGTGGAGTGGCCACTAACGGATTTTGGAAATGATTGCGAAGGCCGATGCAAGTGTACGTGATCACATAAGCTGTCAGGTCGTAGTCTTACAACCTTTGAAAGCGAGATATCAGTCAATTGTATTGCTACCTGATTGATTCTAGAGATCTAAGAGTAAAGAGTACAAGTAAGAAAATAAGAAACTGCATCTGGTTCTGCCGTACGTCACGTGACTAGCCGTTGTGCTCCTTCCTAACATAAGCAGTCGGCGTTGAAAATCACGAGATATACGTTCAAGACGAGGGGCGGAAAGGAAGCATTACGGATTCGGCGTAACGAATCGCGCACCCTCTCTATAAGATTGATGTCACAGGAGATAAGGTATTGAAGTAGACCTCCTATTTGAAGAGAATAATGAGCCAGCAGTCTCAGTAGTATGCCTCATTCATCAACGTATATATGTCGGAATTTGCCGTGAAAGTCGGCATGGTTTGCCGTATAGAAAGTATTGATGTTTGCTGAGCCCCGTACGCGTCAGCATTTCGGATCTTAGGCTCTATTGTTGTTCTTCGCACATCCTTGCGGATTGCGGATAGATTTCATCAGACGCTCGGGCCAAATTGAAGACGTCTCTGAGTCTTGACGTTACCTCGGTTTATCGTCAGCTGCTAATGCCTGGAGCATAGCCGCGCAAAATGGACAGAGACGCGCACCGTATTTTAAACAGTGGAAGTCTCATCAGAGAATGCGCAACACGTCATTCGCCGCTCGAAGTTTTCTCCACGTTCTAAAAGTACGGTATCTGTGAGCGGCAGTCACTAGTCTCTCGTCGAGCGCCGTTATTGGCTCGTTTGACGGACCCCCCTGTCAATCTAGACCTTCCCCATAGTAACGTAACCAGGGTCCGAACACTGGATCGGGGACTGTGCTAACTACATGCGCTGCTCTCGTATTTCATCTGCTACCGCCCAAGTCAAGCCGGGTTCAGCGACAACAGAAAGATACCTGCTTGTCCGCCCGCTGCCCGCTACATCGAAGTGGTCCTGATTTTGTCACCGAGGCAAGGGCGCTTGGACCCATCACTCAACCTCCTTGACAATAAATAGTTGCTGCTGGCCACAGCTTGCGCCTGTGTGCGCTGACAGCGTTCCACCATAGCGGACAGATTGAAACCAACCAGATTCGATTGACAACATGGAGTTAAATACAGACGCAAAGGTGAGGTCGCCGTGAAGCTCGACACTCAAATGTAATATGTTGTTTCTTCTTCATTACTGACAGCTTGCCGCATATTTCCTTCAGGAGCTTCGCTCTATTGAATCGGAGCTCCAGGTCGAAATCATTCCTGGTACTGAGGTGATGACAGACGTAGGAAACCACCACTTCATCAAAGACGCATCCTCGCACCGCGTCCTGGTGCCGCAGCCTTCCGCCTCGCCCGAAGACCCGCTAAACTGGAGTCCATTCTGGAAAGCATGCGCCATTATCACTGCCAGTTGGGTGACTTTCATCCAGGGATACGGTCCGCTTTCCCTGGCTCCTATGTATGTTGAACTGGCCGCATGCTCATCGGCGATTACTGTGTACATCTTGCCAAGATATCTGATCTAATCCTTAAGCATGCCCCCCACAGGTTCGGCTATTATATCGAGGATTTCCATTGTTCACTTGCCGATGCTGTTCAGTTCACTGGCGTAGCGATTCTCGTGCTTGGATTTTCGAACTTCGTAGGTCGTCTCCTCCCGCTTGAGCACCCATCAAAGATTTCTAATGGCAGTTATTGTCCCGATTAGATTTGGGTTCCTCTGGCTACCACCTTCGGCAAACGACCCGCCATGTTATTGAGCTGCATCGTGAACTTGGGTTCAGCCATCTGGCGAGCCAGAGCTCAGACCTATGGTAGCTTCATGGGTGCTTCTGTGTAAGTGAATACTTCATCACCACCTCCCTGCCTCCTACTCATTCATCATTCTGATATCAATTAGTCTGAACGGCATCGCCGCTGGCCCAGCCGAGACATTTCAGCCAGCTATCATTGCGGACCTGTTTTTCTTGGATTCGCGTGGAAAGTGGACGACCTTGTACTGGGTGGTATACATGGGATCACTTATGGTTCGTTACGCGACCTGTTCATTGATCCAGACAAGCGCTGACGATGTAATTAGGTCGGCCCCATCATCAGTGGTCCAATGGCCGCGACAGTCGGCTGGAGAAATTTCTGGTGGCTCTACGTGGCCATGAATGCCTTGGGAATTGTTATGGTTGTCTTCATGTTCCCCGAGACTACATACCACCGTGGCATTGTCGATGTCACCACCGTCGTTGCACCTGAGACACAGCCATCGGAGAAGAGCGGACTTGAAAAAAACGCTGATAGTATTACAGTGTCGCAAGATGTCGGTTCTTCAGCAGTGCACCAAACCCGTGAGGAGAGCGACCCATGGCTTGGCAAAGGCAAGCCTTCTAAAAAGCAGTTTGGGTTTTACACTCCAAATCCAAACGCCGGCCGGGATCTCATCCGTAACTTTTGGCATCCGTGGCGGCTGTTCGCTTTCCCTATCGTCGAGTTCACGAGTTTTGTGGTCTCATGGAGCTGCTCTTGTTTTTTGACCCTGAATCTAACTCAGACCGAGGTCTTCGCTGCGCCGCCATACAACTTCAGCTCATTATCCATTGGTGAGTTTCCGCCGAAGTCGTCTTAGTCGTCGAAGCGCCACTGTGACTTACGTGCATCCCACTTAGGTTTCCTCAATTTCGCCATTCTCGCTGGCGCTTTCTTGGGCCTTGCTACCGGTGGACCTCTGTCAGATTATTTGTCCATGCGCGCGACCATCCGCAATAATGGTGTCCGTGAACCCGAAATGCGCCTTCCTACAATGATCCCGTACGTCTTGATCATGATCCTGGGTAATATTATTGTCGCTGTCGGCTACCAGTACTCCTGGCCGTGGGAGGCGATCGTGATTATCGGGTATGCCTGTGCAGGTATCCAGGTTGCGGCGCTGCCGGCTATCGCCACGACGTACGCAGTCGACTCGTACAAGCCCGCTGCGTCTGCTCTGATGGTCAGTGTGACCGTCAACAAGAACGTGTGGGGCTACGGCTTCAGCAAGTTCATCACCCCCTGGACCATCCAGGCCGGATTCATCGGCCCCATAATGATGAACATGGGCCTGACGACGCTATGGTGCCTATTCGGCGTGCTGTTCTGGTGGAAGGGCAAGACGATCCGGCGCTGGAGCAAGGACAGCTCGATCCACTCGCTGTAGACGTAGATTGATACTTGAGGAATGAGAATATTAGCGCCATGGCTTGACGGCAGGCTTGATTGTAGTTTGCAGATCTTGTGGTGCCCAAGATGGCGTGTGCTCCTTGGATAGCTCGCAGAGACGGTCTTCGCATGCACCTCTGCTATCTATACAGACATAGGGCAAGTCCTAGCGTGTAGAAACAACGACTGTACCGGTTGGTCTTTGAATGGAGCAAACTTTTATTTCATTCTTGGCCTCGTAGTGGTTGTGACCTATTGAGTCTTCTGGGAATCCGAGTACATGAAAGCGCGCCGAGAATTACCTGACCGCAGTACGACCCGAGGGGCCTCGCAACTACGGACCTGCTCTAGTAGCTTACGATCATCTCCAGAGGGCGATCGAGGAATGCAGTCCTGCATTCAATACACAATGATTGGGACCCTCTGAGGACCCTCAATTAGATCAATATCGCCGTTCGTTGGCTCAGGATCGCTGGGTAGCCGACATGATGTTGGCTTTCCCGGTTGAGGCCCAGAATTTGGTGCTCCCAGCTCTCTCGGGTTCCTTCGATGTGGAAAAATTACACAGCGTCGTCAAGCGCCAGCGAAATTCCAACGCCTAGGTTAGCTGACTGGCTCTGGGCCTCACTGGCTCAGTACTACTGAGATCTTTCAAGCCGTGTAGATACCAGTCGGCACGGCATGATATCCACGCTTGCCGACCCGGATCATCAGATCGCTCCTCCATTCCATGCCGTTACTGACATTTTCAACAGCTCGCTCAAACGTGTATATCGGCTTCCAAGAAAGCTCCCGTAAGGCTTTCGAGGAATCGTAGACCCGATCCATCCGTTCCGGCAGCTTCCACCCATGAGCAAGAAGCCTGTTAGCATGTTCGGGTCGCACCCCCTTGACGACCTTGCTGGCGTCTCTGTTTAGCTCGGCTAACGTTGGCGCGTCGTTTTGAAATGGGACTGGCGCGCTGATTATGTATTTTGCCCATCCTATATCTTTAGCATGCTTCATCGCACAGACATGAGCCTGAACCACATCCGCAACATCCACGCGCCGATACATCAGCTCGAGAACCTTGAGATTGTCATCGCTGTACGTATCCCTCGCCAGTTCACTATCATCAGGCTCAGGGAAGAATCTTGAAATCTTGAGCACCAAGATTGGCATCGCGGTGTCCGCGTGTATCAACTGGCACAAGTCCTCAGCAGCGACTTTGGTTGTACCATAGATGTTTCTTGGTATCGGCGTCACAGTCTCCTCGATCCAGGCTGCCGGTTCCCCGATTTTCGGTGTCAGAGCAGCGCCGAAGGTTGATGTAGTACTAGTGAATATGAAGCCGTCAATATGTTTGGTTTGCGCAGCCTCTTCAAGAAGAATCAGCGTTCCGTGGACGTTGGTTTTGATGAAGTCCTCTTTTGCGTGGGATTTGACATGTGGTTTATGTAAGGTCGCCGTGTGGAGCACATAGCGTATCGATGGATACTTGCGAAAGGTGTCTCTGACGAACTGCCGATCCGATATAGAACCGACGAGTGTGGTATTGCCAAAGTTCAAGATGTCAATACCGATAGGATGAAAACCATGCGCTGGGAGATCTAGCATCAAAGCGTGGCCCATATGTCCAGCGGATCCCGTTACTAACACTGACGGTCCTGGCATCTCGTATAATCTGGAAAGCCTTCTATATCAAATTCTTGTATGCAGTCGATACCACAGAATGAGTCGTTATTATATTATGAATATGACTCATACTTTGTCAAACACACCACTTTGACGGCCGCGTCGCCCTATCGAACCACTCTATCGCGACTCGAAACGCAGTCCGGGGGAATCAGGCTGTAGTTCTAGGAACTTCAGTCTGTATCATGTTTCCGAAAATGATATGGTCATTCTTCTTGGGAAATCCCAGCATGAGCTAGGCGCCTTTTTTTAACTAAATATGCTCTTGCCGAGACGGCGCAGGCTTTTCTCACGGACAGGTCGATGAATGATGCAATTGCACGCCCTGTCGCTCGGTTCTCGATAGCGTCGACGCATGTATTATTGTTCGTTGATACTGCAGACACAACAATGTCGTTCGGGAATGTATGATGATGATGGGAAGTTCCGTGAAACTCCTGTCAAAGACAGGAAACCCAAGATTGCCTGTGCTGAAGCCTACTCCAGGACATGCGCCACCCACGGAACATCTGGCAAACTGTTCGATGGCACTACTGGTGGGCCTTGAAATTGGGTCGGAGTTGGGCTTTTGGATTCCGTGCTGAGAGCTACGGCGAGCTGGGCTGGCGGACGGATATCCAAGTGCATGCTTTGATGTGAGGAGCGGAAACTAAAAATTCCGAATCCTTCGGAGCAATCCCGCCGGCCATGTATCCTAGGAATATTCGTTTGTGGAGGTACAGGCTCTGCATTCCTTCATCTCGTCCCGTCCCGTCCCGGTCGTAATTTCAGCGGATGTAGCCACACATTAGAGGCACATCACTTAAAATGACGGGACGTGCCTGCTGCCGTGACGTTGGATGTTAGTACGCCAGGCACACCCTCATCACAGCCCTGTTTTATTGGTCCAGGGCTTTATACTTGTCAAATTACCGGTTCGATTTTGACCTCCAAGCCTACCGTGCGCAAGCTCTTATTCAAATTCCAATGAATCTGGCATTACTGCCTAAGAATGATTTGGCATCATTCATGAAGAGTAAGGATATAAGTTGGGAAGTCGACCCCGCCTTCTATAACAATCACTTGTATACGAGGTCTTCCACTAGTGGCATGGATGCCTCTCAACCCGGCGGAGCGCTCTCTGCGCCAGTCCTCATTACTAGTTCAGCCTTTCAGAACGTTGTCTCCTGAGCTTCCCCGCTTTCACCTCTTGTGCCTCACGATCTCATCGAATATCCGTACCCAAATCTTTCCAGCCTCCCTGTTAACCGGGCTACGAATTATGAACAACTCGATCGGTGATGGAATATGCGAGATCTGATTGTGATAGGCAAGTCGCATGAATAGAGAACCTACATATTCAGACCTAGTTCCAGGCTGGTCGCATCATGTAAATTGCGTGTGACGTCCGAATCGAAGTTTCCCCAATGTCACAAAATTTTTATTTTGGAACTAGTCCGTTTATGACAGAAGCAGCTCTACCAATTGACTTGTGTGATTTGTTCAAGGCTTGAGTAGGTGGCCCCGACACTCTGGTTTCATGTATATTTTTCCAGTCATTTCGCTACAGTCAAAGTATATTGACGAGTAAAGCTCTAGCTCTGCGAAGAAACAGTTTCAGTTTGTCATCGCTCTCAAATCTATGTTTGAGAAGAGGATTATGAAAAGGCATAAAAAGCAATACGAATGATTTCGCTGTATATAGTCGGTCGGATTGTGCCAAATGGCATGATCAAGTCCTTTAGCGAAATTGTAAATCCGCATTCGCGTCCTCATGATGACCACCATCTCCTCCTGCAGAATTCCAAGTCCCGACTGGTTATCAAGATGTTTTGATGGAAAGGAGCAATAAGAACATAGTCTCATTCCAAATGTATCACAGGCCTTACATTCAATAATGCGCGGCATGCCTGCAATGTACGGTTGGTTGGGAAGATCCCGAAAGACGACATATTTCGAATATCTCAAACGATACCATGGAAAAAAAGAGCCTGGTTAAGCTGAAGCCGTGTCTTGCTGATTTCAAAGGCAAAGGTTGATCCGCATGAAAAGGCAAAGTGCTGCTCGATGAGGCATCAATCTGTGAATGAAAGTAGATACCTGATTTACGCTAGATCTTTCATTATTTCGCCCTAAAACTCAACCTATAAAGTTTATGTACGTCTTGTATCTCCATTCGAACCAGGAAACGCACGTGTACTGGGCAAATTGGTAAGACACCGCTTCAGGGCGAAACCTTAATAACATAAGTCTACGAAGTCGGTGACTAATTGCTCTTAGCTTAATGTCCAAGACCACCCAGTAAAGTGGCGTTCCGTGGTGAGATATGTGCACTCTTCCAAGCGGCGAGACCATAGTCTGCGGCCGAAAGACAGCTCCCCAAGTTGGTTATGAAACTAGATAGACAAATTCTTAGCAAAGGGATCGAAATGGAATGCGCAAGAGGAGAACGGCATACCCAGCTGCGTCTCCTGCACAGTATTGACTGTCCCAAACGTTAAAACCTCTGTAATAGAATAGCTCCGAGTTCGAGAAAATCGCTCCTTGTGCGGTCTCGCTGTTGAATTCGTAACACGCGTATTGTGGGTCAGTGGTCATCTGGATGACCTGAAGCTGATTCTGGCATTCAGCATCACTGAAGACTGTGATCGAAGGCGTGGCACTTGTCCCTTGTGCATGGACTGATGTAATAAAAGCCAGCAGCGGCAATGTCTACAATTCAGTTAGCTTGGAATCGGGCTATGTACGAGTAGACAACCTACAAGGGCAGCGAAATGCATGTTTTATTGTGTCTGAGGTAGTCTCTCGAAAGGGAGGAATATAATGATTGAATCAGGTCAAGAGCGTGAAGTTCAAGGGCGAATGTGTGTGCGGCAATGGGATTTTAAATCATATGGAATGCCAAGTTTATTAAATATCCAAAGACGGAACAAACAAGTGAGGGGGTTTAAGATTTTGAGGATATTAATCTGGACTCCAGCAACAAATGTCTTTGCCGGGGCGTATTTGTGGAGAAGATATAAGATCAGCGGAAGAGACACCAGGTTTGGTTGATCGGCTCAGGAAATCCCCCCGCCTGCAGACTCTAGTCGGAGCAAAGGAGTTTTCTATACCTCCAGAATTGGGCGCCAACGCATGCAGGCGTATAACTCCAAGTCATGCAACCACCTGGCGGAGATGCCGATCTGTTACAAACAGGTATCGGACCATAGTGATTACGTGGTGTGGTACAACGGCTTCCCCACTTTACCCCAGATCGAACTTTTTAGAGCGGTGGAAGGTTTTCGGGAGGATGCCACTCTTTTGACTCTAAATTGACTAGTCCCCGTTGCATTGCCTCATACAGACTGAGCGCATGCACACCCCTCCCCGTCAAGTCATTTCTGAGCTTAATTTCGATAGGCTTCCCCACTTTACCCCGGATTAGACTTCAAGAAAGGCAATGAAAATATTTGGGAGTGCGTGAATCCTTCTTCGATATCTTAATTAGCCCCTGCATTCTTCCCAAGTAGAGGTGAGCTTATGCATCATTCTCCGCGTAAGGCTAGTCTAGATCCCAAGATTGATCAGCTTCCCCTCTGTGGCGTCAACGACTGCGACTTTAGCCCTTTTTGCGTGCGGGGCGAGCTCGAGATTGCCGGTCATTGGATCACGAAGCGGACAGAAAGAGCAACAACGAGGTCTAGCGTTGAGCAGATCACAATTTCTGTGCAGTAGATGATCTGCGGCCACTAAACAGCGGACGAATGGAGGCCTTTGGAGAGTTGATTATGGTAAAAGCACATGCGGAGCTGGGAGCAATATCTGGGAAAGTTTAGTTCATGTGGGTTAGGAAAATTCTGCGGATTGTCGGTCATGATGTGGATAAATATCTGTCCTCATCCCTTCTGAACAAGCCTGCTAACCAGTTCACCAACGGACTTTTCACGATCATATACTCTTCCCATTCAAGTACAATGCATTCCTTTACTGTTGCTACAGCATTGCTGTGCGGCTTCACTGCGGCTGCACCCCAATTAAAAAAGAGGTTTACGGGTCCCAGCGACCCAGCCCGATTCACTTTCTACAACACACCTTCCGAGGGTGTCATTTGTGATGCCGACTCAGGCCCCGATGGCGACACTTTGTGGTACCAGGATCTTGTGGCTCCCACAGTGGGCGTCTTCAACTATAAGACTGAAACCTTCACGGAGTATCCCATTCCGTACTCGGCAGCAGTACCCTCGACAGCTCCACAGCTTGGCAATGTCACCGGACTCCAGTGCGTGATGCGACTCGGCAAAGATGGCATGATGTACGGTGGCTCTGGCATCCGAAATGAGATTGTCGTAATCAACCCACGGACAACCCCGGCGGCAATACAAGTCTTTTCACCACCGTTTAACCCACTCTCGAACCTGCAGCCCTTTAACGATGCTTGGGGGGCTAATCAAGGAGTAAGTCGCGACAATTGACGCTAGAAAAATCTTGGTTTCTTACACAGTTTCCAGATGTACTACAGTCAGACGACGGCGGACACCGTCACTCTATTCGACTATGTTGCACAGAACTTCACTGTGTACAATGTGCCTACGCCAGGAAACTCTCCACTTGGCATGAGGACGGATAAGGATAACAACCTTTGGTTTACCAATTTCCTTGGCCAGTTTATCTCAAAGCTGGACGACACCACCAAGCAGATCACCGAATACAAGACCTGCTGCCCCGCGCCTGGAGGCCTCTTCCCCGAAGTGCTGCGGTCTTCCACTAATAATCAGCAGTATCTCTGGGCCAATGCCTTTGGAGGCGGCGGCTTCATCCGAATCGATACTGCGCAAGATCCCCCGGGCTTTGACATCTTCACCAATCCCATGGGTGCCGGCACATTCCCATTTGAGAACAGCAATGACTTTTGCGGCCGGATCTGGTACACTTCCCCGACATTCGACATTCTTGCGTACTTCGATCCAGCATCCAACGAATGGACCAATGTCGACATCCCGTCGTTCCTGACCACTCCCACTGGAGGCTTGCCAGTATCTGGAAACTTCGAGGTCATCATGCACAGAGGCCCTGGCCCTTACATGTGGTTCTCAATTGGCACATTGGGCAAGCTTGTCCGATACGAGCTGGACCCAAGTTGCACGGGCTCGCCTCAGTAGATACAGCCAATCAAATCGCCGATGGCCCTCTGAATGCCTACGTGGTCAGCAAGTAGAAACAAGTCGAGTGCAGTTGGCCAGTACACGTAGAAAGGTCAAGAGGTGCATGACGGGCTCTGAAGTCGTGGCACCAGACACAGTGCGGATAACATGTTGACTAAGAAATGCCATTACGAAAGTTACATATTAAGCTACATAGGCTACACCGTTGAAATAAGAGCAGATTATTTTTTCCACACTACACCAGATGTTAAGAAAAGTTCACTGGCTTGGCCACTTTATTTCCAGTTTTGAGCTCTTGCAACATACTGACAAAAAGATCATATATACTGTGTTAATATTCAGTAGTGTTACTTTTCTAAGTGAATAGGCGAATAGCGGTAGATAATACTAAAGCGTCACAGCCTCGTGCATTACATGACAGTACTGTCTGTATGTGAAAAGTCAGGAATTGCAACAAGGCTTAGAGATCAGAGGCTTAGGTACTGGAACAGAACGTGTCCAACTACGTGCAGTTGCGAAGCGAGACAGAAGGAAGAGCGGAGAACATGAAGCAAGGATTGGATGCGTTCATGCCGCTGCCGAGGTAACCCAGAGACCAGACTACAGCTACCGTCTGGAAGGGTGCATATGGGGCTAGTATCTAGTGCCTCGTGTTTCGAAGGGCTTCGCCACATGGATCTACCTCTATACCCAGCCCAATGGTTTTTGTACATCGAATGAGGATCATTTCAATTATCGCAATTGACTCAAGAATACGATCAATGGTTGTTACAACGAATATTGCGTCTGACTTTCTACGTCTAAGACGCTGGTGGACTCACTAGACTGGTGTAATATTTTGAATTCGTGTTGGAGGTGTCTCTGTCGATCCATCAGTATGATCTGAAATATCTCAAGCCATCGTGTCGATCTCAAAGGCCTCCTAAAAGATCACTCTGGGCTACGCTTCAAATGGTCGTGGTTTTCTGCGACCTGCCTGATGAGGACCACCTCGGCTGTGCCATGGCTTCCGATTGGGTCTTGGTATGATTTCGCGTGGTTTAGATGAATGGGGGCCTTGGTCTTCCACATGTACGCCGCGGAATGCTTTGGTACGGCGAAACATAGTTTTAACTGGTAAACAAACTTGTGAATGCTGGTACGCACTATTTGGGCTCTTGTCACTTATGATTCCTACAAGCTCAATCCTATTGCGTGAGAGCTGACAAATCCAGAGAAAGTCCCTAAATTTCGTGCGCTGGACAGCTGAAAATCGGAGACTGAGCTGGGTTTCCGTGAGTGAGTGAGATTTCCTGATCATTGCTGCCATCGAATATTCATGGATGATCGGGATCGTGAGGAAAACCCGACGCTGCTGTGAGCGGCTTGACCGGTGATCCTGAATCAATGTCTGGTGATTGGACGTCCGTGTGATGGACTTCCCATTTCCCACCAGGTAGCTCAGCTGTACGTAACAACGCGCCCACAGTCACTGAGACTTTGGTTATACGGTCCCAAGGTTAAATTATGGTTAATCGTAAAGCTTTGTCGACTTTTCGCCGTCCTTGATGGTTACTTTAGTTGTCGCTATTCTGATTTTACCGGCCCATGGATCGTGAAGTTGGCCTTGGAGTGAGCATCCGCTTCGATCGCAACAGCATAGGGAGTTACGCACAGAAGATGACCTATGGCAAAGCACGAGCGATCGAATCCTTCGAGGCTATATTGGGCGGCACTTACGTTCATGAGGACTGACTGTGGGGGAGTTGGTGGTCGCCGATATGGAACCAGAACTCGATCCGCTATCCAGTGGTTAGTCGCGCCGGTCAACTACGTCCACACAATATTTCAGTGTAGAGCAGAGGCATTGGTGCAGGACCCTGAGTCATTAGAACATTAATGCATGAGTCTGACCGTACCCAAAACATCACAAACTATTGGCAGATGTCCAAACCAATGAGCAAAGTTCATCTGAATGCGATAGAAAGTCTGTAACTCGTTCTTTTGCACAGCGACTGTCGGTAGATAAATCCAGACATTGATTCCTGTACAGGTCATTTATGGATCCCAATGCGAGCATGGCAGGTTTCAGGGACCTACTCCGGGATGACCTACAGATTTATAATATTGACCGATCGATTCGAGTAGTTATCAGGCACCAAGCACATTAAGCATCTGGCAAACACTTTTAGAGTCGGGAAGAGCCAGTGACCCGCGCTATTCCGTTCAGCATGTTTTCGGTCGCCGTGTAGCTTAAGAAAATATTGTCCTTCCGTAGAGTGATGCGCTTAAAGACGTCGTTAAGAATGAGAAACAAGGCAATTGCAAAGGTCTTACAGAGTCCCGTTCGTCCAGCGAGGCTGATCGTCGATGTCTCAGAGACTCTTTCCATCGTATAATGCTATGGCCTCTCAGTATCTCAGGGAGTTTACCGGCCATGACTTTGACACTGAGGCGCGTTAGTGCTTTGGCTTTCAGGGGCACCTGAGCCATATCACGTGACTGAACGGCGCTCCTGTTTTTGCTGTTCAACGTCATCTCTGACGGTATAGCTGGCTTCCCAATACTTGTACTAAGCAAATGCCCATCGAGTCCTAGCGAACAGTTTTTGTTCTGTGTTGTGAGATTACAGCCCGGCATAGGCTCCACAACTGGATGTGGCAACCACGTGACGTAGCATACCGATGGTGCGTCAGTCTACTCAAGCGTGCTGGGCGGCCGTCTTGGCCTTACCACCTGAAGGTATTTGCAGGTGCAGAGTGAATAGTCAAATATTCTGGCAAGTATCCCAACACGTGGATAATTAACTTTCAAGCTGTGTGACGTTGCTCATTCCATACCATCTACAAAGCAATGACAGATAGTATGTGTAGATACCGGTTTTCACTTTGCATATAATCACCAGAGTTTTCTAGTCATGTGCACATTACTGACAAAAAAGATTCAGCCAAATGAGTGAAACTTTTGGGATTCGCCTAAGCGTGATTTGCAGAGCTGATACGTACAGCTTCCTACGGCGGCTGTTGTGATCTTCCCAAAATTCCTCCAGTGTCGTTATAAAGGCTTTATGTGAAGCTACCCTTCAAAATATGATGGAAATCGAGGCTCTGTCCGAATTGCACATCACGTATTGTGTTCTAAAGAGCTTTAATGGCCATTCCGAATGAGAATCCAGTCGACGTCCGGGGTCGAGTCTGGCAAGCATCAGCCGAGGACGTTCGCGACGCACGAGATAGTCGTATGTCATCGGGTGCGCGTGATCGCGCATTGTTATTTTCATCTTTCCAATTCCGCGAATCGTTGGCGTGTCATGCAGCTGTTGTTCTGACAATGACCGAGGGATCAATGTGTATATTGTCTGCTCGCGAGATAAGATGTCGCTTGAGCATTCACATCATGCTGTGTTAGCTAAGAGTCGTCAATAGTACTCCATCGGTGCCAATTCAAGCCTTCTGGATCTGCTTTCACGACGTTTCAATCGATTAGATACAAAGATGAGTGAGCCAGCTGAGTCACATGACAAGAAGTCAGGGGCTCGCCAGTATCTCCATGATAGACATGGATAGGTTTTATTGAAAGAGGCAAACAGCTTATCCTATGATCGAGAAACTGAGACAGAATCCAAGCTTCTGTCCTCTTCAACCTCCAGATGAACAATGGCGGCGGCTTTCTGACCGGTATTGTAGGGCTGTTTCAAGGATCAGTCAGACCTTACTGAGAGGGGTTTTGAAGGTTGTCTTCTTACTTCGCGGATTCTTCATATAAGACCCTAGCCAGCTGAAGTGTCGGACTATCTGGAAAAATAGAATCGGCCCACTCAATCAAGTTCCCTGCGTAAGTTGTTCTGTACAAGTCAAATGCCGCGGCCACGGCACTCCCGTCCATAAAACTATGGTTGTATTCAGTGGGCGTATCCGGATATGTGACTGTGCTGAAAAGCAGCGCCAGTCGCCAAACAATTTGCGCCACAGCCAAGCCCCTTCTGTGCGTTAGAAACTGCAATTGACGCAGATCAAGAAAGTAAAGTATCCAATGGACAAGTCCCTCGCCGACTTGATCAAAGGTTGGAGGCGATGAAATATAGGAGCTGCTCGTTGCACGTATTATTCCGCGTAACGAGAAGAAAAAGGCGTCGGCTACATTTATGGTATGAACAAGCGAAAGCCTTTTCGAGACGGATGCGAAAGTGCTTAAGCGATTCAACTGATCCACAAGTTGAGAAGGGTTATTTTTACGACCTGGCCAATGATCGACCGCCAAACATGGAGCATTCCCTTTCAACAATCCTGTATTCAGAACGCTTATCAGCAGCTGGTTCCACCTCGTATTCTGCAAAAGGGATGGCGGTCTTACTTTGCCGCAGACATAAGCCGATCCAATAAAACGTATTTGGTATTCTGTACTCTTGATCTCCACAGAATCCGATCACATGTACTCCCTGCTTGCCCGTCCAGCCAATGTTCAATGGTGCGCAATCAGGCTCTGCCGCGATCTCATCGCTGAGTGTGAGACATTTTGTTTCGCTTGGGACGTTGATTGGCAACTCAAGGACTGCAATTTTGGAGATCTGTGATAAGCTGAATGTCGATAAAAAAGACCATGATATACCTTTGTGACTTGTAGTGGAGAGAGACCATGTGGACAGACGATTTAATACTTTTCTGTATATAGGATGCTTGAATAAGTCGGCCTCAACGGCAGCGAGTGACGAATTGATGCCCGGGCTTCCCATTTGGACATCGTTCTCTGCTGCTCTCGTACTCTCCTCTCTCGGTTTCGAAAAAGCATGCGGCCCTCCACTATCAGCAACAGATTCTGTGCCAACATGGATTATCGTTCCGGCGCGAGTCGAAGCGACCGGCGTCTTGCCTTGAACCAGCATTCGCGTCTCGGGACAGTGCCGAAGCATTTCATCGATACTCCGCTTAAGATCTGCTAGAGTTTTCGTATTCTCGACCAGCTCTGCGGCAGTGCTTTCGATCTTCTCCCTGTGTATTGAGATGTCAGAGTCATTCAAGAATGGCTTGGTCAGGCACCGACCTCTCTAAAATAACGAGCAATGCTGTCAGCGAAACCTTGTGACTCTGGAGCTTCCTCACAGCATCCCGTATCTCAGGCCTTTTGACAATCCAAGTAAAACGTTCAATTGACCTATCAAATTTCACCCCGGAAAAAGCAACTTCTGTACCAAGGACAGCGTCGAGCTTGGAAATGTTCTGCACAATACTCAGGACAATTGTCTGAACATCGTCCGCGAGCAATTTGTCGGCGCAGGGTCCGAACTCGGATGTATTCGTCTCCACAAGTGGGGCCAGTCGACGGAGGAGAATCCTCATTCCCGCGATCTCGTCACAGAGATCAATGGCTTCCTGCGGAGCATTCTGGAGGTTTTGGTACAAGCGAATGACCTTCCAAATGCCTCCGACGGCTTGAACCGTCCACCCAATCGCCGTGCCGACTGTCATGGGATCGGCCATCTTGGCATGCGCGGATGTTGAAGTGCTCTATCGACCTTCCGAAGAATCATCGATTGGGCCCTTGCGAACGCTTGAGCGCCCGTACTTAAGAGAAGGGGAGGTTCAGCGGAGCAGTTGCCTGCTCGACGATAAGGCTGAGCGGTGGTGGGGTTGAGCCGCATTGGCGTATCCCAGGCAGATTTTGGGATTGTAGCCGACATGCCGACCTCAGAGACAACAAGACGGCCGGTTTCCTCTTTGTGAGCTAGTCGGGGCAAAGAAGATCTGCAAATCATAGACCATTTGGTCGATATATTTATACATGACATCACAGAAAGGGTTCTACCAAATAGCCGGAATGAAGCGAGACTTGTCCCTCAGTCGATCCCGTCTTAGCTCTCCGGCTATTGCGCTCAGTGTGTTCAGCAGCAAGTTCCGGAGTTACTTATATATCAAGCCCGATACGGCAAGCCCATCAATGGCTGGAGCGCTGTAGACTGGGAAGCCCTACGGATAGGCCTACGTCAGCAGCGGGCAAGCAGAAGGGCCAGTATGCCTGAGGGCTTGATGCCTTTGTCACCCTTGAAATCTCGCGCGTTTCCGATAACGAGCTTTAAGCATAACATAACATCTGAATCAAAGAGGAAAAGAGCAGTGTAATCTGGCGTGAGCAAGGAGCCAGACAGATAAAGGATAGATATGATCAATTAGTGAATGACGGTAAATCCATGAGCAGCATATTCATACTTTGCGATCTGATCACCTCGCACTCTGTGGGCATGACAACCTGCCCATTACCTACGTTCAAGCTAGGCGAGAAGCCCTGCTCGAGATCTCGCTCTGGAGGGTCTCTGCTTGCTCGATGAGAAGGCTAAGATCAGCTGGCTGCCAGCATTGGAACCGCTAACAACGCGAGTGGTGAGACGCTCTGTGGATTGACAGTCCTCGATATATGCTATGAGGGAACATCAGCAGTCTTTGCCACTCGCAGGATGAAGGAGGTGCCTGAGAGTATTGTCAGGAAAGAACAAGCGGGCGAGGTGGTCGTGCCCGTCATTTCCGGGGATTTTGGTTTCGGGTTCCCCGGAAGGCATGAAAGAGTACAAGGACTTGTGTGAGGGAAACGAGGGGAGCCCGCATCTGAAGAGCCGTGATCCAATGTCCACTAGTCCCAGGACTGCCGCGCAGTGCTGCTCGAAGCAAGGCCAGTGCACGAGGAGGTCATCGTTCAAATAGCCCACGTACCACTTCAAAACGATACTCCGCTTTAAGGAACTCAGCGCATCCTACATTGCCGAAGAAGCCCAGGCGCTCGAGAACGTGATATGCCCAACTATACTTCTTCTTCTTCTTGGCTCATGGCCCAACCTATATCATCATCGCTGCTCAGATCGCCGATGGAGTCACTCACTTCATCGCTGTCGCTAGTATCGGAAGTGTGATTGCTGCTGGGGGACTCAGAGTCCACCTGTGAAATTTCGTACGAATTGTATGGCTTGCCTCTATATTTGGCGATCAAATCCTCGTAAGACCCTTCCTGGTCATCTGCAATACTGGAATCGCTTTCGGTGTCACAGGGCGAACCTGGAGGCTCATGGTCGTCAGTATCTTTGATATTGATTTGATGAGGGACACTGGAAGACATTTCCTCGAAAGTTGCGGCGAAAATTGAATCAGGGAAATGCACCAGAGTCTTACGACCTTCGTTACACAAAAGTACGTAGTCAGGTCCAATCAGGAAAAGGTTCTCGTTGAAAGGACGGGTGTCAATGGGGAGCCATAACGTGCGTCGTCCATCAACGGTAATCCACTTCAAGTCGAGCGATAGACCAAGGCCCCGGGCTTTGGGCTCTTTGGATTTATTGGTGTTTGATTGCTGGAGCTGATTATGATCTCGGCTCTTGAACGTATTTGGCAAATCGTAATGTCCGTCAAGTTCATGCACAAGCCTGAGGCTTTCAGTGTCATATATATAGACAGGCGTATTCACGCTGTTCATAGCTAACAGACCAGTATCTGATATCTCCCGGACGAAGAATCCGAAGGTGACTCGCAAAACAACGCATTTTGCTGTCATGTCATCGTGTTTGACCTCGCATAGCAACGTGTGCCCATTGATTAGGATAAGTGCCAGCACTCCTCGTTTTGTGAGCAATACTTTGTAAAGGACTGCATCTTCACTAAAAGACTCCAGCCGACTTAGCTGTATCTTGAGCGCTTCTGCCACAAGTGGCTTAATATTACCAGAATCCACAGTGTAAAGTTCGTTTCCTGTCGAGAGGCTCCACACTTTAATAAAGAAGGGCGCTCGAGGGTTGTAAAGAAAATTTGGTTTTTCACAGCAGATGGCGGCTAGGAGCTTCCCATCGCTCGAGAATTTAACTTCAATAGGGACGATACCTGGACTGATAAGCTGTTGAACTGGCATTCTAGTCGTAGTATCGGAGATCTGTACAGCACAGGGGTCTTCTCCGAGAGCGGCAACTAGGTGGCCATCATTTGAGAATTGTACGAAGCGGCTGTTGCCATGTGCTCTCACGTGCATTGTCTTTGTAGTCTTGTTGCGGATGTCGTATACAAATACGACGTTGATCCAGGGACTTTTCCTGGACAACGAGCGGTTGTTCAAGAAGGCGATGAGGTTTCCGTCAGGATTTGATAGATGTGGTCCAACGACAAGGTGCGAGAAAGGCTCCCTCGTCGAGAAGTAGTATTGCTCGTTTGTAGATAAGTCCCAAACACTGAAAGCTTGCAATCTTCTAGCCTCGCCATCCAGAAAGGCTATCTTGGAGCAGTCTGTAGAAGCTTGGACACTTGTAATGTTAGCGAGCCTGAACTTGGTAAAATTTGCGTGCCTAAACTTGGTAAAATTTCTGTTTTCGTACTTCAGGTTTTCGTCGGAAAGGTCTATTAGCTCTATGGCCCTGGAGGATTTGTGCCTTGCAACGACTTTGTCGCATGTGCAAAAGAAAATCAATTTCAAAAGCTCGGAATGGAGCCAATAGGTGACCCTTTGTTTTGGTTCTTTTGTGTTGATGAGATGCAACTTCTCGCGATCGCCAAAAACTATCATTGACAGATCTGTCGAGAAGAAAATCTCTGAGTATGGAAGGAATCCGAAATGAATTGGCTCCAAAGTCCGTGCAAGACAAACGCACCACGTACGTCCCTCCAGCTGGAAAGCCAAACGCTGCCGATCCTCAGAGAGTGAAAGATGTTTGATGCACTGGTCAAAGGATCTTTTGGCCCGTAATGCGAAATTCCTCCAATCCCATACGCCGATTTCTCGCCTGAGGGTGTCGTAGCAGGCCACAAAATCCTCGTATATATGGATACCCAGCAGGCTTTCTCTGGAATCTGTATCAATTTGCTCCACCACGCAGCCAGACGTGTCCCAGACATATATTGAGTTGCGTCTACCAATGAAGAGCAAATGTGTTCCATCCTCCGAGAAGCAAAGTTGAAGACCCCGGGCCAGTAGATCAGAGGGTCGCCTCTCCTTCGAAGATTTAGGTAGCCTATCTGAAGATAGCGTGATAGTGTTGATAAGAGTACCCGAAGCCCGCCAGGTTGCGATAGATCCATCACTAGATATAGTAGCAAGTTTTTCCCCATCTTCAGAAAGAGTAATGGAACGTATAATGGCTTGACCAACAACTGTTCCAACTAGTTTGCCGCTGGCACACCAAATTTCGATCTTCCGGCGGCGGACTCTCACCGCGAGTCGTTTGCCATTGCGTGAAAATGTCGGCTTAGGATTCAATTCAAAATCGATTGCACGACTGAGGCGAAGCTCTCCGGTCACAATGTCCCATAGATCAAGAGAAAATTTCATAGTAAGCGAGAAGTCTCTTTCCGAAATGCATGCCAATAGCAGGCCGTCGGGTGACAAGACTGGTGCAGTATCGGAAGTGGCGAGCCGTGCATCAATAATGGTCGAGCGCGACCCCCATTTGGATGAGCGGTTTGGTGCCGATTTGAGCTGTAAATTGGACAAATTGGGATTTTGTTGCTTTGCAAGCGTCTCTTTTGGTGCGAAAGCAGTTGCGGCGAAGTAAATCTGGAGGGGATGGATGACTAAAATATCTCTGAAATTCCGTATGAGGTGTTGGGCATCGTCTGTTTTCGCCCGTAACAGGGCTGCATGGGAAAATCCCTGGTAAAAAGGTGTCAAAGAGTCTTCATGAAATTAGGAGATGATTGAACTTGCCTCTAATCGGGCGAGTATGGAAGTCATTGCAGTCAATCCCTGCATTGTAGGCGTCAATTCTTGCACGAGGCCCAATACCTCAATCCACATCAGCAATTTTTCAGAGTAGAAGACTTCCAAGAGCTGATAGAGCTGCTCCAGTACGATTTCATAGTCATCGGAAGTAGATAGAGCGGCTATCAAATGGAAGACCCAATGGCGAGAAGCGTACTGAAGGTGCGGGGAAATATGTCGTTGAATATCGTCGTTTTTGACGTCTCCAATCTGTGCTGCAGGGTCTCCAAGCCCACAAATGTCCGGACTCTTCAGACCGCGGATCAGTATCTGTAGACATGCATGTGTTAATAGGATCTGCATTTTGTGGTCGCTAATAAAGAAACCCGAATGAGAGCATCTTTTCGGGTCATGTAGAAAGTCTCTAAAAGATGGATGGATAAGCATGATCGGCTGGTTTTCGTTGTCCGGGATAGAGAGGACTGAGCCTAGGAAGCTGAAAGTCGCCCGAACTTCATCAAGATCTCGATCTAACAGTGACGCCAAGGACGTCAGGGAAAGTGGATCGAAGGCGTTGAGTAGCGTACCAATTGCATTTCGAAAATCAGCCAGATAGGTCTCCGTGTCTTCAGGGTCACCGTCAGTGGTTACGCTAGCCTCGAGCACTTGCATGTACATTCGATCAAGTTCTCGCTCTCCTGACCAAGCACCTTCCAAGCTATCCGTCAATAATTTAGCCAGGCGGTTTTGAGGTTTAAAGCGTCTATCGCTAACAAATCGGCATGCTGTAGCTGCGTAGATGTACAGACGACCCGCTCTCCGTGCAAGAGTCTGTATGTCTTCAGGGTCAGGCCAAGCGGTGATGATGTTCCTTTTCTTTGCTATAGCACTGAGTTCGTGCTCAAGCAGGAGAACTATATCATGGTGAACCACGTGATCCGGCACATTATTAAGGGTAAGGCTCTCATGATGAATTTGAGCGATTTCGTTGAAGCCTTGTCGAATTTCACTTTCGGGCCTGCTGCTCACTACCGCCCGCACTCTTACGTTCTGAAGATGATGTAATTGGATCAACAGTCTGAGAATAAGAGAGATATCATCCCCATTCTGACACTCGTCCATAGCATCGATTACGAGGATTAGGTCGACGGGTAGAGTGATTGTGAGATCCAGCTTTGTCAGTGGCTCGGTTATGAGTATCTTCCATTGATCACTAAGAGACTTTTGCATTATGTTGTCGTTCTCAGATACGGCTGCGGAAATATGGGGCCTGACGGCTGGTATAGCCGCAAGCTGTCGTGCGACTGTTGTGCAGAACTTTCCAGCGTGGCTAATGTCGGCATGGCCTTTGGAGAAGAAGAAACACGCACCGCAGATTTTCTGCTGGTCGAGATTGCGAGCTATTGTGCGCATAGTCGTGGATTTCCCGGTGCCTGCCATGCCGTTCAACCAAAAGATCGACTGATCATGAGGAGAAGTGCACCAAATTTGTATGCGATCGAGCAGATCTACACGGGTACCTGAGAGACAGTATGGGGCATGCTCGAGTCTTCGCGAGTCGTAAGATGCTCCGTCAGCCACTGGTAGATTCGCAAGAAGTTCAGCAGAGTTATTCAGTGTCAACAAAGAGCTGCAAATCAGTCAGCTTAGTAAGAATGGGTTGTACAGGAGTCCATACGTTTGGTCGACGGAGAGAGCCAGCGTGAAGCTCGTCTTGTACCGCTCAAGAGCCCCAATGGCCTTTTCGACGTCCTTCTTCGTTAACGGCCACTTCAGTGCACGTATTTCCAAAATTCCGCTCAGAGGTCCTGAGGATGTCCTTGGTTCGAGTTTCAGACGGAGAGCTCGTAGTTCCGACAGTGCGTATTCTATATCCTGATTGAGTTGCTCTTGACTCTGAAGCTGCTTACGGTTTGGCTGCTCCAAGACACGTTGAAGGGATTGGAGAATCCTTCGGAAGCTTTCAACCTCGGACATCAGCCGTTTCATATCTTGGTCCGCATGCTTAACGCCAGTGTAGTACTGGTGACATGCTGTTGTTACTTGGGCCGCGACTTGAATCAAAGCGATTATGCTCGCGGCCGCCCCGACTTCTGCCATATTTCCTTGGCGCTGGGCAAGTCAGAAGATCTTCAGACGTTAATTCCAGCAAGTACCACGTCGTCAGAATTGGACTAGCAGGCAATATGCCATGCCGTGCGCAGAGCCACCTTCCAGTTCACTCTCACGATTATGTTCGCTTCGCCGAGACTCGCCGGAAAGCCACCAGGGAAACCAAATGATCCCCTGAGCGTTCTTAGGTGAGGAGCAGAGAAAGCCTAGTTTGATCTCTTTCGGCTCTTCAGCTCGAGGAAAGATCTGGTGGTCGAGCGAGCGGATCAGCTGGAGGCTGAGGTGCCTTCGCAAGGCTCCTGCAGACCGAGCTGCTGAGCTTATGTAAGCATGCTCCTGATCACCGGAGGTCCGTCAACAGTTGAGACGTCGTCAACCAAATCACGGTGGTTCAAGCCCGATCTCGACCCTGGGAACTAATGCTGTTTCTCTTGCAAATTCTGAGCACAGGGTCGCTGAAGCCGTGCGTTACGCGATAAACGACGAACCGTGCCGGCTTTTGAAGCTTGTGAGTTTCGAATGGAAAGATAGAGCTTAGAAATGAGAGCATACTTTGACCCTCACAGCATCAAATGCAGAGGATATCGGCCTTTGAGGTGCGAGATCTTTTCCTCAAGACTTGGAGACGAAGATTAGAGCACTGCTTTGCCGTTGGCAAAGCAAAAGGTCAAATGTCAATAAAATTTACTTCGCTACCACTGTCCTTTTCAGAGCTAGCGCGGTCGGGCTGGCGGGCCCAGCCGGGCTCCAGTCCGGGGTGACGTGACCCTGGTTTAGGGTGACCCTTTTCGCGGCCAACGGTGTTGAAGCCTAACGAAGCAGCCAGGTTTGCCGTCCACTCTCCTCAAGCGCTACCTTGGGTTCTCTCAATTCAGTTGATTGACTGGTCCGAATAGTGTCCCACTGAACCTCAATCTCAACCTCTCGGGAGTTGTCAAGTAACTTTCTGTAGCTGACACTGCCTCGCAGCGTATCTCCGCGTCGGAGAGCAGTTGGTTGCTTCCACTCCTTACCGCTTCTTCCTTTCCGTCGATCGATCATCAGAAAAGTTTGCTGCCAGTGTGTCTTGGGGCTGGCAGGCCCGGTGCCCAAGGCCACTGCACCATCTTTGTGCAACTCCGTAGAAGTCCAATCCTCAGCTCGAGGAAATACTTTGGACTGCCCAAACGATGCGCTGGTGATACGTGACCCCAAGAAGAATGTGTCAAACCAAATGCAGAAGCCATCTAAAGCATCGATGTCTCTCTCGAGAACACAAGAAAACGGCGCGTGCTCGAATGTAGTTTGAGCTTCGGTTACCGTGTGCATATCTAAATGCTGGAAGACTGAGCCTTCTGCTTTGGAGGTCGGGATTGCGGATGAGGGCACCAAACGAATTTGCGCTTCACCGAATATATCTGGGCTGCTTAGTTCCACGGCTTTGGAAGAAGACGGCTGCTTCGACGTCCGCTTGGCTGCCGACCGTGAGGAGATGGCAGATGATGGCGTTGTTTCAGGCACATCATTCAGCATGGCTCGCATATCGAAACCATAAACATCCGTCCAGAAGCCGACATGTTCCTGAACATAATCTGGATCGCTGACAGGCGCTATCAGCATAGTGAGGTTCGATGGGACAATTAGACTTGGAGATTGATGTGAAGGCTGCGTGTGGGGCGCAAGATAGGTGTCTCGAGCAACAATCAAGGATGAAAGCATCGACTCATAGAGCAAGCCGTAGCCCATCCACTCCGATATTAGGATGTCTGCCTTGTCGACCTGAAGTTTTTGGAGCGCAGGAGGTTTGGTGTCTGCGTCGGCAGCAGCATGTGATATTGATTCAGGCGTTTGGTCGCTCGACGCGTGATCTCGATCGACATTCCATCGAACGCACTCCACACTCTCTGAGATTTGGTTGTCTATAACAATCTCCATTGCTTTGTAGATGATATCGCTGGCATCAACCGCGACGACACGACGAGCACCTGCCTTGGCGCTAAACATGCTCAAGACACCTGTACCACAACCTAGGTCCATAACCATTCTGTCTTGGAAAACATCTTTGTTGTTGTAGACAAAGTCTCTGTAGGCAGAAGTTCGGGACTCGTCAGAAAGCATTGTGTGATGTATCGAAGGATGCGCATAAGAGTTGAAATAGTGTGAACTATCGTCGCGCTCCGTTTCCGGCCCAAGTGGCTCTGCCGAGCTCGAAGTTGCGGACAAGGGTCCATCGCTATCTTGTGCTGGCTTAGACGGTGCTTCTTGCCACCTTGAATCCAATGTCGACGCGACTAGGGCTTTATAGGCTTCAAAGTCTGAGTGTAAGCGTTCCAGCTGTCGCTCAAGCTCGTAGACTCTAGAATTTGATGGGATTGAGTCGTTGACCGATGCGTTGTCGGTATGGCTGGGATCTTGGTGTAGATCGACATAATCCTCCAACAAGAATAATAGCGAATCGTCTTCAATGACAGGTTGCAGGAATTTCTCGCCATCGTTGAAATCTGACTGGGCAATGGAATCGCTTTGTTCGAATATAGCGCTCACAGTACCAGACTTCACACGACTGCGGAGATAGTTGACGAGCTTAATATATCCATAAGAATCCAGGCCTTGATAAACCGGTGATGGAAAATTAAACGATGTCAGCGAGTCAAACTGCATCGTAGTTTGCAATGAATTAGTCAACAAACGGGGCACGTACCCAACCGTCTGATGACGGAAACCAGGTCGAAGCCTGTGCGCTGCTTGACGTCCGCCAGCATCTCGCTCACGCTGTTGAACGAAGTAGAGTTGTCCAGCAAGCTCAGCACAGGAACAGCCTCGTTGTCATCTTGCTGGTCGACGTTCTCATAGTCTGCATCTTCGTCGTCTTCTGACGAAAGGGTTGAGGAGCTGTCATTTGACTGATCGTCTGTTCGGTCGGGCCCCAGATCGGCGTCGCTTGTGCGAGCTTTTGCGGAACTTGCGGCCATGAAAGTAATATAGATTGTCAGTTTCGAATTTTTAGACGGCCATGCTGCAAATTAGACAAAAGACCATTAAATGGAGTGAACAGTTTTTTTTTGGCACCCAATAACATAACCAGTGTGTGAACTGCTTCAGCTCATAATGTTTATGAACTTTACCGACGTCAAAAATTCTCTTGGCGCAACAATTTGTGGCTTGACGGCTCTGCATTGGCGAAATCAGTGTGGCTTGAGCGAGGTAGACTGGGCTGGGCTAACCTAATGGAACACTAGCGTCTGATGTCCAGGTGTGGCCAAGGGATTGTTGAAGACAATGTTCATAGCAATATAGACCACCTGACCCTTGATTCTCATAGGTATTACCAGCACAGGAGGAATCGCGCAACATGCCCAGTAGTACCACAAAAGAGGTGCTTGGTGGGATCATGGGAAATCAAGTTCAGGCAAAGCTTGTTGTGGCCTAATTTTCACATACACAGCTTACAGGAAAAACACGCTTGGATGAATATAATTCATTTTCTCTTACAAGAAGCATAATTAAAGTACATACCACCAGTAGCTGCATCGAACCCTTTCTTCGTGTCTTATTCACTGGCGACAACAGCCGGCGTTACCATCGATGGTGCTGAACCGTCCGCCGTATCACCGCCACCAGTCAAGCTATTGGTCGCGGAAGTAGTGCTCGCTTCTACAGCAGTAGCAGCAACCGCACTGGCGGGGTCGTTCTCCTTGTTAGTCGTCGAAGCCGTTGTAGAAGTCGCGTCCTCCTTAGTTGCCGGCTTGTCATCGGCCGTTGCCGCTGGAGCTGCCGTAGGTGTCTTCTTGAGCGTGTTGACAGCTCCGCTAGCTTTGCGACCCCATAGCCAGAATCCTCCCCCTCCACTGGATGCAGCAGGCGTCGTCGCTTTAGTGGATGCGGAAGTGGTGGCGGCCTTCGCAGAATCTTCAGTAGCAGCAGTCGAGTCTGCCTTCTTGTCTACTGTTGCAGATTCCACGGTTCCTGATTTCGTATCCACACTAGCATTGTTGCTGTTATTGTTGTTGCTGCTGCTGCCAAAGGAGAAGAAACCAGGCGATGTCGAACCAGATACGGGTGGAGTGCTGGGTGCATTCAAGCTGGCCATTGTTCGCCGCAGCTGCTGCATCTCCGAGCGAAGCTGCTCCAACTCTTGACGGGCAACGGCCTCGGCTGTTTTCGCGTTGACCAGTTCGACCAACATCCTGTCCTCGGTCGCTGGCGCGTGATCTTTCGTCGCCAGGATCGACTGGGTTGCGAGGCTGGAGCCCCGTTGTGGGAGATTGCTCGATTTAGATGAGATGGAAGAGGTGGATCCGCCCTTGCCCGGGTGACCAGGCGCCGGTTTTGAAATCGATCCGGCAGAGCTGTGGCCATTGAGTAGAGCCAGGCTCTCCCGCCTAGAGTCACGCGACGAGAGCTTCAGTTCTCGTAAGCCTCCATTAGCCCCACCAATTGCCACCGAAGGGCTATTGGCCAGATTTGGTGAGCTTCCGGAAGTCGCGTTTGACGATATTGACATCCTCTTCGCTTCCGTGGATGTATCAGACCTGAACAGACTAGGCCGTTCCAGATCTGTCCAAAACATGGTCGACTGCTTTTTGGCTGCCTTGAATTCTTGGATCGTCTTTTCAAGCTTTTGTCGGTCTTGGAAACCTTCGGAAATGCGCAGCCGGGCTTCGCGAAGCTCTTCTTTCAGATTCGATGCCTCCTGTTCTTGGAGATCAAGCTGCCTGGAAAGTTCCTGAGAACGCTGTGTTTCCAGGCTGAGCTGGTCTTTAGAGCGAACGAGGGAGTCACGCAACCGTTGTTTGGTCTCCAGCATGCTTGATCGACGAAGATCGCGGTGTTGCAGCATACGTTCCTCCACTCGCTTCACTATCTGGGCAAGTTGCTCGGAAAGCTCGGCGGTAGAGGTAAAGCTATCGCCTTTACCAGTTAATGTGGAAGAAGGTGCCGTAATTTGGCGTTTGTGCTTAGCGGCTTTGAGGAGGTTGTTCGTCGCAGCGTTGCTGGTGGCCGGGTACAACTTGACCTGATCCACAAGAACTGCGATAAGCTTGTGATCTTCATCACGGTCTTCGCGCTCCTTTTGCAGTTCGGTGGTCATCAGAGCCTGTTCTCGTTGCATCTCGCCGATTGCGGTCAGCAGGTCTTCTATTTGGCTGTGGAGACCTTTGTGGTCCCGCGGGAGGTTTGCGTTCCCGAAATTAGGAGTGGAGGGAGATTTGGCATGTGAGATAGGAGTGTCAATGACCGCTGCAGCCGTCTCTTCTGCAGCAGGACCTGTACTGGAGGCTGGAGCAGCTTTGGGAGTCTCGGAGCAAATCTCGACAGAGTTGACCGTGACGAGGCTCTGTTTCGATGGAGTGCGCTTGAGGCTGACGCTCAGGCTCTTCGAATGGCCGTGGCTGGGCGCAGTGGGCGCAGCCAGGTTGTTGTTCGTGGTGCTATTAGTAGCAGTATGTTTCGAGGTCCACAAGCGACCGAGAAAGCCGGAAGCCGCCGAGGTGACGCTTGGGAAGAAAGCCTGCTTCACAACCGTATCGTCTTTCGGAGCTTCACTGAAAGCCGCTTCGAGTTTTTCAAGGGCCTCTCTTGTGACCAAACCCGTCCATCCCGTAAAATCGTCAACAAGCTCATCAGCGTTATACGAGTACGGCTCCCACAAAGCCCTGGACAATAGAAGTTGCATGATCTCCTCGAACTCTGTCTGTTTCATCAACTTCTCTTGATTACGGCGCATCAAGGACAGAGACACCCTCATGATGGTCTCCGAAGCGCCCTCGGCGAGGATGACGTCGTATATTCGGAACAGCATAGGAAGCGGGCAAGTGACCGCAAAGAATGATAGAAACCATTGCGAGAGGTAGGCAGCCTCGACCTGCATGGCAGCGAGATGAGCAGCAAGCTCAGGCATGTGTTGATTCAGAAGTTGCTGGAATTGGTAGATGCGCAGATGCAAGCCAGATAGGTCGGGGAGGTAGCAGGAACGCAGGTTGTAGTTCTCCATCAATCTTAGACGGTGTCAGCATTTTCGAGGTTCGTGAGGACGAGCAGGGACACCATACCTGACCAAAACGCAGAAGGCGTCCTTTTCGCCCATTTGCATCAGCAAAGGCCCAACCAGAAATCCCAGACCCTGGCAGTAGCCGATCTCTTCATCATAAAGACTGAAAGCCTTCAGGACGCGCGCAAGCATCTGCTGACCTTGACCACCCGCTTGTTTGAACATCTCAACCCCTGGGAAGCTTCGACCGATGTCCTTCCCAATCATGTTCTCATAAGGACTCGTTTCAAGAACGAGCTTGTCGAAAGAGTCGCCAAGGTCTTGATCGCGAGCACCTCCGACGATGCTCATCCAGACAACTCCTCGCAAAGGTGGAGGTACACCAGCCTTGATTTTGTTGGTGGTCAGAGTTGGAAGTCGCTGGGCGGTCTGGGAATAGTCTTTTACAAGAGCAGCCCAGAATTCGAGTTCGGTCATTGCAGTGGGTGAAGGTAGAGGAATCGACAAACGCTTCTGGGAGTCAGCCGCGGATGCAGGATCATTGACCATCTTCTTAAGCACCTGGATTGACGGTGGTCGCGATTCTTTTCTGATGCGGTGATGAAGACCTGCACGAGGGTTGTGGGCAAGGGCGTTGTTCTCCTGCTCGAGCCTAGCGAGCAGGAAAGCGGCAGATTCGTCGGTAGCTTCATCTCGCTGTTCTTGCTTTTCGCTCTCTTCGAGTTCCTTCCAGTCAACTTGAGCGGAGTCATTGGAGGTGTGGGAGCTGGAGCTGGAGCTTCTGGACATGCCAAAGCCAGGAAATTCAATGATGCTCTCGGTAGCTTCGGAGAAGGCGACGGAAGCGCGCTCGCCAAGCTCAGGCGAGTTGTCGGAGCTCCCAATGGAATCGACCACGGCGTGTTCATCAGAAGACGAGTCGTCGTTGTCAGGTTCAACTGTTTCGTCCGAGTGTATAGAGGCGGTGTCAGAGTGGTTGTCCACATAATCGCCGTCCTCAAGGGGAGTAAGGAGGGTCGGAGGGCGGGATAGACGAATGCTGACAAGAGAGTTGGTGCTCTTGGAATCGCTAGTGATAGAGAGATGCGGTGACGCGGGAAGAGGAATGGAGGCGGGTTCGCTATGCAGAAAAATCGAGCTGTCTGGTGCCATGATGGTAGGACAAATGTAGTCGAGTTTCTTAGAAACAGCGCTCAAGGAGTGGACAATCGCCGGAGTCCCGCAACGGCGATCAGTTACAACGCTGCTGTCAAAGGAGCCACGAGTCGGCGACTGGGTTGTCTGTGCTACACTCGAAACTCGCTTTGAGCCCGTCGAGTGGAACTGATAATGAGCGTCAACAAAAGCTCGGCCAAGAGATTGAAGGCTGAGGATTCGTTATGAGGGATGCCAATGGATTAATGATTTGACATTACAAGAGGCTGGACGGCGATGCCAGGGAGTGACTAGCCTCGTGAAGGATACTGAAAGGTGAAGAGCGCAAGGACAGGTGAGAGAGAGAAAACAAACAAACGGTCGTGGTATCGGGAAGGGAGGGAGAAGAGGGGGTGAAGATGGGATGGATTGAACTGTAGTGAGAGTGGGATCGTCTCTCACACACGCGCGGGTGGTTCCCCAATAACCACGATAGAGTTCCTCAGGGGTCGCACACGTGATTTAGCGCCGACGCCAACGGTGCAAAAAACGGGATAAATATCTGTATAATACGCTTTCATCAATTTGAAGATGTCTCTCGTCACAATTTTTGCGCGGTCGACCTCTGCAAGCGATCTGGTAGTATACATGTTGCATACCAGCTTCACTGGCTTGGGACGGAACGACGGGAGGGTCTATCATAATACACTGACGGGGCTTTATGTTGCTCTCCTTACTCTTGCTGCGATACTGAATCATCACAACAAAATCAACCGTCACGGTCGGCGCTTTTTGTAACAGCCTTGCGACGACCCGTAAATTTGCCATTGCTAGTGCGGCTGCGGCTGCAGCTGCAGCTGCAGCTGCGACTCTTGAATGTGCGATACCCCTGACTCCGACGCGGAGACGCAGACATGATAGAAACGTCAATGCGGCGTTTAATGTGCCATTATCTCCAAAATATTGGTGACTATCTCTTCATCTATCCAGCACACTCTAGAGTCTTAGTTGTGGTATTTTACACTTCCCACACGATTACCTTGGCTGAGGCATCGCCACCAAATGAGGTCATGCAAAAAACCGCTTGCGAGCCTTTGGATGGATCTCCTGCCCCTGGGATGCTCTGGCCACCCATATGGCCAGGTTGATGAACCTGAGGATCAATGACACAGTTTTGAGAATTACAGCTCTGCCCTTCACATTCGACCCGGATACCGAACGATGGTGGTTGGTCACGATACACGCTGTCTCGCTCGAGATAGACGGGATTCCAGCCGATTGATAGCCATGTTCTGCCGCCGGCCTTGTTGACGCCAAGCGTGTACGGGGCCCAGTTGCCTCGAGGTGACGTTCGATCTCCCCAGGCGCAGCATTCGTGCTGTTCACCGGCACCGGGCGCATTCAGATAGTAACTTGATGATTCATTTTAGCATGAGTTCATTAAAATGAAATGTATCAGAGACGTACTGTGCTCCAGCGCCCTTGTAGATGTCTTCGTCAGGGATTGCCAAATGAATAGAGTCGCCGGGTTGAACGCTGTTGGGGATGAGCATGGCCTCATTGCCGGGCATCACGGTCTGGCAGACATGCTGCGTGCCGCTTCCTCGGTTCACCAATGAAAGCTCGCCGGTCATTTGTTTGCAATATCCTTCATTCTGTCGAGTCATCTGCAAGTTCCCAGTTGCGTCGCACCACAACCCGCCATGCTGATGACCTATTAGGAGGGGAACAATTCACTCATGTGTCGATATCTCCAAGCATACCATTGAGGGATATGGCCCAGCGTTCTCATCGTACTGCGTTGAAAGCTGACCCGAAGGGCAAGCATACGGGCACCAGCTATTACACTTGCAGGATTGATCGGGACTCATCGCCCATCCTGCATTGCCCAGCCATGGAGTGACTTCAACGAGACCTTGGTCCTTTGGAAAGCTACAGGTACAGTCCCGAGCTGCTAGTTGATTAGCTCTCCCACTACCATGATGCCTACCAGTCAGTGCCCGGGGGTGGTGATGGCGAGTCCGTGCAAGTGAAAGCGCAAAGAGCACAAAGAGGGACACAAGTGAAAAGAGCGGCTGCCCCATAGCTCACGTGTTCAAAACGAGCGACTGGTGTTTTGGTGTCTTCAAAAATGAGTGACAGACCAAGAGGTATGGTCAAACATTGAACGAGCGTGCCTTGAACTCAACAATACAGGAATGAGCCTGTTCTATCTCTAATCCTTGGACATGACGCCAATGGAATCCAAAAGACTGTATGCGAAGAGAGGAAGAAATGAGAAAAGAGGGAATAGCGGAAGGACGGACGGTATTCTTTTCAATGCGTCCATCCGACACAGTACGCTCTTTACATCTTCATGACAAGCACTCCTTATCACCACGGTGGTCGCTGACTTAAATGTTGTCGGAGTCCAAGCGAGCGAATGCGGTTGCCAAGGGCGGTCAATGTAACTATGCTATTACGAATCAAATACATCAAGCGATGGCTTCTCAAGTTTGCTGTGGTACTGTCCCTGAGAATCACGGGGCTGTAATTCCATTCGGAGCCCTGTTGGTCGCCAGAGTTTTTGTGGTGACGGAACGAAGACGGCATTTGGTCCATTGGTGCTTTCCCATCGGCCAACATGCCGAAGTGAGTGATCTACTGTATCATGATCTCTTATCAATGTCGGATGACAATGCAACGCGCCCGTTCTGAATATGGGCCCTGCTAGACATCAGACTCTGTGATGGCTTCGTTGGAACGGATTCGATTCACAATTTGCCACGCGACGGTAGAACTGGGTTGGGTGAGGGCATGTCTATTAGCCTCACTCCGAGTGTCTCAAGACCGTAAAGAGTTTTCCAGATGGTCTAAATGACGGCTTTACAATGGACCATCCATCTATTCTATGCTATTTACTGCTTTTTCTCACGAGCTCCCTGCCTGCGTCCATGCTAACGCCTTCCATGGGTCGGCGATATCAATAACTCCAATCATGATTACCCCCAATGAAACTCCCATGATCATCGATGTCCGGTCTTGCAAAAAGACATCAGAGCGCTGTCATTATCATAAACGCCAAACCTAGGCTAAGTAGAGCCAAGCTGAGCGGCCGTGGTCGATCTTTGCCAGGCACAGCAAAATTCTGGTAATACACCACCCCAGGTGCAGAGCAGGTCCCGCTTCCACTGCCGGCGACACCCCTCACTCCATAGCTGTATTTCATTAGGGCAGAGTTGGGCCACGGGCAGGCGAATTGCATCTTGGCGGGGCACATGCGCACAATGTCGAAACAGAGGTCCTGACAAGGCAGGATCTCCATGTATGGACCTGGCTGGACAATAGCACCGATGGTGTTGTTGTTCCGAGATGAATTGGTCGCTATCCAATCCAGTTGCCAAGGCTCGATGTTGGGTGGTACGGTCGAGCCCTGGATGGGCGCCTGGGCAACATTTCGTGGTTGCAGGAAGCTGGCATCGATGGATCCGCCGGTCCCGTTATCTGTTGAATCCTGACCAGGCAAAGTCCAGTCAGCACATCTGGGCAGGCTCACCGCGCATAGCCATGCTTTGTACGCTGATGTGCAATTGTCGCAATCCGTGACAAGCGAGTACCGGGCTGAATCGGTGGTGTTGCAAGCCGTCAATACGTTCAGTGTCCACAAAAACGGCTGCCACCATGCCTCTGCACTTTGATCGAGCAGCTGACCCAGAGCGGTAACATTAGACACGTTTGTGTTGGTGCTGTAGGGATTGGCGGGGACAGCATAATTGACCTGCGAGCAGAAGGACAGATTGTAAACAACAGCGCAATTTTCGTCCCGTTTGGTCGTGAAGTTCATGTACGGATAGATGACTCCACCACCTCCGGACACTGCGTCTCCGTAATTGGACCCAGCGGTGATTTGCGATAATGTGCCATAGTACGTGGTGCTCTTTTGAAGACTGGTGACGTAGATCTGCTGCACTGGTTCACTGTCGGGGAAGCTACTGATCACACCCATCTCGGCACCAGCAGGTGGAGTGACAGCCTGGCTAGCATTGTACAGGGAAACGTTGGCGAAGTTCTGAAGGGCACAGTAGGACTGATTCAGACCGAACAACTGCGAGGTCACGCTGTCCGATACAAAGACCCCAAAAGGAGCCCCTGTAGCCAGGAATCCGGCAGGGTCTTCAGGGGCTGGGTTCAGATCCTCGGCCCAATCAAGCAGACTGGACGTGACCAAGAGAGCGTTGAAAGGATCGCTGTCTACAAGAGAGAGGTAAATGTTGTCGTAGTCATCGTATGTGTGATACGGTTGGTCGGTGGATGCGGCGATATCGAAGTTCCAGGCTGAATTGCCGCTGACAGATACATTTGGTGCGGATACGCTGGCATACACATACGAGCCAGTGATCGGGATTGCAGCGACGTTCCATCCTCCTTCCAGCACCCACGCCGTGGAGTTGCTATCACCTTCGCCAGGGTTCTGAGATGTGGTAGAGGTCCAGAGCGTCAGCTGGGGAGGGTTCTGTTGGTCTTGAGGGTCGGAGTATAGCGGTTGGGAACAGGTATTGACAGACACCCACACGGTGTTGGACGATTGACGCGCGGAGAGAGTGGCGCTCCCAGAACCAGTAGCAGCAACAGCAGTAGCAGCCGCCGCCACCTCCGCCACCTCCGCCGGCCGATCAATGTCCCTTTGCCACAATGCACGGACATCTACGGCGGATGACACTGTAGGCTGTGTGAGTGTAGGTGCGGGCGAGCCTCCGGTTGAAAGAGTAGCGGTCGTCGAGGAGGAAGATCCGACAGCGAACGAATAGTAGGCATAGTCTCCAGGGAGTAGATTGAGCTTGTTTGGTGCGTTGTTGACCAGACCTGTCGGCAAGGGTAGATCAGCTCTGCCGACGATACCTCTGTCGAAAAGTCCAAATTCTGGGGAATATTCAGAGCCTCTTGAAGCAAGATGCGAGCTGTCTAGCTGCACATCCAGAGACTCGACTGAGTCAACTCCATCGTATGTATCGTTGACGTTGTTCAGATATCCGGTCTGTTGCGCAAGAGTCTTTGGGAAGGCAAAGGGAAGCAGAAGAAGGAGGGTGACGAGAGTAGAAACGCGACGAGAGACAGGAGGGTGAGGGTATCGATTGTGCCAGCAGTCCACTGCCATATCGAGCGCAAATAACGAGAGGAAACAATCGGCTAGGGATTATCGCATTCGACAGGGCTTAGTTGAGGGCATCTCAGGATCTGTGGGCGCTCGTTGGTATCGTCGGCGGACTCGTAATGCTCGTGGGTGACAAGTTCAATGGGCAAGTGAGGACAGCTCAGTTCAGGGATCCGGACGAATACTGGTGGGATTACGAAGCACCAGCGGCCCCATTGCCTGAGGTTGACTCCAAATCTGCCAAAACTGCTAGAGGGTGGGCTGTGACTTGCTGCAATGAGATAGACAAGGGCCGCGAACTGCTGTCTCGGCCAGGTAATCGACCGTCAAGCAGACGAGATGATTAGGGTAGGTTGCTATGAAATTATTTTTATTATGGATGGATTTATCGGATGGATGATGGATTAGGCAGTTATTACTACTCTTATTGTCGTTAATGAATTTATTCCCGACTATTTTTAGGAAACCGCATTACGACGGAAGGTACATTGTGGCTAAGTTCGTGTGGCTTCTGATTTTGACATGATGACCCTAATCTACCGACTTACCTGAGCTTGGGGAGGTGCTCAGGTAGATATGTAATGAACCATGACTGCATAATAACAGGCATATTACATTAATTATTTTCCAAAGGAATTCACACTGCATGCAAGATGGGAAAAGATGCAGAGAGCAAAGCGGTAGCCCATATGCCTCCTCTCAAAACCCTCCCCAGCCCTGTTCCGCCATTGGCACCCACTTTTGATGTTCGTCTTTCCTCCAACCGCCCAATCGCTCTTCCACACGATCGCACTTGTATTGTGTTGCGAACTTGTCGTCTTCGCCGGCGACTGGGATGCACAGCCGGTTGAAGACACTGAAGATGAACTTGAAGACGAGCGCACGCACTCGGAGGCTCCACATGGGAGGACAGATCTCGGAATCATACCACTTGAGATTGTTGGCAATGATTTCGTGCACATTCAGCCCGTCGTACATGATGTCCGCCATGGCGTTTTGCAGGTTCCAGTCTACCATCGACTTGGAGCACTCCTCTGCCCAGGGTTTGTAGGACCTCTCCATGCATTCGTCCATCGTAGGATCGACCGCGCAAGGGTAATAATCGTATGTGAGTTTGCTGAGATCCTTGAGGACGTCTCGTTCGTATTGCGTGAATTTGGGAAAGCATTGCATGCGCTTGTCTTCTCCAAGCCCTTTGATGTTGTATCCTCGCAGTATGTGCGACATGACGTTATGTTGCAGCTTCGCATCCGTGCTGTTCATACTGCATTCAAAAGGCACGTCAATCCTCCCGTGTAGCAAAGAATACTGAAACTCCACTTTCTGGGCGTCGAAGACATGCCAGATGTCAATAGTAGCCTGCTTCCCCGGTGTTCCTTCCGATGGGTCAATTGCGCTCTTCGGGGCCGATTTGCGTTTCCACAAGTTCAAGCTTTCCCAGATGTTTGGCAGCCTGGCCCTCCGATGGAAGACGTTGTCTTTGTCAAGTTCCGCGTACAGTTCCCGCAGCTCTTGATGAAAGCGCTCGACTCCTGAGCTGGCTCGGTGCAATGTGGAGTTAGCCGTAACGTTTGTCGCATTGAGATTTGGTGAGGAAAGTTGCCATTTCGGAACGCTACCTGCGTCTGAGGTGGTGACCACGGGTCTAGCTGAACAAAGGTTGCAGATGGCTATCGTCTCCAAGAAAATGAAGAATTGACGCATCTTCGCGATCTGGAGAAGTATCCTGATAATAATATTTTGCTTGGATTATCGTACCGAAGGGATGTATTGGGCTTGTATCAGGAGACGACTGAGAATGTACAGCAGAGCGAACGGACTGGCCTTTAAACATAAGGATTTGGTGTGCTCAGTCATCTTAACAGGCACTGGTTTGAGCCTTGACTGCTTTCTTCTGAGCACTTGACTGACTCGATGATTGCCGCTGCTGGTGCTCAGACTTCACTTACCATCATGTGCGCTGTTGAATGATCCCACTCGTAGTTGATGAGGATTTGAAGAACCTTTCTCGTGATATTCATGCTGCTCAGATGAATGCTTAGTTTTTTCGTCGATCGACGTTTATCTCGTTCGCAGCAGGACCCGAAAATTGCCGGATCTCTGTACTGGGCCACCGCATTTCAAGAGAAGAGAAGAGAAATCTCCCCTACACACACTCTCTATAGAGAGGCAAGCCCTGGAGAGACACGCTCACACGCAAGCCTAATTGAATCACTAGATTTTAGAATGAAACCATCCAAGCTTGAGGGCGCGGTGCTTGTCGCTCTCACCTGTGTTCAAGTCACAGCCGCTCCAACGCCAGGAGCTCACCACCCTCGTGTCACGTCTGCAGCTCCCGATCAGTCTTTGGCTGCTCGACAACTGATCTGGCAGCAAGGAATTGGTGGACCGACCGATCTAATTTCATCAGGCAGTCAAGATACCACGCCGACTGTCCAGCTCCCTCACTCGAAATATCCAATCTTGCCGCGCAGCCAAGCAGACGTGCAGGTGGCCGGCAATACTTCCAAGAAGCGTCGAGAAAAGGCTACAAAAGCTGACAAGTCGAACTCGCCGGGCAAGACAACCGACGCACAAGACACGGTTCTGGTTCAACCTGGGAGCACAATCACGACCACCGAACTCAAGACCGCAACCTCCACCATCTACACGGCATTTGAGGCAACCATCGCCACCAGCGTGGTCTTGGTCCCGATCCAGAACTGTCTGGAGACCGTCCGCCGAACCGTCACCGACGTCGTCACCGAGACTACAATGGCCACGTGGGTGCCAACGGAGCCCGGCCGCGCGCTGGTGATCCCGTTCAACCACATCCAGACTGTCGCATCCACCAGCTCCGCGGCAGTCGCCGCTGCGCCAGCCTCCACGAAACAAGCGTCCCCGCTGCTGACAACAATCACCGCGGCGAACCATGTCGTGGCCGACGGCACCGCGTCTGTCGCCCTTGCCACGGACGCTTCGCCTGCCCCCCAAACGCTGCCCCTCTCCGGCACTCAGCCCATCACCCTGGCCCACGCTCCAGCGCCGCCGCTGACCGCGCTGGCGACGGTGGCCGAGCCCAGCCGGCAGGTGACGAGCGCGCAGCCGTCGACCATGGTCGCGACGCTGGGCGGGTCGACGTACACGGTGGTGGTGAACAAGAAGGGCGAATGAGGATGAGTACGGCATGCAAGGGATTGGGGCGAGAAGATTTTCCCATAAGGGGCTACGGATGATACAGCCGGGTTCCTCTTGGCGGTTTGTTCAGGGATGGAAGAGACTTGCAAAGTGAGGGCGTTTTTCCGCATTGATTCTTTGATAAACAGTCGCAACATCATTTACATCTTACATCTTACACCTTACATCTTGTTTGAATTGCATAAGAGTACAGGCGTGCGCGTGCCCGCTGCTTAGTGCTTTTTGACCTCGCCAAATGACACGAGCGCCTGCGGTGATGTGGTCAACGCCCACAGGTTGTGGTAGAAGCCGACGGCGCCAGCGACGAGTAGCACGTAGTAAGCCACAGTGTAGGCGATTCCCAGCCTCTGGGCAGAGTACACGCTCGACGTGAGGTCCTCCTTCCGGGGTCCGTCAGCAGGCCCGAGCTGCTCCGGGCCCTGGACGCGGCCCCAGAAGCGAGGCAGGCCCATGTAGTTGCAGAAGCTGTGCACCAGGATGACGGCGGCAACATTGCCTGTGCGAAGATAGACGAATGAGGCAAACCATCCAAAGAGGGACGTGTAAGTGAACTGCACCAGGGTCCTCAGCATCGCCGGCACCAGCGGCGTGTCCGGGTGGGTCAGAGTGTACTCGTAGAAATGATGCACGTGAGCGACGCCGAAGTAGAGTGGAGTAGCAAACACGAGCTTCGAGGGCGCAATGCGGGCAAAGACGTGCAGCGGCAGAATCGCAGATCGAAACACAACCTCTTCGGTGATTGGACCCTTTTTGGATCTGAGGGGTCAGCAGATGACAGCGTGGATATGACGATGTTAAAATCAATAATTGGGAGTTGGAAAGGAGCCGACGCGAGGTAAATCTTGCGTGGGGAAAAGGAAGTATTGAACGCACAGCGACGTAATTCCTCCAGCCGATCCAGCTGCCCAGGGTGTCTGCAAAATGGGCACCACGGATCCACTCGCGCCACTTGCCTTCAGCCACAGCTGCCTCGAACAGAGGGCCAAGGAATAGGATGCCGACCAGCAGCAAGGGCTGCGCAATGTCGACAGGGTTCATAGGCCACCAGCCCATGACCCTGATCGTGTCATACAGCGGCAATTGACCCACGGAAGTGCCAACGTAGGCTGTACAGGCCGAAGTCAAGATGCATGACAGCGTTACTGCACGGATCCTGGCTCGAATGACCGAAGGGGCGTCTCGCGAGAGCTGAGGCGAGGGCCTTGTCTTTGGCGAGAGGTAGAATGGGATGACGTAGATCAACGTGTAGCATATCTGCGCAGCTCGTCAGCGATAGGTCCGCAGAAAGCTCGTGTTAATGACATTTCCATGCGGGCCATCGGTGCGTCGCAACTCTTGCTAGGGGAAATTTCTCCTGAAGCGTGCATGCAGCGGAGCGGAAATGAGCCACCCATGCGGAACGCGGCTTAGTCACAGAGTCCCTCAACTCACCGAGAGCGCTACTGCCGTCGATGTGGAGATGATAGGCACATCTTTCTCTGTACGAGGATGCACGAATGCCTGAAGTTAGCCGCCATATGTCCGTGTGTGTTTGAGAAAAGGCAAGAACTGGGTCAGGCTTTGTACGGACTCGTCTTGCTGTAAAGGTTGATGAACCGAGTAAGATAATCGATCGGCGCCATCGATCAGCCCAAGTCCGAAAAAGGTTCTGGGCCGTTACGAGAAAAGGGCGGTGGGTGATGGGTGATGAGACTCGTAAATGAGGTGTCTACTATGATACCTCAAAAGATTTCATCGATTCCCGAAACGGTGTGGACAGCCTTTTGATTATGTTCGATATATAGCTACAGCCTCGGGGGCCTTCAGTGGAGGGGTCGGAGGGGTTAAAGGAGCCTGGCTTGTGCAGGCGAGAACTAGAGGAGGAAATCAAGGCAATGAAGCTGCAAGGCACGAGCGTTACGCTGCATGGCATCAGCACCGTCTCATTGGAAAGCCCCGTCCAAGATGTCCAGGGGACCTGACGTCCGGGCCCAACCAATTTGCCGACTGCAATTTCAAGCGAAACGTGCATACATCCGAATCGGGAAATATGATTAAGTCCGATAATGTGGACCGTCGCTGCTGCCCAGACGCGCGTGGTGAGATGCACCTCTGCATTCCACGCTTTCATCCCATTTCCGTCCATTATTATTGTCATTCATTCGCTCTGGTCCACACGTTTCTGACATTCTTCCACTTTCTCATTCTTCCAGCTCTTTTTTCTATATCATCTCGTCGTCCCTCATTTCTTCACCTTGGCCCATCAACCGTCCAAAACTGTCACTCTTTTGTTCTTGCTTCTTGTCTCTCCTTTACCCGCGCGCGTTACACCTTGAACCGCGTGAAACGCCTTCGTATCTTCCACACATTATTCTTAATTCTTCTTTCGTTCATTCTCTCGTTCAAGCGTTTCAACCACTCGTTACACACTTGTAATCACCAGCTTTACCGACTTCTTCGCTCCTTTGCCAGCTCTTGGCGGCAACGGCTCAACTGTTCGACGAAACTGTTCACTGCCAGCTTCAACTCGTCTTGTCATTCGACTTTTTGAAATTAACATTACTATCCACATTCTTAATGTATACTACACCTAATGTCACCTTCACCCACTCGTAAGGCGCGCAGCAGACCTGGATCACCCTCCAACTCGTCAAAGTCTTCAGCCTCCAAGCGCCGCCCACTCCATGAGCGCTCCGACTCGCAGAACAACTCGATCAACCTGAGAGCCGAAGCTGCATCCTCGAAAAAGGTCAAAGATGATCCAGTCTACACAATTTCACCCTTTCCTCGACTGCCTTCGCAGATCTTACGTCCGGATCCAGACTCCATCTACCAAGACATCGCTCCTGTCCTGTCATCAACCAAGAGATCCTCGATCCCTCGCAGAGTTGTAGCCCCTCGTAGATCAAGTCCGCCGGCTGCTTCGCGGAGCCCTGTGCGCAAGACGTCTAGCCGTGATGGATCACGAAGCTCATTGCCCAAAGCTATGCGTAAGGCAAATTCAATCAGGGCGGCACAGCAGAGATTCGAGGCCCGCGCTCAGCCGCCCCCAAATTGGCATAGCAGCCCCCAGCTACCGCCTGTGGCCATTCCTTCGCGCTCTGCCACTCCACTGATAGAGTTCTGGGAACGTCGTTCCAACGCCGCTTCGTCAGCTCAGTCATCTGCACCCAACTCACCACGACCAGCTCGGGATCTCAGATCTCCCGATGTTGGATTCACTTACGTTCCTCAATCCACGCAGAGTTTTAGTCCTTCCGTGTTGTCATCTGTGGATCCTTCTGCTATATCTTCCTACCTTCTAGAAGATGAAGGAGAATCCTCTACCTCGTTCTTCGAATATGGTATGGGTGGCCCAGGGTTGTCGGAAGAGGATGATGAAGAAGACGAAGACCAAGTGGTCGTTGTTGATGGTCCGGGGAAGACGCTACAGCAGGCAGGAACTGGCGGGCTTGAACCGGCTTCGTCCCACCATGCAATCCTGCTTCCGCCCTTTCCGAGGTCTCTCAGCGACGATGAGGATATAGAAGCTCGACAACTTTTTTCCTTGGAATACCGATCTTCTGCATTCGTCGCAAACACACAAACGCGGCCCTCCACGGCCGAAAGGCCCAGATCTGCGTCTGCACCTTTAGCGGCGACCGACGCCTTCATTGAAGCTCTTGCTTCCTCCGGGCTCAACGTTCAGTATCCTATCCTCCGCCAGCCCTCGGCTGCGACTCTCAGGACAGATAGTTCGTCTATACGGACGGCTTATCCCTTACCTCTGAGGCTGCGTCGCGCACGTGCTGTGTCTGACCTCGCCCGAGACATAGCCCGAGAACGCAGCTTGACAGATCGCTCTCGGCCGGATTTACCAACTCCAGCATCCAGGCTTCGTCACGCAGAAAGCATGTATTCTCTGATTTCCGAGAACAGCCTCTCATTCAACGAAGAACTACCACCTACCGCTGAACAGCTTGCTGACCGACGCAGCCGTGGCATCTCTGCACCTTGGGATGACGAAATGGATGACACGCTCCCTGAGCTATACTCTCAGCGATTCGGCACTCAACGATCCCTTGTGCGCCGACACTCTGTTTCTGATAGCAGGCCTGGTTCCCGCTCAAGTGCCATGTCTAATTCGAGCAGCTTCTTCTACCATTTCCTCAACGATAGTGTTACTGCATGGGCTCACATTTATTATCGCGGCGGTACTCCCTTGAACCTCGAGGTTCCGTCCGTCGAACAGCTTGTCCCCGGCCTAGCCTCGCCTGCTGTTCAGCGTCCAGGAACACCACTCGCGTGGAAGTCAATGTCTAACATGTCTCTGCCGACCTCGTCTCCAAATTCAAGTGGTTACTCTGACCAACTCTACGTTCCTCGGAAGCGCCCGAAAAGCTCTCAATTTCAATCCAGCGCGGGCCCTTCTGAACAGCTTCCAGAAGTCGAGGTCGAGGATCCTGACTCGATCGGTTCTGTGACCCCTCAGATGATTCGGGTTATTGAACAAGATTCAGAATTTTCCAGGTCGGGTCGATCTCCAACTACGCCAACGTCGAAACCCCGTCCTCCAAGGATTCGCCAGCCGCGGAAGCCTGGACCACACTCGGCGCCTCCTCCTGTTCCGCCTGTTCCGGCCTTGCCTCCGTCACACGTGTTCGACGAGACGCGTCGTCAGGAGATTCAAGCCGTCGAACCGCCTCCGCCACGACCGATAACCCCGGCGAATCCTCCACCGGATGGCTTCGTTTTACCGCCCTCGCCTCATCTGTCTCCGGACAGGCACGCCAGACATTCTTTACCTCCGTGGCGAGCGCCCTCCACCGAGGGCACTGAGACCCTCTTCGGTCGCGTCAATCGCCAAATCTTATTATTTGCACTCGGTTTCGTCTTCCCTCTGGGTAAGTTTGGTCTTGATCATGTTGTGGCGATCACTCTTACTGACTATTCATAGCTTGGATGCTTGCCAGCATACTGACTTTGCCGCCGAAGCCTGATTCAAACGATGAAGACGTCAATGCTTCGAGTCAGGATAAAGAGCGTAACGACCTGTTCAACGACCGCGACATACGTCGCTACAAGAAAGCCAGCAGATGGCGCTTCACCAACAGGCTGATGTCACTTTTCGGTTTATGTGTTATAATTGTTATTGTGAGTCATGTCTGCTGGTATACATGAATGCTTGCAAAGCCTCCGCTAATGCACATCAAACAGATTGTCTGCGCTGTGACTGCTACGCATTAACGAATTCAATGGATATTATAGAAAAACTTATTAGATCACACCCACGCTCCTTTGGATGCCACTTCCACCAACTGTCAACGACACGAATTACGCAAACAACACCGAAAGAAACTTATTTGCAGAGCGACTTCACATATGTTGGCTCGCGAACGACGATGACCGCCGCGACACGTCTTTTCACGTCTTTCTTACTGCGCTTCGACTACGCTTTACGCTCCTTTTATACCAAGCGATTCTTCAATTTTCACTTTCTCCTTTTATTTTCATTTTTGAAAAGGAAACAAAACCGACAGTCCTTACCTTTGCCGCCTCATTTATTTATTGAACAAAGACGACACGCTTACGTTTTCCAAGACCTGGACGGACAATTATGGGACCCCAAGACATTTATTCTTCGAAAAAAAAAAATCTATAATCCAACTCGACGTATCTTTGGATTGCTTACTGACGCAACGACAACGGTCTATATGTATTGTTACTTGATTAGCTACCACGCACTTTCTCGGTTTTTTCAGCAAAAGAAAATTCCAGATGGGACCTGCCTGAAAGATAACTGTAGATACGTATCCATTTATTTGCACTTTCTTCATGCGGGAAAAACGACCGCAGCATCCCTTGGCTTTTGAACCTTTTTTCCTTTTTGTTTGTGAACCGCGTCTCTTCCACCTGGCGCATCAGACTCATCGCCCTGCCCAGGGACCACGGTTGCTTGCATGATATCTAATGGCCGGGCGGCTTGTTCTGCGAAAATGGATATAATTCCCTGGAGAGCTGAGGATCCTCACGAAGAGCTTGTTGTAAAAGAACGTGGGCTAGGATTCACAGTGCTCTACCTAAAGGTAACGATACACCGTGTGCTACTACATAAGCGAAAAGGATGCCGCTGTGCCACGCGTAGTCATGCGCGGCGCTTCAAGGAGTGAATCAAAGATTGAATCAAGGAAAAACCAATCGTGGTGGGGACCAGCAGGCAGCCTGGGCTGCCTCCCGGCCGCTCGCGGCTCGCGCCGCCCTCAAGCCAACTGCACCGCCGCTCTCCGGACCGCCGCCCCTGCCCTCCTCACCCTCAACCTCAACCTCACTCTCCTCCAGCCCTCACGCGTCCGCCAGGCGTTCAGGCGCCCGTGCCGTTGACGTGCTGCCTCAGCGGATGGGGCCTGCGGAATGGCAGGAAGCGCGAAGCCAGCGTGCCGACGGGTCCGGTGCTGTTGCGGACGCTGCTGGCGGCCGACTCGCTCTCGTTGAGTTGGTGCGTGCGCCGGCCGAGCTGCTGTTGCGCGACAGAGCCATCGTGTGCGACGCGCGCGCCACCTTGCTGCTGCTCCTTGCTGCTGTCACGGGTGCTGTTGTCGAGCGCCGCGGCCTTGTGCGGGCGGAGCAAGGGCCGTATGCGGGACAGGTCCGAGGCCGGGTCCTGGAGGTGGGCCAGATGGTGGTAGGTCGGGTCGCGCTTGTCCAGGGCCGACGCGTTCGAGGCGGCCGCCGAGGGGCCGCCGGTCATGGTCACGATGGTGGTGCTGTCGTACTTGTGCTGGGTCGAGTTTGCGTACGGGTGCGACGGCGCGGCGGGCGAGATCATCGACCCGGTCTCGGTGCTGTGCACGCTGTTCCGCGTGGCGCCCGCGCGCGAGAGCCCGGTCGAGTCCGAGGTGGTCGACAGGTTCGCGCCGGTGGGCTCTGGGTGAGATTTGGGGCAGGCCAGCGGGTGCCCGAACCGCCAGAAGGGGGCGCGCACTGTCTTGGCTGTCGTGACGGTGATGGTCTTGGGGTCGTTGCAGCACGGGAACTGGTGCCTGAACTGAGTCACCATCTTGGGGGGCACGCTTACGGTCACGGTCCGGTAGACAGTCTCGACGCTGGCCGAAGGGTGTTTGGTGAAGTGGAGCGACGGTGGGCCCTTGTGTCGGTAGCGGCTGGGAATGGCCCCTTCCTTGGTGACAGTGCCAGTGGACGCGGCGGCAGCGGTGACCGTGGCAGTGATGAAGCCCTTGGGGACCGTGGTGGCGATCGCGTGAGGCGAGTAAATTCTCAGGTACTTGGCCCCATCAGCGCCGGTGAAGACGGCATGATGGCCTGCAATGGCTGAGACCAACTCGGGCGCGGCTGTCTCACGGGGGATGGCCCGCTCAGAGATCCGGAGGGTTTCGGGGTCACTGAAGTCGTCGATGATCCACGTAATCTTCTCTTCCCACTCGTCGTCGTCGCCGTCATCATCGTCGTCAGGCGCACGCGGGGCAACAGCCAGCACGGCAGTGGCAGCGGTAGGCGCGGGAGAGCCGTCGGGGAGCACATGCACGGTCGTTACGAAGTCTGCGGTTGACCAGACGGTAGTGTACCGCGTTTCTGTCACGAAATGCGAATTGAAGACCGTGCTGACATTTGGCACGGCAGGCATTCCGACGTACGTCGTTTCGAAGACCGTGGTGCTGTCTGTCGTCGTGCGCGTGACGACGTCGCGGGTGGCGGCGCCGCGGCGCTCCAGGTAGTCGGTGGTGCGCGAGGGGGTCGATCTGGTTGGCGGGGCCGTTGGTGAGATGCATGATGTTGCTGCCGCGCGTGCTGCGGATCGGGTCGTTGGGGTCGGTGACCATGAGGACGACGTATGGCGAGTCGTCGCCGCTGTCGACGCGGTCGGCCTCGTAGTCGGACTCAGAATCCGAGTCAGAGTCCGAGTCAGTGGCGCTGGCGCTGGCGCTGGCCTCAGATCGCTTGCGGTACGGGTTGACGGAAGCTTGGGCGAGGTTGGTCCAGCGGAAGGTCCAGGAAGAAGTCGAGGTCGAACTGCTGCTGGTCTTCTTGCCCTTCTTGCCCTTCTTCTTGCTGCTGGGCCGCGCAGTAATCTCGGCGGGGATCTCTTGCATGCGAGAGGGCGCAAGGCGAGAGATGGTCTGGCCGTACTTGTCGACAGTAGCGGTGTGCACGTAAGACGTCTCGATCTCGTAGGCGGAAGTCCCGTTGATGATCGGCACAGTCAGGACTGTGGGTCCGGGCTTGACAGTCCAAGTGGTCTTGTGCGCGGTGGGCACGGAGGGGAAGGACCAGCTGGTGCTGCCGGTGGCAGAGACCATCTCCAATGGCTGGTACACGGTTGGTTTGGACGGCAGGGCATGCCTGGCCACGCTGGCTGCAGTGGCAGCGGCCACGGCGGTGGAGATTGCGACCATTGTGCGGTCGGTCGAGGGTGCGAGCCTGTGGCGAACAGATCGATTGACGAGCAAGCACACGATAGAGCTGGATGGAATGCGGTGAGCAAGCGGCCACCGAGTCTTGTAGCAGCAGGCGATAGAAGGAGAAGTGGAAGGTGAGCGGTGCTGAGAAGAGGGTGCACAAATTGAAAGTATTCCGAGGAAGGAGGTTCTCCTCGGCTGTATATATATTCCAACGCAGTGCTCAGCTCGCCTTCCTGGCCGTCTTCTGAGCGCAGGCTCACTTCGAGAAGCAGTGGGACGCAGAAATGGTGGGTTCATAGCGCGGGTCCCGACGCCCTCACAAAAAGTTACGTGCTCCGTCTCTGAGCACCCGATTGCATCAATCCGTCGTCAAAACGCTGGCTGACAGGGCTTGGCATCTGCGCTCACGACCAGATCCATCAACCTCGACCAATGCCGTCTCAGCGCTCAGAATGTAAGCACAGGCTAAGAGATCTAAGGGTTTCGCGCGCCATGGAACGACGATGGCGCCGGCAGACGCAACAGATGTAGGAGGCAGGCCTCTCACATCGTGGCTGCATCGCTGCAGATCACTGGTAGATTAAAAGTCTCAACGCGGTATTTGGGGTGCTTAGAGGCGTGCTAGAATGGCCATGACAAGCCTATGACATTGTTGAAACAGAGAGTAGGTGTGCAAGACATGTGATCATTTCGAGAGGACATGCAATGGCTTTTGGAATTACGCAACAGGACTATGCACAGTTTTCGCTTTCGCCTTTTTTCCCAATGCTGCAACGACAACCTACATTAATAATACATTTCGAAAATGCTAGGATAAACTCCGATTTAGACTGATGCCATGACGAGCCGAACGCGAGGTGAACGGATCGAATCCAGTCGGCGCGTTGAGCAAGTCAAGATCCAGTTGCAGAGGCTCTGGCAGAGGCCACTGCGCCGTGAGCACCCTCTGAGGTATCCAGAAATTTGCTGGTCAAGGCCTTCTTTTTGATTAATCTGTCGAGGTGCCGCTGACGATAGTCATTGTTTTGTTGAAGCTTCGAGTATGTGGATGACAGTCTAGATTGCAGCCATGCGTTCGCGTCTTGAAAGTCTTCGATGTCACTCTTCGTTGGAAGGGCAGCATGCTTGGAGTCGAGGTCCGAATGTCCAACTTCTCGTTCATCGGACTCTGCTTTTTGCTCCATCGTCCCCAGCCCGCTTTCTTGTGTCGTTGGCTCTGCTGCCGAAGCCTGGGTTTGAGGATCTGTGAGATCTTGCAGCTCGGACTGAGTCTTCTTGAAACGTTGGTCTTCGAGGTCGAGAAGGAGTCGCACTCCTCTGTCAATGACGAATCTCCTTGCATTGTCAAGAAATTGGCGCCCGTCTGCCTGGAAAACCTCCCAGAAGAGATCAAAGTCGATGTGGCGTGGAAAGCCATATTCGTAGGCAGTCGCCGCTGTGATCCTCTCGGGAAAGTTGCGGAAAATGTTGACACCATGTAACTTGCCCTTGTGCTTTTGATAATCTGCCTTCTTCACGTTCCGCGCTTTCCCCAAGAGATCTTCGAATGTGCGAGCGGTCACCGATGCGGCCCTTGAGATAGGATCAATCTCCACGCCAAAGCAGGCTTCAACTACCTCTCTGCTGTCATACGGTAGTTTGCTGATAGGCACGGAGGATTTGACGACGCTCGACGGACTCAGAACTGCATCCTGTAACCCTTCATTTTCCGCGTCCGAGTCAATGCGGTCCTGCTCAATCCGCCAAGCTTTACCTCGTTCTGTCGCTTTCCGCAACGTGACCCAGAATCGATTGTTGTCGTTGTCTCGGTCACCAGTCTCGTCGTAAGCCTTCCTTCGACGCGCGCGGCAGGCTTCATAGAGAGTACGGGCTCGGGACTTATTCTCAATCTCCAGCAATGAGTAATCGAGATTGTACGAATTTGTAGGACTGAGTAGGTTGGGTCGCGAGACTTTACTCCCGTCGACCCAGGTATCTACCCAAAGCGCAAGTCCCAGGACGGGCCTTGACTTGGACTCAGAGGCGTCACTACTCTCAACCTGGTCGAGCGCCTGCTCTTGCTTATCAAAGATCAAAGTGTTCTCGGAGGAGTCGAGTCCCCGCTCTGGAAGAGTCGGGTCCGCACTTTGCTCGACCTGGTCCGGTAAGATTTCCTCTGCGATGGACCCGGCTTTTGTAACTTCTGCCAAACTCATAGTTGAAGGCTCACTGTCAGCTTCGACCAGGTGGACGCTCTCGGGCATATTTGAGTCTTCCGAACTGCCCGAGCCGACTTTTTCTTGTTTGCTCTCATCCGTGGAAACTTTTTCTAACGCGGTTCCACCCTCATGCGTGGAAGTTACGTTCGCGGTTTCGAGTGCGTTCTGTTCGCTCTGGTCATAAGTCGCAGCTGTACTTGGAAAAAGAGCAGATGTGATTTCATGTTCAGCGCCGGCTGGGTGTGCGAAAAGATTATGTCTCGCACTGCTTTCATCTCTTTCACTGGATTCCGAAGGTGTCTCCGAGGTCTCGTCATCCAAGAGAGGCTTCCTTTCTTTGCCGGTGCGGGTGTATTTCAGGGCTTCCTCGTCATCAGTATCCAAAGTCATCCCCAAGATCTTCTTCTCCCAAGCCTTGACACGTGACTGGGAAGTGGACTGGATCGCCGTCGCCTCTTCTTCCGTAACCGGCTCTGCAAAAATATACATGAACGGTGAAGCAGTTTCACGCGTTTCAAAGTGGAGACGTAGCGACTGTCGAGGGAATTTCTCAATCGCCTTATTGAAGACGCGGTTGAGGAGCTCAAGGCTCAGGAGGAATTCGTTGTTTCCGAGGCTTGGATCAGTCTGACCATGCAGGCATTCATCCATCTCTTCGAGAGGCATGTATTGAAAGCCAAAGATGCGAGTGATATTGTGGAAAGCAACGAATATGCCATCCATGCGACCCATGCGAACTTGCAACGAGTATTTGAGGAGCGTCGAGCGCATCATGTCATACAGCTCTCGCTCGAAGGATTCCCATTGACCTCTCAGGTCTCTGATTTCGTAGTCCTTGGCCCATTCGTAGTCCTTGGTGTCCATACGAATCGGCACAACGGCTCGAGTCTTGAGGTCAAACATTCCAGATCCTGGAAGGCGCGGGTCATAGGCGTCCAGTTGTGACCGAATCAACAAATCTCCGAGACTGGAGTAATGGTAGGAATCAGACGTGTCACGTTCATCTTCTGGCAACAGATGTGACTTTCCACGGCGACGCAATTCGAATTTGTCTTTGTCGACTGTGAGTAGTTTCTCCATGTACCGGCCCATCAAGCTCAAGACATTTGCATCATCATATTCTTTGTCAGCGTCTATGGCATAAGCACCGTCAACGTATCTCAGAAAGATGGCATCAGGTGCTTTGGTCAATTTGGTGAAGGACTTGGAGTCGGCGCGGAATTTGCCGGAAAGGCGATCCACGTCTAGGGTGCGCCATCTGGAGAGTAGAAAGTGGAAATGTTTCAGAACACCAGTCAAACTGGAAGTGGAACCAATGAACTTTTTCTTGCTGTCTTTGGCGATCTTGGCGAGCTGAGCATCTTTTGATGGAGTAGTAAACATGTTAAGGGTGTTAAAGTCGAACTGCTCCACAGGCATGATCTTTTCAAGATGGGGATCAAAGTTGTACACGCGGCTACGCGGATCCCGGACATGGTAGATGCCAGGGTTGAAGAGGACCCTATCCAAGCCATGAGCAAGCCGGGGCACTTCGGGTTGGGGTACACGAACGGCTGTGAAGCTAAGAGACCTGGCGTCAAGGGTCTCGGTGGCTGCGCGACTGACAGCGGCTTGGCCAAGTATCGATGATACTGAGCTTGAGGAGGCAAAGGATTCGGGAGACGGGGTGGAGGGTTTTGAAACAGGAGGTTCTTGCAAAGCTTCTTCTATCGGGACGCCTTGCACTCCGATCTTCCGTATCGGCGGCGGTTGAACTCTTGAAATCGCTTTCCTGCGTCCAGACTGCCTGCTTGCTGTCTTCTTGGATGATGCTGTCGGCCGCGGATTGGTGCCTTTGCGTTTGTCGCTCGTATGGCGACCTCGTTTCTTGCTGGAGGTCGCTTGCACGGCTGCGTATTCCCCGTCAGCTGGCGAACCAAGTCAAATCAACCAGGTTGGTGGTCGGCTCCCGAATGCTTACCAGTATCGTGGAAATATCTCGTCGTAACGAGGTATGTGCACTTCGATTGCGCCTGACGGAGCAGGCACGTCCGACATATGTACGGAACACTTGGCGCCACCTTAGTATGAGGGCTCCTCCAGATGCTCTGGAGCATCGTGAAGGGTCTCCGGTGATTTGGGAGCGCGGTCCTGAGATGAAAAGATCCGCTGAATGGAGATTGTCCATGACGCGCTAATAATATAAATTTTTGGGAGACGCGCCATGCATTGACATTCCCCTAACCCTAGAGATCGTAGTCAGGGCCGGGTTACCCTTCCGGGCGGGTTACAGTTGAGCGGGGGGGCCAGAATATTTGATGTTGACCCCCAGTCAGCTGGCCATGCTCTTGATCAGAACTAGTTTAATTACTGCTGAAGTAACTTGTTTAACCTCCGCTCAACTTCGCTTGACCCATTCAAGTCTATGCTCAGTCCATGTCTGGTAGTCGATGAAGAACCATCGCAGGCCGCTAGAACGGAAATAGAAGTGCGCTAGACTTTTCTTGGAGATTGATGATACATGACTATTAGACGTCCGACATGCACTTCTGACGTTCTAAATCCTTCTACCTTCTATCGAGCTCGCTATCTCACGTGCTCATCGCTTTGGCGGAGTCGCGCGCTTGGAACCCTACATAAGTAGAGCTAATATGCCTCACCACGGTCAAGACTCTACGGACGAGGAGATCAAAGGCGCCGGCTGGGCTGGCGCCCGCGGAGCGCTTTACGGAGCAGCAACGGTGAGTTCTTGAGCCAAGCGAAGCCTGGGTGGATCTCTCGTGACGGTCGCGATAACGTTCGAATCTAGTGGGGCATCGGCTGTGCCGTGGTCGGCGTTGCGGCCAACGCGCTGTCGCCCGTGTTCCGCAACCTGACCTTCCAGTTCAAGGTCTACCTGCAGATGAGCGGCATGACGATCGGGAGCGTGGTCGAGGCAGACCGGCGGATGCGCGAGTTCGAGAAGCTGGCGCGACGGGCGCGCAAGCTCAAGCGGGACGAGCGCTCGTGGCGAATCTACGAAGAGGATTTTCAGAAGAGCCTGAAGCGGGCCAACAGCAACAAGACTGGCAGCAGCAGCAGCAGCAGCAGCAGCGCCAGAGATTGACTCATCGGCCATCATTTTATGGGGTCGACGGAAAGGTCGTGGCAGGTTCGAATGGTCAACACTTCCGCCCAAGCTACTCGAGGAGCTTCTCGGACTGCAGAAGGATGCAGCCCTCGTCCCCGGTTCGGCGAGATATCAGCTTGCCAATCACATGGACGCCCTCGCCTTCTGCAACCAACAAGTCCTTGACCTCGGATGCACGGCCTTCCTCGACGACGATCACCATGCCGAGCCCAGTGTTGAGCGTCCTGGCGAATTCGCCAGCTTCCAATTGGCCTTTCTCGCGCAACCACTTCAAGCTGTCAGGCACAGGCCAACTGCCGCACTGGACCTGCGCTGCAAGCGAGTCCGGCAGCATGCGTGGAATGTTGTCGATCAGCCCGCCCCCAGTAATGTGAGCGAGTCCCTTGATAACCAGCTTTCCATTGGCGTGGCCTTGGACGGCTCTCAGCGCCGCCAACAACGGCTTGACATAGATCCTGGTCGGCCGCAGGAGAGCCTTTCCAAGCGTCTCGTCCAAGTTCCAGGGGGCTGGATCACTGTAGCTCAGACCTTCACGTGAGACGATCTTGCGAACGAGCGAATAGCCGTTCGAATGGGGGCCGTTACTCTCGACACCGAGCAGCACGTCGCCTTCACGCATCGCGTCCGTTTGCGGGAGCATCTTAGCGTCTCGTGGCATTGCCCCGATCGCGCATCCGGCGGCGTCAAAGTCGCCGGCCTTGTAGAGGCCAGGCATCTCCGCCGTCTCTCCCCCTACCAAGGCGCAACCGGCTTGCTTGCATCCATCGGCTACGCCCTTGACGAAATCCGCCGTAGACCCGACGTCAAGCTTACTGCAGGCGTAGTAGTCCAAAAACGCGAGAGGCTCTGCTCCCTGCACGACGAGGTCATTGACGTTCATCGCCACGAGGTCGATCCCCACAGTGTCGTAGATGTTGGACGCCTGTGCGATCATGAGCTTGGTGCCGATGCCGTCTATCGCGCACACCAGCGTCGGGGCATCCGGTCCGTAGCCTGCGTCTCGCAAGGAAAACTCGCCACCAAAGCCACCAATCTGCGCGAGCGCTCCGGGGCGTGCCGTCGATTTAACTAGTGGTTTGATGCGCTCTATTAGCGAGTTTCCGGCGTCAATGGACACGCCCGCAGATGCATACGTTAGGGACTCCACATGCTGGCCCAACCCGGATCTTGGTTTTGGCCTTGACAGCTCCCTCTTCGCAATGTCCTTTCGGAAATGCTTTCCCTCGAAGTGAACCTTGTCCACCGCAGCATAAGCTCGCATCGTGGCCTTTTCGATGGTGCTTCCCAGCGCAGTGACCGCAATCACACGGCCTCCGCTTGTTCTGTGCTCGCCGCTGTCGAGCACTGTGCCTGCGTGGTAGATCATAGCGCCTGGTTCCGGTTGGGAAACTTTGATAGGCGTCCCTTTGTCGTATCTTTCCGGGTAGCCTTTGGCGGCCATGACTACGGTGGTGGCTTTCGCGGGCTTCAGCTTGAGGTCAAGACTGTCGAGGCATCCGTCCGTGCATCTCGTCAGGACGTCGGCAAGATCTGTTTCGAGGAGAGGCAGACAAGTCTGTGCTTCTGGGTCGCCGAACCGAACGTTGTACTCGAGAAGTTGTGGCCCAGCTTTCGTGAGCATGTACCCGGTGAACAAGCATCCCACGAACGGCGTTCTGTCTTTACGCATGCCCGTCAGGGTTTTCTGAATCACATCCTCATTGATTTTCCGCAAGATCTCCCTGGTCGCGACCGAGGCTGGCGCATAGGCACCCATGCCACCCGTGTTCGGGCCTTTGTCACCGTCGAAGATGCGCTTGTGGTCTTGCGCTGCAGGCAGGCTTGTGAAGGAGTAGCCGTCGCACAAGGTCAGCAGACTGATCTCCTCGCCTTCGAGGTACTCTTCGACAACAACCTGGTCGCCCGCAGCGCCGAATGCGCGGTCGCTAAGAACGCGTTTGAGCGCAGCAACGGCTTCTTGGGTGGTTTCGGGGATGATGACCCCCTTGCCGGCGGCGAGTCCGGCGGCCTTTATGACCCATCTCGTGTCCTTGTGTTGTTCAACAAAATCCTTGGCCTTGTCAAAATCAGAGAAGGTCTCGAATCTGGCCGTCGGGATGGCGTGTCGGCTCATAAAGTCCTTGGCAAAGGCTTTGTCGCCCTCGAGCCGCGCGGCCGCCGAGGTCGGACCAAAGCATCGGATGCTGGCCGGTCCGTTGTCTTTGAAGTAGTCCACGACCCCCTTGACCAGAGGCTCCTCGGGGCCGGGGATGAGCATAGTGACGCCGCGTGCCTCTGAGAATTGCAGCAGAGTGGAGAAGTCGACAGATGGATCGATGCCGGCATGGTTCGAACATTTCGACGTCTGAGCCGTCCCGCCATTTCCTGGCACACAGTAGATGTGATTGACGAGTGGCGACTGCGACAGGGCGTAAGCCAAGGCATGCTCACGGCCACCTGAGCCAAGCAAAAGGATGGTGAGCGGAGGGACAACCTCGACGTTGTTCCCTCTGGCCAAAGCCTCGAAGTCCGCTTTGGACCACATGGTTGGGGGTAGGCTGCAAAGCAGATGTTAAGACTTTAACAGAGCCTCTGCACTCAAGTCGGTGGAGGATGCGTTCCCAAAGTTGTACTGGCTTGAGAAACAGTTGTCGAGATTCCTGTCCTGTTGCTGGCCTGGTATTAAAGTGCAATAGTGGGATCACTGTCAGTTGCTGTGCTTTTGGTATCGTTGTAGTCCTTTTTAGTGTTAGAGTAGGTGTAATGCACTTTCATCAAAAGAGATCTGAGCGTCTTCGGCAATGATCTTGACCAAAACTGCTTGAGGTTGCAAATAGAAAAATAAAAATTAAATAAAAGTAAATCTTAGAACAGATCGGCGAGTGAATTCGAGTTGAATCGGTGAGTGGATGAAATCGAATGGCGATGTGCAAACGCGAGACTCGAGCCAGGCGAAGGCCTAATCAACCTGGTGGGCGACGATCTAGTCGTGAGACACGCGGTCTTATTCGAAACGGCTGCGATGTCGCAATTGTGGTTTTGCAAAGTATTCACATAAAAAAAAATGCCAGAGCCAGCCAACCACAGCGTCCGGTGACAATGGCGAGTTCTGAGCGGGGCTCAGAAGGATCCTCTCTGTTTAGGATTTTTAGGGTTAGGTGTTTTGTGTGCTCATCGCTATCGATAAGCATACCTGGAGACATTGGAATAAATATTGCGATGAAGTTTAAGTCGTTTCTAGGTCGAGTCAGGAAGAAGTTATTTGAGTGGGGAGTGGTTCCAGATTGTCATGTCGTCGCATTACACCAGTCGGCGGCCGCCGAAGCGCGATTACAACGCTGCCGACTCACCACGCGAAACAAAAAAGCCGCGATTGTCTGCCAGCGATGCACCACCAAGCCACAGGAACCATGCTGGCAAGCCAGCAGGTGACTCCAGATCTGCCCGGTCATCGCACGGCAATAAGCCATCTTCCGGACCGCGGATAGAAGATGAAAGTTCTGAAGAGGTGGACAGTGAAATCGGGCAGGAAGAAGAGGATGGGTCTCCCGAGGCCACGACATCTAGCAACGAGGACGAGGACGATGATGACGAAGACGAAGACGAAGACGAGGACGAGGATGGGGCAGAGGACGACGACGATGCTCGAGAAACCGCGCAGCAGCTACGAGAGATCACATTCGGTGCACTGGCGGAGGCAGCAGCATCTGCCAAACGAACGCCATTATCGTCACGGAGCCACCAAGATCACAGCTTCGATGGGGACCGCCCAACTAGAAGGCGCGCGGTAGATGAGCAAGGCCGCGGTGAAGAGGACTACGGCAAGTCTCAGAAGCTCCAAAAGTTGAAGGAGCGGCTGGCAGAGCTTCGGGAGCGCAAGCAAGCGTCTCGAGACATGCAGCAAACACACGAGGACAAATCAAACAAGGATCGCAGCAGCAGAACCGGGCAATCTTCCTCCAAGACCCGATCCTCCAAGCACGCTCCCACCGAGCAGTCGAGCCGCAAGCCGGTGCGGAGGTTCCGCCAGATTTACGACGACGTCGAAGGCGCCAAAGTGTTTGATCCAGCGGTGCACAGCCGGGACCCGCGCTTCAACTCGCTCACAGCGGCCGCGCACCTCGACCAGGAGAGGGTCAACCGGAACTACGCCTTCTTGGACGACTACCACGTCCAGGAGATGCAGGATCTGCAGCAGTCGCTCAAGGACCTGACCAAGCCTGGCAGGAACAAGAAGAACAAGAAGAAGGACAAGCAGCCAGCGGCCGACCCGCAGACGCAGGAGCGCCGCGCCGAGATCCTCAAGGAGATGGAGCGCCGCCAAAACAAGTTCAAGGCCCACCGCGAGAAGGCGCTCCGCCTCGAGGTCGAGAAGGAGCACCGCCGCCAGGAGCGCGACCGCGTCAGCGCCACCGGCAAGCGGCCCTACTTCCTCAAGGAGGCCCAGATCAAGGCCCGCGTCCGCGACCGCCTGGCGCTCGAGCGGCCGCGCTGGGCGGGCGGCGCGCCGGCCAAGAAGCGCAGCGCGGCCGAGCGCGCGCGGCGGCTGGAGGAGCGGCGGCAGCGGCGGGCGGCGCGGCGCGAGGCCAAGGTGCGCAACCGGACCAGCTGGGCGGCGTGACGCGAGCGAGGCGGGCGCGCGGGCGAGTGTGTATGTGAATGTGTATGTATGTGTGTGCGTGTGCATGTGTATATCATACCCCTCCTAAAAGTACAGCCCCGTGCGAGCGGGCGCTTTCTACGTCTAGGGCGCGGCCGACTCTGCCCCTGAGCCGCGCCGCCTGCAGCTTGCTACTTGCTGCTCGCTCCTCGCTGCTCGCTGCTCGCTGCTCGCGGCGTGCGAGCGCCGTCCGCGGCCCCGCCCCGCCTCACCTGCGCGCCACAAACGCCCGCGCGGCCATGCCCTCCTTGTAGCGGCGCAGGGCCTCGCGCTCCGCGGCGGGCGACGGCGATGCGGCTGGCGGCGACGCGGCTGGCGGCGACGCGGCTGGCGGCGACGCGGCTGGCGGCTCGATGCTGCCGACGGCAAAGGGGTGCGCGCGCACGTACGCGCTGACGTTGGCGTAGCGGGCGGCCTCGCTGATGTAGCGGGCGACCTGCTCGAGCACGGAGGCGCCGGCGCGGTCGCGGTAGTGGCGGGACTCGTAGGGCATGGAGGCGTCGTCGAACTCGGGGAGGGCGATGTGGTTGAAGGGCTGGGCGGCGGCTTTGATCTCCGAGTCATCGACCAGCAAGGTGTTTGTCTGGTCCCAGGCCATGTTGGTGGTAGGGTTCGGCGCAGATTCGCCGGGGAGGTCGGGAGATGGAACGGCACTGGGATCAGTCAACATATCAGGGGGCGACGCGGCCATCCCCAGACGTGGCTCCGAGGTGCGGCTGTAAGGGGGCGACTTGACGGTGAAGTTTTTGGCCCAAACGGACTGCAATTCTTTGTATACCTGGACCTTTGCTTCGTATTCGCTTTTGGACAGGCCGAAATCATCTCGATTCCACTCGGCCACAAGCGAGGCACGCTGCGTTTCCGAGAGAATCTTGTCGAGCATGTGAGCCATGTTGTGGGGCCTTGCAGAAGTCCAAATCATGACCTGGCAGTGAGCGAATATGCTCTCCAAGAAGGCGTCGAGGCCTGGGCGTTTGTAAACATTCTTGGAGCGTTTCGGGTGCCGAGCAAGCAGAGTTCCGTTGAGGTCCAGGATCACCAGGAGAGGCGGTGCAGAAACGCCAGCCGGTATCAATTGAGGAGGATTTCCGGAATGGCTGACATAGTCCGAGGTCGGGACAGGCGCTTTCAAGGGGACATCAACTAGCGCAGCTATATCAGCAATTGAGGTCAGTAGAGGCAGCGGTCATTCAGAGCTGGGAAAGGGAATACACACCGAGCCCTTTGTAATCTGCGGGAGAGCGTGCTTTGTTGGATCGGAGGAAATGTTCGGACTTTTTCGGGTAGGAAGGCTTCTCGACTGCAGCATCCTTGGTCTTCTTCATCTTCGAGCGAGCTGGGCCTTCTGTGCCAACAGATCCGCTGTCCAGCTTAACCGGATCGTGTGGTACTCTTCCGGGTTTCTGGCTCTGGTTTGCCATGTCGTCTCGAGAGTCAGCTTCTTGATTAGCGATGCCCAGGCCTCGCAGTCCTGAAAGAAGTCCTTCGAAGGAGTCCCTGCCGCTGTCGAGTTCAGCCTCCCTTCGCTCGTCTTGCAGCCGACTGTCAGAGACGGCTTCAGGGCTGTCGATCAGCCACGGAGGCAGATGCCAGGGTTTCCTGCCTCTCCAAGGCGGAGGATGAGGTTGACCCGAAACTTCCGGGGCTCGTTCTTGAAGGTGTTTAGACTCCTTGCAGAAGACAGATGTGATGACGCGGGATACTTACCGTGTAAAATTGGCTTCTGAGAAGTTTTGTGACGAGGTTTTCGAATCCGAGTCTTTGGCAGATCGGCAGCGTCCTTCATTCCCACAGGCTTTTCGATTGTCCGGTCAGCACGGGACTGTACAGCCGGCATGCCCTGTCTCGAGGTTTTCGAATATGTTTGAAACGCACGATTCGGCACACGCCGGGGATCGCTATCTCTGGTGAACCAACAGCGAGTCTCAAGTCGTTGAAATTTGGACCGTGTGACCAGGGCCGTGCAGCGCGGAGCAATCACTGGCGGAGTGGGGGAGCAGATCCGGTCAAATTGATATAGACTGCGTGGTATAGAGTTTCTTGAGATCGACAAAGTCGAAGTATCCGAAGTATGTGGGACGAGGCGTCTATGGCCACGGACGGACGAGAGATATCGTGAGTCTAGCTTTGGGCATCCGGCTCTAACAGTTTGGCTCAACTGTGCGTGTGTTCCCAAGGCGACGCGGGCCGTTCGCGTCGTGCTGGCGGTCACCGTCATGGCCGTGACCCAGAGGCGACACGGTCCACGACGAGTCTTACCTCAGCGCATACTTGCCTTGAGACGCTGGCAAATCTCAGGCTAGCTACTACGAATACTTCTGGGGGCCTTGACTGAATTTCAGAAGGGACTTTAGCGTACATATGTATCTAAACGGAGTGCATTCGGTTGGCCGTCACCTGATATCTTGAGGTGAGGTCGGAAACCTTTCCGAAAGACTCCTGGAATCCAATCCCAAGACTTCTACTGTGATCGCGGTCTCTATCTACCGAGATTTTTCGATTGAGCAAGATGATTGGCATTATCCTAATAGTCTCGAAAGTTGAGAGCGTGTAATTCATATAGACAGGAATTATCTGAGTTCAGTACGTCTGAAAGTAGGGGAGGTGAATCGTATTGATAGTCCGCCACTGGATGGTTCACTGAAAAAAAAAAAATTGCTGGGTCGCTCGTTGAATTGCGGCCTTCTTTGCCAAATTTGCCATTTCCATAGCCATATTCATACTTCTATATGTATCCTTTCAGTGTCTTACATCCTGCGAAAGGAGATATAAACAAAATGACCAGCGACCAGCTGCATAAACGCCCGTGTTGTGCTATGCTGATTGTGATTCGAACCAAGATTTAAGAGTGAAACAAGTCCCAGGCCCGCGAACACAGCATTATAAATTCCTCCTTCTTCCGCCTGTCCGTTTCTGGCGAATCTCGGGTGACGTAGGCTCCAGCTCGACGGCGGTCCCACTCGGATTCGAAGCCTGGATCGCGCCGTGCCCGTTCTCGCGCCCGCTCGTGGCCGTCGACGTCCATACGCTCATGTTCCGGCACGTCTTGCTCGTACTCGTCGCGGTTCCTGCGTCGTGCGTTAGCGGCCTCCTGCTTGAGCGGGGTGCTGTACTGCGCATAGCCGTGGCAATGAGCTGCTTCGCGCGACGACTGTCGGGCCGTGCCAGGCGAGGGTGGGGTGCGTCGGCTGCTGTAATGGATGGTGCGCGGCTGCAGATCTTCTCTTCCACCAGTCATGGTATTGATGGCCTCCTCTGCCGACCTGTACTCGCGCAGGCGTTGTTCCGGAGCCGCGTGTGGCGGATGGTCGTTCATCGAGCTCATGTGGCTGCGCGGAGGCGCGAGACCGGCCGAGGCTGGCGGAGCTTGGAAACGAGGTGAGGGCATCGGCCCCGCGTTGGCTGCGCTGCTCTGGGATGCGTGCGGCGAGTAGGCTGTGTGAGGAGCATTGAAACTGGTGTTGGGCTTGTTGAACTCGGCTTGCCGCGCGGACCCGAGCTCGTCTCTTGGAAAGACGTCCGCGATCGGTGGCAGCCGCTGTCCAGTCGGCGGAGCAGGAGCGTGATTGGCCAGCGGTCCATTGCCGTGGGGATGAGTGTGGTGGTGCTGGTTCTGCTGATGCTGTTGATGATGATGGTGGTGGTGGTGGTGATGAGATGGCCCACCGGAGCGATCGAGGACTTGCCTGGAAAGCGGATGCACGTGACTAGCGGCGGGCTTGAGACCGGTGAAACTTGCGTTCAGAGGAGCAGATTGGATGGAGAGCGGCTTGGAGGCGAACTGTTGGCTGGATGGTGCATTGATGGAAAGTCCTGGAGGCGGGCCCTTCCGGCGTGATGAGCCAGGGATCTTCCCGAACGCGGCTGCAGTAGCCGGCGGAGCACCAGGATCAGCAACGGCAGCGGTATGAGAGGCGGCGGAGTGGTCATTTGGCGCGCTTTTGCCATGCAGGCGCGACTCGATGATCTGGCGTTGTCGGTCGCGCATCTCCATGCTCCTCTGCAGCTGATGTTGCATCGAAGGGTCATGCGTCTGGAAACCTGGGCTCAGCGCTGCCAGGCCAGCCTCTTGCACTGCGGACAAGGCGCCATTGTCCATGGCCGATCCCAGCGCGGCTGAGGCTTTGCCCGGTCCTACATTCTTGTGAGAGTCAAGGTCCAGGTTTCGAGGGCGGCGCCGGACAGTCGTCGTCGAAGCGGGCGCGGCGGGCGAGGCGGTGTGGTTTGGGTCGGGCGAGCCAGCTCGTTCTTTCTTTATTTGAGTCTGGTTTGCGACGTAGGGAGAGCTTGTGGGGCCAGAATTGGCATGCCTGCGATTTGATACAAACGGTCAGAACGCGGCGCAACTTGGATCGAGCGATGCGGAAAAGGCTTATGCTTACTGAGGTTCGGATGCGGCCAAGGGCGAACCGCGTCGGTCTTGAGCATGAGGAGAGGATCGCGGATGTCGAGGTCTCACGTCGGCAGCACCGCCGGACGGGGAGCGAGAATGGTTGGCGCGGGCGCCGTGGGCGGACGAGGACGAGGACATAGACAGAGGTCGACCGCCAGTGGAATTATGCTTGTTGGAAGAATTCGGGTTCGGACTACGGGTGTTGTTGCTTTCGCCGTGAGAGTCGTCGTCGTTGGCGGCGTTCACAGTCAGAGGACCGCGGACACCGCTGTCGGAGTCTCGCCTGGGCCGCAGGGGGGAACTGTAGCTAGGTGGGTGTTGCACGACAGCAGTGCTCATGGCTGTCTTTTGCGAATGTTTGATCGGCTTGGCTGGGTTTGTGGGTGCAAACTAGCTGCATATGCCTCACTTCGGCAGGGCAGTGGCCTCCGCGCGACGAGACGTTTAATTAGTCGTTGGGAATGGAGATCCGAGCCGTGACTAGGCGACAGCGATGCGGACGGGCAAGCGCGTTAAGTGGGCCGCAGGTGGGTAAGTCTGCCAGCAATTAATGATATTTCAAGGGTCTTCTCGCCCAGAGTAAAAAAATAAAAAATAGGAAGAGAACAAAAAAATTGCTAAGACACAAAAAGCGAGCGTGGGGACACGAAAGTAACAGTTTGGTTGAGGGGGGGGGAGGGAAAGAAGGAGAGGAAGGAAGAGTGGACGGAAATCGTGACGAAAGGTGTTGAGTTAGAGGCGTAGTGCGGCCGGCAATGGCAGAAACGGCGAGGATGTGATGAAAGCAGCTGGCCAGCAGGATAAGCCACTGCAAGCAGCGGCGGCAGTAGGTATCACCAGGCTAGCGCACAGTAGTGATTAAAACCAGAGACGCAGATAGAGAGGGAGAGAGGGAAAAAAGAGAAAGAGGGAGAGAGAGAGAGGATAGACAGGGAGCGGCAAGGCGGCTAGCGGTAGTAGGTAGATCTACGAGTTTGCGCGATATCGAGCCGCAGCGGCGGTAGCAGTAGTAGCAGCAGCAGCAGCAGCAGCAGCAGCAGCAGCAGTGGCAGCAGTGGCAGCAGTGGCAGCAGTGGCAGCAGTGGCAGCAGCCTTGACAAGGGGTTTCGAAACACGCAGCTTAAAGGCTACGTGAGAAAAAGAGACAGTCCGTGTTGCAAAGTGGTGATGTTCAAGGGGAGCCGACGAGGAAAAATCTGAAACGTTTTGGCGAGACGGGGAGCTCGCGCGGCCCCTCGGAAGGGCGGCCACAAAAGACATTCAGGTAAAAGAAAACGCAGAGTTTGCTGACACTGTGTCAGCTCACAATCTAATTACTCAAAGTAGAGCCCCACGACTGTCCAAAAGGAGGCGATGCCCAACAATCTACACACCGTCCCTAACCCCGCGGACGAAACGCAGGTAAAACAAGCAGTGGTTAGCAACGAAAGCTTCCGAGCGACGTAAAGGAAGGCGAAGACGAGTGGGCGATGGTACCGCACAGGTATTGAGAAGGTACGAGCGTACGAGCAGGCGCGCGCCAGACAGAGAGAGACAGAGACAGAGAGGAATCATATGCCAAAGCCCGGGCGGTGTAGCGTAGTAATAACATCCTCGTACTATCAAACCCCGCTCTGATAACCTTTCACGCATTTACCTAATATTCCATTTCGCGTAATACATCTGACAACCGTGGATCGTATCCGAACAGGAAGCTTCGAGTCAGCGAACAGTTACAATTGCAACGCCTTGTGTTTGGGCGCCCAGGTTGAATCTCAGCGCACACGGGGCTGCCAGTTCCACGTCAAAGGTCGATCTTGCTATTGGTTGTCGCGATATCTGCCTGCCAAATCGCGTACCATCCCATCCATGGATCGAAGGTATCTCCGGCCGGACCCACCTACGAGATATACTAAACCAACGCAAGCGAGCCATCACATGTTACATCTGCCCACAACAGGTACCAGGACCTTGATCAACAAGCTGCAGATCCCCCGCCTGCCTCTCGATTTGATGCGACCCGTCAACGCTTATCTCACCGAGAAAAGGTCATGCGTCTTTTCTGGTTGCTTTGGAGTCATGTGAAACTCTTGTCGTCGCGATCAGAAACATGTCTCGCTGCTGCTGCTGCTGCTGCTGCCGCTGCCGCCCTCTCGACGACTCGCCTTCCCGCTTGCACTCTCTGTCACCCCAAATTAGGGCAAAGTGTGACAGCGCTCCGATCTACCACTCAATTCTTATCCTGCGACCGCGAGATTGCCGGATACGGAAGCCTGCTTGTCGATGGCCCTCGGAACCTCACTCTCCAAGTTCTGCTTAGCCTCGAACATGCGTGCAGATCCGCGTTCGCCTTCTGGAACTTATGAGGGGCGAGGTAACGGTCGTGAGGGACGATCAACGCTACATCGGGCTTGAGCCTTCTGCCTTTGAGATGCTGCATAGCGGTGTAAGTGCAAAGCGATTGATGCCGGATGTTGGGTCTTCAAGTGTCGCACGACCAAGTTGCTCCGTCGGGATCTTGCTCCAGCAGCTTCCACTCGCAGTTTATACCCTTTTGCTGGAAAATCCCAATGATGGACTTGGCGATCTCGTCGAAGTTGCTCACCGCTAATGCCAGAATCGTCGGCCCTGCTCCACTCAGGCAGATCCCGCATAGGCCTGGCTGCGTGCGCGGGGAAAGCGTTTGAAGGATCTCGTCCAAACCTGGGATCAGTTTTGCCCTGTACTGTTGGTGTATCTTATCCTGCATCGCCTGGTAGATCGTTTCTGGCGACGGCGGTGAGTTCGCTAGCGCCCTCAGAAGCAGCGGGATCCGTTGCAGATTGAAGACGACGTCCTTTCGCGAATAGGATTCTGGTAGAACCGAACGTGCATCGCCCGTGAGCACCTCGAAATCTGGGATGATAGCAACGCACTTGAGCTCTTTGGCTAAATAGAATTTCTCGTAATGTCCGATATTGTACGGAGGTTCCGGCGGCTGAACGCCTGTGTCCACACCACCTGCAGGCTCTGGCAAAACTTCACTCAGAGGAATCTCCTTTCGTTGGATGTCCTCCGGAAGAAGTTCGTTCAGGTAAGTTCCCACGAACCCTCCGTACAGAGCCGCAGCCACGTTGTCGGGGTGTCGCTCGATCATCAAGCAAAAGTCCAGCATACGGGCTTTGCTCAACTTTAGCTCTCCGACTTCGCTCCCCAGAACTACCCCAGCAACGACGGCGGCTCCAGACGATCCAAGACCACGCCCCAGAGGGATCGGATTGGAAATTTCAACGTGTGTCCCCGCAGGGAACGCTCGCTGGCCGTGACACCTCAACACATACAGTGCCGTCCGCGTTATGAGGTTTCTTTCAGGATCGCGCGGCAGTTTCCGGTTGTCATCATCATGGCCTTTGTAAGTTATCGTGCAGTTCAACGGGCTGGCTTGCGAGTCTGCAACCCCAATCTGTACTTTGAGCTGCAGCCAGACCGAAAGCGCGAGGCCAATCACATCGAATCCCGGCCCTGTTCTGTCATATCAGCAACGCCAGCCGGTTGTGCATAAGCGGGCTCACGATCAGAGCAGCATACCGATGTTGGCCGACGAGCAGGGCACCCCTTGGTCATATTGTCAGCATATTTTTTCTTACGCTTTTCGCTCGAGCAATGCCTCATACGAATGTTCAGCGTCTTTGCCATATCGGCCCTGCTGCACGGATCACGTTGGCTGCAGGAGTGTACGTGTGTGTGTGTTTGTGCGTGCTTGCCTGCACGTAATTTAAGTCAATGGTCGGAGATGTGCCCCGCCGTGTGAACTTTCTGTCCAATGACTCAACATTTCCGTACTGTCGGCCACACGCTACCCTGTTCACCCAAGAGATCAGACCGAAGACGGTTGATAATAATTATTCAGGCGCGAATAGGGCTTGAAACGCCCAAACCAAAACAGATGTAGGCTATTGGCAGGTGTTTTTCAGGCCGTTCACGCCCCAGCGCGCTCTGACGGACCGGTAAATTCATCAGGGGAACCCCCAAGGCAAATCAAACAATCAATAAATTTAATGTACAGCAAGTAAAATTGTCGCGCCGTCGTCCACTATTGGCTCCCTGCGCGCCCGCTGCCATGCCGTGTCGTGCCTGCGCCCAGCAGCCCGCCGCTGTCGCAGCGACGCCCGGGCGTGCGACGGGGCCGCAGCCAGCGCGTGTCGCGTTGGTCGGCACGAACGGCGTCGTGGGCGGACGAGCGGCGAGTGGGCGGCGGGGCGCGACGGGATGGAGCAGCAGGGACAGAGCAAGCACGAGAAGAAGAGAGAGGCGCGGGAGCACGATGAAAGATGATTGTTCTACAGGTCTGCCGTGTAGGAAGGCTCCGTGGCCGTAAAGTAGTGGCTCGGGATCTTCGACTACTAAAGAGGAAAGACAAAGGAAAATGATTACAAAAGGCTTTCGATTAAATCGGTCAATGCAAGAAATAACGTAAAGGCTGCTGGGAGGGCGCCTAGTTGCTGAACGCCCCCGACAGCGCGTTCGCTGCGAGGCCGGTCAGATAGTTGACCACGGCCGCAGACTCGTCGGCATTGGCAACAGCTGCGGAAATCAGGCCGGTGACGGCGTCGGTGAAGGGGGTCTCGAGCGACTGCAGAGCATCTGTGCCAAGTCCAGCGGAGGATGGTTAGCACGCTTTCTCCATGCATCATGGGCCTCGCCCATCAGTGTGTACTCACCGGGTCCGAAGACATTGACAGCATTGCCAACAGTGCCAGACAACTCGGCGATCAGAGTCGACACCTGCCGGTTTAATTCATCATTCTGTCCATTGTTTTGGTCGTTATTCTTATTGTTGTTTTGGTCATTTTCGTTGATATTGATTACTTGACGCTTACCGTAGTAGGTGTTTCCTTGAGCATGGCCGCCGTCAACCCCAGTGACCTCCGTGGGGATCAATCTTTCCGGAATCAGGGTCAGGATACCAGTAGCTTGGTTAGTTGAGGAAGCGCTGTTGCCAACATTATTCCTGCCGTTATCCTTGTCATTGTTCTGGTTGTTGTTCTGCACGTTTTCATTGAGGTTGATGGCCTGTCGCTTGCCGATGATGCCAGCATTGTTGACCAGATTGCTGCTTGGAACGCCCACAGTGAATTCAGGCACGCCGGCGCCGACTACGGACACTGGAACATCGGTCTGCTGCTGCTTTGAGTTGCCGACGTCGTTTCTACCATCATTCTTTCCGTTGTTCTGATCATTGTTGGACGCGTCGTTGTGGATGTTGAGGGCCTGGCGTTTGTGAACGACCTCACCGTGCCATCCGGACTCGGAGCTGACGACAGGAACAGATTCAGGGAAGAATCCAGTGAAGCTGCTCTCCTGAGAGTTTCCAACATCGTTCCTCCCATTGTTCTTGTCGTTGTTTTGGCCATTGTTTTGCTCGTTGTCGTGGATGTTCTCAGCTTGGCGTTTTGATCCAATGATGCCGATGTTGTTGACCTTGTTGTTCGTTGGCTCGACGACACCGACAACACTGGAGACACCCGCATAACCCTTGGATGTCCAGTCATCGGAAGTAGTTCCTGGAACGATCTCTGTAACATCGCTACTCTGCAGAGAGTTCCCGACGTCATTTCTGCCATTATCCTTGTTGTTGTTCTGACCATTGTTGGACTCGTTGTCGTGGATATTCTCAGCTTGACGCTTGGCAAAAGGGAGGACCTCCGACTCAACCCCTGAAGCGACTTCGGGGACCTCGGTAGTAACGAAACCAGCCACATCGCTGCTCTGCTTGGAGTTTCCGACGTCGTTTCTGCCATCGTTCTTTCCGTTGTTCTGATCGTTGTTCTGTTCGTTGTCATGGATGTTCTCAGCTTGGCGCTTGACGAAAGGGAGTGCCGACTCAAAATTAGAGACGGCTTCGGGAACCGCGGCTGGGACGAAACCATCCACTTCGCTACTCTGCTCAGTGTTTCCGACGTCATTCCTACCACTGTCCTTGTTGTTGTTCTGGCCATTGTTTGACGCGTTGTCGTGGATGTTCTCAGCTTGACGTTTTAATCCGATAATTCCGGCATTGTTGAGCTGGTTACTCTGCGCACCCGGGATAAAAGTCTCGCCCTCGAAGGGGACACCTTCAGCAACCTCTGAAACGGGAAGACCAGTGGAGATCTGGGAGGAGGCACTGTTACCGACATCGTTTCTCCCATTGTTCTTGTCGTTGTTTTGGCCATTGTTTTGCACGTTATCGTGGATGTTCTCAGCTTGGCGCTTGGCTCCAATGATTCCGGCATTGTTGAGCTCGTTGCTCTGCACGCCCGGGATGAAGGTCTCGCCCTCGATGGGAACATCCTTAGTTACCTCAGTAACCGGGACCTCTGTGGAGGCCTGGAAGGAAGCGCTGTTACCGACATCGTTCCTATCATTGTTCTTGCCGTTGTTCTGGTCGTTGTTCTGCTTGTTGTCGTGGATATTCTCAGCTTGACGCTTGCCGATGATACCAACGTTATTGAGCTCGTTGTCCGCAATAGGCGTGAACTCGCCGACGATCGGGACAGTATTGGCGGCTCCCACAACTCCCTCCACGTCGCTAGCGGCAAAGTTTCCAATATCATTCCTGCCATTGTTCTTGTCGTCGTTCTGGCCATCGTTCTGCTCATTTTCATGGTCGTTGCCCGCCTGACGCTTGACCGCGATTCCCTCTGGGAGTTCGGCTTCGAATCCCACCAACTCTGGAACCTCAGTTTGCTGGCTGGCTGAATTGCCAACATCATTCCTGTCATCGTTCTTGCCGTTGTTCTGACCATTGTTTGATGCGTTGTCGTGCACGTTCAGCGCTTGGCGCTTCGGGATCAGATTGCCAAGGGGAAATCCTAAAGCAGGAGTTGAGAGCGAGAAGTCTGGTGTCGAGAAGGACGGTGTAGAGAATGCTGGAGCAACAAAAAGCGAGACATTCGTTGTCACCGGCGCAACAGTCACGGTCTCAGTGGTTGGGGCAGATTGCTCATCGTCGTAATAGCCATAGTCGCCATCGCCACGCTTGTATTCGGCGCCAGCGTAGTAGTCAGCCGTTGGAGCCGCATAGTACTCGCTCGTTGGGGTAGCGTAATACTCGGTTGTTGGCGCAGCATAGTACGTGGACGTTGGAGCGGCGTAGTAGTCGCCTGTTTGGTACCCGTAATCGTGCGAGTCGTAGTCCTCATCGCCGCGCTTGTCGTAATATGCGGCCGTGGTTGGCGCAGCGTAATCATCCGAGCCGCTGTCTACTGTCACTTGAGTCACCTGGGTCACGCCAGTGGCGACAGCAACAGTTGCGTCGGGGATCTGGGCGGACGCCGAGGCTTGGTCGATGAGCGACATGATGTTGTCGAATTCGGAAATGAGGTTAGCAAGGCCTCCATTTTGACGCTTCGAGTAAGCCCTGCTAGCGGCAACATTGCTGTCTGGGATGGGACGTCAGTCCTGAAATGCTAACGAACGATGCACGAGGTGTTCATACCGATCGCATCGGTATGCGGCTGAACTTGGTCTCTCAAGTCCTGGAGGACTTGGACTGCATGTGCTGAGTTGTCACGCTTGGCGATGAGCTTGCTCAGGTAGGGCAAGGCAGTCGCATCTCCGAGGAGAAGCGTGGAGCAAGCCGCGAGGCTCAGAATACAGGACTTCATTTCGCAGCAAGGTTTAGATCAATTCAAATGAGTGATGAATCGTGTTGTTCTGTTTGATGCAAAGAAAAAAGAAGGTATGGGGGGAAAGAAGAAGAGGCTGCCGGGTTGAGAGACTGTGCCGGACTGAGTGACTGGAATGAGACAAGGAACATCAAGGCCATGGTGCGAGCTGTCAACCTTCTTATAACACACAACCCCAGTACGTTTGAAGAATGCAATCTGCAACGGTCGAGGTGCCGTGGTCGATGTGGGTATAGTGAACATCGGACTCAATTATACAAAGCCGTTGTTGCCGCAGATTGATTCACAGCATACCACAGCGGCGCGTATTGGCGTGCCAAAGATGTCAAACGCTGTCCTCGGACTGGTAACTGTCCCCCGCATTCGTGCAATGTCTTCTGCAATGTCAGCTAGTTCATCAACATGGAGGATGGCCAGGCTGGCTTCTTCGGGTCGGTGTTATTTTCGCCTCGCATCGCAGTGCATCTGCCTGCGTCATGAAAATGGCACATGTCGAGTTCTCCCCCTAACCGTTTGTAATTGTCCAGATTGCAGGACATGACTGCAGGCGATGAGTCTATGACAGCAGATTTGATCGCCCCACGCGAGGGCGACTGTGGTGTCCGGCGAGCTGCATAATACCCCATATCCTCTCCAACGGTGTTTTATGAGCAGATTGAAGACAGCAAGTCGGAGTATTGCAGTTCCACTCTTGCATGCAGGCTTCTCCATTCTCCCTTTCCGTGACTGCGAGAGCAATCCGCGAACCACATCGAGAAGGCGCACGCATAGCAGTGTGGAAACAATATTTTCGGCCCCTGGTCTTGGACGGATGCTGATTCGCGGTCCAGCTCTCAGGACCTGCTGGAGGTACAAAGAAGGAAGGGGAAGTGGTCCCAGTCCCAAACGTCCAATACTTGCATCCGCTGCAAGCGTTTTGGGGCATCCCTTTCCCAGAGGCCAGTTAGCGAAGCCGGAAAATAAGGAGGCCGGACTTGGGGCTGTCCTAATAACTGGCATTCAACATCGAGTGACCGTCTCTCTCTGCATCTCGGGGGGTCCTGCAGGAAGAAGATTTGACAGCGAAGTTGCACTGCGACATGTGGGGCTGTTCGCTGGCTGCACCCTCCAGGTTAAGCCATGCATTGTGGGGACGCTCTGCCTCTTTAATTTTGTCACACGACCCTCAAACGTATCAAGACCCCCACAAATACTCCAAACTTATTGGCAGCATCTTCACAGTTGAAAGACCCAATTTTTCCATGACCGCACTCGGCTCCGAGCGGTAAATTACGTAAATACGACTGATTAATAACATTCCCGTCTCCCACCCTTCGATCGCCATCAGGATGACGTTAATTTGTTTATCCAGCAGAAAGGACTTTGATTATATTATATATTCAAGATCGTATATAGGGTAGCATAATAAGATAAAATTATAGTTGAAAACAAATTAGATATCATGCTCATGCAAGAGCGACACAATGGAGCCGCAGACCACGCCTAGCTCTGTATTCGCTCGAAGTCTCTGCTTCGCAGTCTCCTCGGCCTCCTCGACCGTGCTTGGGTTATTGATATCACTTAAAAAAGCCATCAGCGACCAGGGTGGATTTAACGTGTGTCTGGAAATGATCGTCTGACATACGCTTTCGAACTGCCAGCAACATTGTTGGGGTTCTTCTTCTGAGCATCGGCGTCGTCTTTGCGGTAATCGTATTCGCCAGCGCCCAGTTCCTTGAGCTTGTTCTGGGCATTCTCCTTGGCCTCCTGTTCTTTCCTACGACTTCAAAGCTGTCTCAGCCAGCGTGTCCTGATCTTCGAGTCTTCGATCTCTGTAAGAGAATGTTGATTCTCTCACAGGTTATGAGCCCGGGCTCTGCTGGTAGCATCCTAGTACTACAAAAACATAATCTCTACGGCAATATACAACTCCTCCAATCCAAATGGCTTTCCAGTTAAAACTAGACACTTCCTCCCTCCCTAGACTAGACTCGAAAGGTGTAAACTACACAGAATGGAAGGCAGCGTGGAGTGGTGAACACGGCAGCACAAGTATAGATACAGCTAGCAGAACGATTCGATCGAGATACCGGCAACGTCTAAATCCACCTTTTCAAGGCCATCACCAACCTCAGGTACACTGATATTAATGACTTACGTCAACATGTCGACAAAATCGACTACAACGTTCAACGACAAGGTGCCGAGATGGTGGTCAAGAACTTGGAAAAACGATGGGTCGACAAAAAGCGAAGACCGGTTTATGATGACGTGCGGACATATATTGATAGTTTGATGCTACGACCGACATAGCTTAGCAAGCCGGAGGATGATAAATATAGTGAATCTATATAGTTGTTGACAAGTTACACTTCGTCGACAACGGGGGAGTGTTGGGAAGTTACTATTACGGTGACTTCCTGACATTGTCGGAGATGACTCTGGCAGATAGGATATATTATCCTGCCGGTAACATGTAGATTCTTTCCTTCTTTCCTTCTCTTCTGCAGGTAGAATCAACGTTCTCTTACAATCTCACCGATTCGACGTCCTAATATCCCTATCTCGCATCGTGAATTAGGTATAGCCGCACGACTACATTCACATGGGGCAACACACGCGCGAGCTTGTCGGCTGGTTCATACACAGGGCGAAGAGTGATAGCCTGCTTTCAAAATAAATTTACGCATCGTTACAAATTGTCTGAATCTAAGACCTATTCGCCATGACTTGATGCCAACTTCCGTGCATTCGCTTTGTTTGCCGATGGCTAAAATGTCGCTCGTTTTATCCACTTAGACGCAGACCGGGACGCAGTATTTGATTCACATATCATCCTTCACTGCCAGCTTATAGAGCTCATTCTTTTGTATGGCCGAAAAGCCCGTCTGGTCTATTTAAAGCTTTCTGTGGACGAGTCAGCAGGGCGGGTAGCAAGCAACGTGGACGCTGTCCAGGCGAGTTGGCTAGAATGGCAGCCGTGAGCGGATTCGTAACGGGGATTCTGAACTTCTTTGGCGCCAACATAGCGTTCACAAAGAGTCTTCGCTGGTACATCTGTACGCAGATGCCTCCCCCTTGAGCTAAACTCGGTTTTCATCGATGTCAAGTCAGGCAATTTGAAAGACCGTATATTATCAAGTTTCGAGACTTGATTGCGGCAGCCAACGTCTCTAACCTACCAATATAGCGTATTTTGCCGAGTACGCTGTTCAAATATTCTCAGTTCTAAAGTAGCCTGGCATTGACGAAAACTCTGAATGTTCCGGACGCTATCTCGATGTGGACTCTATTTCTGATCGAAATATCATGGCTCGCTGCTTATTGGAGAATGGCTATCCGCCGTGTATGAACAGCTTCGTTTCAAATAACTCGGTCAGCCTCAAATAGATTGAGTTGGAATAGGCTCGGTATTCCGAATTCACTATTGGCAAGCCTAGTGGTGTGATGGAATCAAAGTGAAGTGCCAATGTGACCATGATATATTAGAGTAAGGATCCTCATTGAGCAGAAAGATCTCCTAATTTGGAGATGGAAATTGGAATTCCCAAAGCTCATCGTCTGAATGAAGCTCATCCTAGATTAGTTGGCGATTTAACGACCAAAATAAGATTTTGCAGAATTTAGAAGGCAGAAAGAAGGATACAAGGCCGGGTATCGTGCACGTCACCCGGCCGAGGGATTATCTTCGGATGCAAAGGGTTCCGCATACCTTTGGCATAACTCAGCCTACCCGCTGGGTGACCCTTTGTATGGCTGACATCAGTGGGTCGCTTCCACGCGGGCCAAAGCTTATATACCAACTTACCAAGCCTCCGCGTGTGACAGGGCTCTAATCCTCTTGCTGGCCTCTCTTTCAGCACATCCTCGGCGCCTGAAACCTGGCCGTCATTCGCGGCTAGAGAATTCAACTCACTCTGTTTATCTCGAAAAGATTCCCTCCACAAGAGAATTCAAGATAATTAGTCAGAATGTCGCAGAACGGGTCTGCTCGGGCCTCAGCTGACTACATCTTCAAGAATGACTATCGTTCATCCATGCGGTATGAATTTCTTGACGGTTTCCCTGCGAGTCTGAAACTTTGTGATTGCTGAGTCTTGGCCGCATTGAAATAGCCTGAACTTGGGACATAGCGTCATGAAAGAGCTTACTGGATTCTTTCTTCATCCGTCAATCAAGTATGACCCCGGCCACGTCACCATCGCGGACGTCGCCACTGGCACCGGGTTAGTTGCATCTGGCTACTGAAACATAGACTGATTCTCACCTGCTGATTCTCGTATGACAGGATTTGGCCGCAGGAGCTGTCGTCTCGAATACCAAAGACCGCCACGATAGAGGGGTTCGACCTCTCTCCTTCTCAATTCCCACCCTCGGCTTGGCTTGAGTCAAATGTCAAGCTGGTGGCCCAAGACGCCTTCAAACCCTTCCCGGACCAATATCTGGGCAGATATGATGTCGTCCATCTACGATTTCTTTGCACGTCTGTGGACAACACGGACGCTCAGATGCTGGTCAAGAACATGGCGACTCTGCTGAGTAAGTGTGTGTTCGATGTAAAATCACATGCGGACATTTTCTCTTTTTTGATTTTGCACAGGCTCATCTGACTTTTGGCCGCCTACACAAGAGCCGGGCGGATACTTCCAGTGGTTCGAGCCACAGCCACTAAAGACCACTATCTCATCGCCTGATCCCTCAGTGTCAACGGCCGCGGTGCAAAAGCTGGCACAGCTGAACAAGAAGCCGAAGCCCAGTGCACAGTACGAGTGAGTACAGCAAGAAAACAATTGGAACATTCTGCTGAAGTCTGGCTAATATGCTCCGACAGGTGGACAGAGCAGATGCCCAAGCTCTTCGAGGAAAACAATCTGAACGTGATTGCGTCCGACACTTACAATCTGTCCAAGTCCCAGACGTACCCTTGGGTCCAGAGCACGTTCGCCGCGCTCGACGACATGAAGGCGATCTTGGGCTACGAGAAGCGTGAGGAGCTTGACAAATTCACAAACGACTTGTCCAAGGAGTTCGCCGCGGGTGCATACATCGACTTTCCGTGGATCTGCACCGTTGGCAAGAAAGTGTGAGCAATGCCGGACGGCACAGCTGCGACAGACGCGCTGTGTAGCCCAACGTGACTGGGCTGCGACCACTTTGACATCAAGTATACGCAGATAATGGATGAATGAAATTAATGCCTTGCTGCTGCTGCTGCTGTTTCTGTGATTCAACATTGTTCACAATGACAGCACTCACCCCTCCCCTACAAAACTTGCATGCGAATGCATTTTTCTTTGATGAGTAACTCGGCCTTTTTGAAGGACGGTCATTTAACTGTGACCAGTGCGCTAAAGGGTTTATGCAGCCAAGGGATTGTTTCGTAATTTGTGCTCAAGCTCCTTTTGATTTGATTGTCCACCGTCGTCGACAGTGGCCAGCTCTCCCAGTTACAGTGCTGGCACTCTGGTGTAGCTATAATATTCTAACTAGATAATCGCCCAAAGCTCCACATGGCGAAGTAGTGATTGTCAGTGCAGTGCACAGAACTTCTAAAATCCTTCAAGTGTGGAGAGAAGGCCCTTTCCGCCATTCCTCCCCAGCTCTCCGTCTCGCTGTCAGCCGCGCCGATCGGTCTGGGATGATGAACTCGTGCGCCGTCGAGTTCTTCGGTCGCGTCACGCCCCCTCCAGGCAGGCCGAGATCGAACTCCATGATCAGCGCAGAGACAATGATCTTGATCTCGAGACTCGCGAAATACCGGCCGGGGCACGCGTTCTTGCCGTGCCCAAAGTTCAGAGCATTGCGCTCCGCGTTGTAGAACTGGTGCAGGTGCTCCTCGCCGGGTTCTTGACGCAGCCTGTAAGATCGTAGGGGGTCGAAAGTGTGCGGGTCCAACGTGATCTCTGGGTCGTGTTGCACCGCGCTCGTTGGCATGCACATATGCACGCCCGCAGGAATGAGCGTGCCGTCACTCAGCTCCACATTCTTGCGCAGCACGCGATGGAATGCCAGGAAGCTAGGGGGGTTGACGCGTTGGCTCTCGCGCATGAAGCTGTCGAGCTTCTTCATCTTGCCAAACGTGTTCCTGTTGAACTCGTAGTTGTCTATTCTCGCCACTTCCTCGATCTCCTCCCGGAGCATGCTGGTATACTCTGGGTGGGACACGAGATCCAAGAGCTCATGGACGATGTTCATCTGCACCGTATGAATAGATGCAAGCGCGATCACGACTTGCAGCTGCGCAAGTCTTTCCGGATCTCTCTCCTCCCCCTGAGCTTCTTCGACCATATAAGTCAACATGGTATCGACTTCGTCGGCATATTCGGCGCCATGAGTCCCTCGGTCTGACGACTCGAGCCGCGCTTGTATCTCCGGGGCGAGAAAGGTCTTGGCCTGTCTGATATAGTTGTTGCCCTTCCAATATGTGGGGAGGAGTTTCACGACCGTTGATTGGGCCCAGAATGGGAAGAGTCGGGTGATCACGACGGTCACGAAAACTAGTGTTTCTTTTAGTGGAAGGATTTGAATAGGTATTCGCGAGCGTAACTTACGGTTTTCGGTATACTGTGTGATTATCTCCAACCACTGAGCGTTGCGGCAAAACCGCGGGCCAACAAGGACGCGAGCACTTGTCCGGGCAACGAGTTGGAGCATGATGTTGTAGAGAACAAAGGTGTGCTCTTGGCCAGTCGCCTTGCACGGGATGCAATCGGGCAATGCAACCGACAATTCATCAAGTATCATCTTAGTGGTTGCATTCAGATGGGGAGTGAGCTTTCCACGGATCATGCGGAAATGAAGGTCGCTGTCCCGAAGTATATCGAGACCGGTGAAGTCGCCTAGAAGATTGTGAAGGTTGCCATCTGTGGGGTTCGCAACGTCTTTGGGGAGCCAAGTAAGCTCGTCGAGGAAATGCACCGGCAGCACCACCAAGTCTCCATCTGATCGTTGGAATTTGAAGGGCTTCCCTTTGTACTGCAGCGTGTTAGCAATAATGGCTGAGATTTGAGGAAGTCATCGAATATTGATATGTACTTTGTTGTATCCACTATCGATTATCTTCTTGGCGTTGAAGAAGAATCGCAGATTTGCAAAGAATCTCGGCTCCCATTGAAACGCGGATCCCACGAGGGGCACGTTTGTGGTTTTGAAGCAAGTCAAGCTCCAGAGCCAAAGTGATATTAGGAACAGACATGTCGGAATTTTCCAACCCTGGTTTGCTGGGCCGCTAATGATCGCAATTTGCTCGCGGATCAAGGAATCGTTAAACATGATCGATGGGTACCCACGGCGAGCGACAGAGATACATGGCTTACCTGGCATTAAATGTTAATGGGAATCTCGAAAGCCTCGTACGTAAGTGATCACACTAGGCGTCTAGAAACTTTTGACGAATCAAAGGAGTGAGGGTCTGATGCTGGTGGCTGCCCCTCCAAGCCAGCGTAGGAGTGCTTGTGGAGATTTCTTCCTGCATGACACACCGACAGCGGTGCTACTTCCCAATTTGCACCTCCTAGTAGGATTAGGCATGACTATGCGGGACGGAACGATCCGAGGAAATAGGCGGACTTCGTTCAACGATGATCTTGACGTATGGCGCACCGCACATCACAAGGCGTAGGCCACTGGCCATGTCCATATGCAGTATCACATGCCGTACCCGGCGCCCGCTTCTTCGCACCGCTCAGCACTAGGCAGCAAGCAAGCCCATTCCGGGAATCCAAGCCGGCTTGGAAACCTCCAGCCGGCTTGACGTAGTCAATCCTACAAACCGTAAAGGTCTTCCTATGGGCAAATTCTATCACAGCTGCATGTGGCATCTACCAATCACCAGGCAGCTCTACCGATAACAAGTCTTGATAACAAATAATTACAGCGCGATTGAGGAAAAAACACAGCGAAGAAATCTCTGTCGTTTATGCCTCTGACTGGGTTGGCTTTGGTGGCTCAGGCGCCCTAATCCATTCAAGGCCCATCGCAGCAACAAACGCAACAGATCCACAGGCCACCGGTATGAACTAAGAGGGTTTAATGGTCAGCCGACAAAATCGACGGGACGGATAGCAGTACAGGACCTACGAGCACGCGGGTGACGGCGTCATTGTACGCATTCCGAACTGCGCCATATTGATCTTGAGGAAGAATGGCTCTGAATCCAAGTGCTCCAGCTTGCAAAACTTGGCTCTGTTGTGCAGGGCTCAATGTAGAATCATGGAGGCTACGTTGCAATTCGGCAGAGAAGACGGATTCGCCAACTGCAAGGAATAAAGCTCCAGAGAAGGTCTGTGCAAAAGTGAGAGCAGTTGATCCGATGGCGACTTGACTTCTAGGGATGGCCCGCTGTACTGCGACAACAGGCTTCAGTAAGGAACGAGGATTAGCTCCAAAGTAAGAATGTGGCACGTTTCTTGTGTTACTTACAACCTGTGCTGTCAATGCGAATCCAACTCCACAAAGAATCTGGTAGCCTATCCAACGAGCCTCGCTTGTCGAAACCTGAAACGTTGTCTCCAGACCGGCGCCGATCGTCAGAAGAGCGGCGCCGAGAAACAAAAATGGATTATAGTAGGGCAGCTTCGTGACTGTCACACAGCACATTAGCCGCGCGATATGACCACAAATGACAGAAACCTACTCAGTACGCCTCCAGTAACGGCGGTGATCAAATCGGAAATGACCGTAGGGAGGTACATGATACCGCTTGACAATGGAAGGGCTCCTTTGACAGCCTGGAACCAAATAGGCAAATAGTATACGATAGTCTGAATCCCACCGTTGGCGACTATCGCAACGCAGAACGCGAAGATCATCGTTCGTTGGCTGAAGACTTTTGGTGGAATGAGTGCCATGTCCTGTTGGTAGAGCTGCCAGCAGACGAAGATGACAAGTACCACCCCAGAGCCACAGAAAAGTCCTATTACGACAGATGACTGCCATCCGTAGACGCCTTCACCCCACTGCAAGGCAAGCAGGAGCATACATACAAAACCTGCAAACAGAATGAAGCCGAGAAAATCGAGACTCCGGAGCCTGGCGACAGCTGACAGACCCTTGGACATCTGTACTGACGGTATGGTGAAAAACGCGATGAACGCTACAAGACCTCCAATGGGCATATAAATCCAGAAGCCTTCGCAAACCGTCAGCTGGACGATCAGTGCTACCACAATCGGGTGTATTGCTCACACCACCTCCAGCTTGCCTCCTGCGTCAGCGCACCACCGATCAGGGGTCCAATGCCAATGCATACGACGAAGACACCTTGAATCAGCGCGATACTTACTACGTACCATTCAGTCAGTTTGACACGGCAAAGTCTCTTTCTCTAAGACTGCCCGACTTACAAGGCTTCGACTTTTGTGGAATGAAAAGGCCAATGAGGGCGAGCGCGCCGCTATTGAGACCAGAAGCGCCAACACCCATGATAGCGCGACCTCCTATCAATGAAGGAGAAGAGGGTGCAAGAGCGCACACAAGACTGCCGATCTCGAAGATGGCTACGTAAGATAAGAATACGTATTTCGCATTGAATGACTGGAAAAGCTTCCCCGCCAGCGGAGAACAGGCGCATCTATTGGTGTAGACCGCTCAGAGACAAATCCAAATGGTTTGATGAAACAAATTTCAACAACTTACGTTGCCATAAAGCGTACGTCGCTATACCAGCTCACGTCCTGCAGAGAATTGAAGTCTGTTGTGATTACGGGTACGGCCTCAAATGCAATCAGGTAAGAGGGAGAGGTTGAGATTCAGCGAGCTTGGGTTGTTGACAAACCGTTGCAATCATAGTCAAGTCCTGAAGATATGAGTGGTGTGAGGTTGCGCGGAGCCTTGGGATTGGCATCCTGTCCATAGATTACTTACCAGACCAACAAGAATCGTGGCAATGGCCAAGCCGAAGACGAGCCCGTAAAGGCGAAGTCCAACGAGTTGTGAATCGTCAGATGATTTGTCAGTCTTCTCTTGACTCCCGGACTGTACGTGCTGGACGTGTCCGCCCTTCGCTTCGTTATCGTCTTCGAGGCGCGTTCCGGGACTTGCGCGCGAACTGCCGCCATGGTGGAGTCCTGTCTCCTTTGAATCCATCTGAACTTCGACGAGCCCAAGAGCTCAACTCAGCAAGGCGAATGTCGTGGACAGTCTTGACTCTGGTGAAACTCGATCAGAGTCACAGGTCGAATGCGGGGGAATGGTCCCGGGGTGTCTTGATTAAACGACCAACAAATCGACAAAGGCATCCCGGTGGAAGGTGCGACTAGGCCCAAATGGGGATCGGTCAACGCGAGGTGATGTAGTTGCGCGAGGCTAAAATCTCACATGATGACAGCGTGCAGTCCATTTGAGTGGCACTTTTCTTTGTAAGATCCATGGGTTACTGGTGGCGGAATACACAGCCGCTCAGATACAGTTAAGTCAGCCGTCGGGGGGCAGAAGGCTAATATTTTTCACCAATGATCAGCCGATTTGGATTCATGCGCCGTGATCCAACGCGGGACAAAGAGATGACAGCCATGGTTGCCCTAACGCCTCTACCCCGCCCGGCAATTCCTCTTGGATGCCCAACACGCCCGTCAGACGTCGCCGTGAACTCTATACACCACAAGCTATCCTGGTGCGTTGACTGTGCTCGAGCATCCCCGCGTTCATCCCATCCGTACGAGCACATTAATGTGGAAATATTCCACGTATTTTTTTTCGGGCTTTTCTGGCTTCCTTTGCTGACTCCAAAGCTGGGGGAAAGGGCCTTGGCTCGAATCCTTCTGCGCGGGACAGGCTAACCAATCTGTCGATCTCTGCGGTATGCCTGCAGTCACCGCTGGGAATGGCTGCCACCTGCTGTCCGCATTTCCAGCTACTTCCAGCTTTGCTTTCCCTCCCGAAAATGGGGCGAATTGAGTCGGTTTCAGATCACTGCAGTCATTGTCCCCTAAAGGCTCCCGGATCGGTCTCACTGAGGATGCGGCGGCCCTCGAATCCTGTGCATAATTTAGAATTCCTTTACTTCCCATTCTATGCTCTTTCCAATTTTATTTCTTCTGCTAGACTCCACGACGAATTTTATGCCAGGTCTCCAGTGAATTGTTGAAAATGGCTGTCGGAGAAGAAAGCGCGATCACCACTGAGATATTGGCCGTGACTATTGTCTTCACCTTTCTTTCGACAATTGCGGTTATTGCGCGTTTGTTCGCCTCACGACGCGCTGGTGGGCTGTTCCTTGACGATTGGCTGGCTGCCCTCACTCTTGTATGACTTCGCTGAGCGATAATAACCCAGAATAAATCCCAGCTGCTGATTTCATCACAGTTCTTCTGTATCTGCTTTCTCATCCCGGAAATATGCGGAGCCGCTATTGCGGGTGTCAACACTACGACCTTGCCGCTCAACCGAGCGACGACTCTATTCCTGACAGTATGGCTCCACTAGTCACTGTTTCCTTTGCTCAGACAGACACTCTAATATCTCTGTCGCAGATCTTCTGGCTTGATTTCCTTTTCGTTGCTGTCACAGATACCCTGGTCAAACTCTCCATTGTGGAGTTCTACAAACGCATCTTTCCTCTACGTTGGTTCAAAAGAATCTGTCTAGTGGTAGAGGCCCTTTGCGTGAGTTGGGGTATAGGAGTATTCTTTGTAGGTCGCACTTGAGCACCTTACCGCGCCTTCTTACAGCTGACCTTTCAAGTCCCAAATCTTCAGCAACAATCCCGTAAGCGCAGCTTGGGATCCACCCGCTAAGCTAGACATCGACTATCCCAACTTTGCACTCGCTGCCTTCGGTATCGGAATAGTGCTCGATGTCATCGTCTTAGCGCTACCGATCCCTGTCGTCTCACGCTTGCAAATGCCAGCCGTTCGGAAGTTGAAAGTTATGGGCATCTTCCTTCTTGGACTTTTGTAAGATGGTGGAATCCAAGCTTTTACGATGCACAGGGAGAAGGGCTGATCAAGTTTCCTACAGCTGCGTCGTGGCTGCTTCAATCCGTTTCTACTACTCTTATGAGGAAGTCTACGTACCAGACGCCTCCCTGACTTACGGTGCGCAGTGGCCTTCCGATTGCGAGCGATCACTACTGACTTTTCATAGCCGGTGCGATCAACGTATCCATGTGGAGTCGTATCGAGCCGAACGCTTCTTTGATCGCAGCTTGCCTTCCTCTACTTGGCAACATCATACCAAAGATGCCAAGACTCGATTCTGTACTGAACAGTGTCATTGCGATGATATCGCTGAGAAGCCGCTCTTCCAGTGGAGCGAGTCACGGAAGAGCCTCTCGAGGCAACAACGCGCCTTCGTCAGGGCCTCAACAGCAACAGCAGCACAACGCTGGCGACGAACACCCTCTGCAAGAAATTTCGCAAGAAGCTACTGCATCAGCTTCATCTGAGCCAAGCCATACCGACAATGATGAAGAGTATAAGAATAAGGGCGGGACTCAGACTGTACATTTGGAGTCGGTGTAATTCTGAATGCTCATCACGACTCACGCTGTCTGATTTATGAAGCTACTTGATTAATGAGTATTCTGGAATTGATATCTCAGGGCCATGACAGGAAGATGGTCAAAGTATATGTTTACCTGTAACTAAAGTTAAATCATTCGTTTCCCCTTGCATCGAATTGGGTTCAAAGTAGAATGTCTTCCTGCCCTATCTTCACGCAGAACTGGACGATAGATTACTGTATGCATTGCGGGACGCGCGCCCCGAAGCGGCTCCAGCACCTCTTCACAATTAGCAACAGCCCCTTGCTTCCTTCCTCGAAAGGCGTTAAGAATTGATCCAATATATAACAATGCCATTGGTATGCTTGCTTCCCAGAAAGCAACACAAGACCCGGCATGCGAATTCAGTCATGCGTGCATACTTGGATACGTAAGCGGCTTGGTTTATGGGCTTTCAAGGAGAGTTGATAAGTGGTGTTGAAAGATACATTCATATACGGATTACCTAAAACAAGCAACAAGGCTTGCCTTTTTGCTTAGTTCAACAACTGGCTTTCCGTTTTCAGTCATCCATGATTCAGCGCATATTGTTCGGCTCGCCATACTTCATTTCGCGAGCACTGGGGTCGGGCGGACACTGAACCCAACACCGCACTGCCAATATGTCACCAATCCTGGGAGTACTTCTCCAGTTTCTGCTACCTTTGATCATATACCGCCTGTACCGATTCAAGGTCAACGTCGATGCGGCACGATCCACAGGTCTGCCGTACTTCTTAGCTCCGTGAGTCCATTACCCGGGCACGACCGTGAAAATTCGTTGTATTGAAAGAGGGATCGACTTGAATATAGCGTTGCTTTTCTCGAAACTGGCTGGTTGATCTGCGAGCCATTGCTGTACCCCTTCTTCAAGCGTCTTCCCAGACGCCTGACTTCGCCATGGCTCCCTCTGGCAAACCTGTTAGAGATCTGGAGAGCGGGGCACCTCCCATTCGAGCAAGCTGGGTGCGACACCTTCATCGTCGTGACGCCCTGGAGCAACAATCTATGGACGTGCGATGCGGCCGTCACCGAGCAGATCCTATCCCATGAGCGTAGCCGAGACTTTCCCAAAGCGACAGAGCTGCTGGGCGTCATGAGGAGTTGGGGCCCCGGCGCTCGCAGCCGCTGGTGGAAGCGAAGCCAAATTGTACAGAGCCATAACAAGACCTTGCTTCAATGAGGATACCCATCGACGGGTGTGGGATTACTCGACAAAGCGAGCAGGTCAGATCCTGAACGCCCACACCATCGGCAAAGCTGTGTGTGGTTCACGAAGAATATTGTAGGAACGTGCAAGGAGTTTGTGAGTCCTAGCTTTGATTACGTTCGCAGCAGTCTCAATCACAATTCTGGCAATAGTCATTGGGTGCCCTTGCTGACTATTCCTTCTGACCAGACGTTATCCGTGATTTGTGCAGTTTGCTACGACCGAGTTCTTGACGCGCAGGAGAATCTCAGGGTCCCCGAAGATTTGATCTGTCATTCAGTAGTACTGTTACGCTTGCGTTTCACTACTTGTTCATGATTTTCCTGATCCCGAAGTTTCTGCTCAGTGAGTGCCAAATCTTGGTTCGCCGCGACCTGTATTAGATCTGCATATCTTATGCTTACCCTCTGTGCGTGTTGCTCAGAGAATCTACCGATCAAGAAGTTCAATGAGGCCTACATGGCGTTTGACAATTGGAACAAGTACCTCGCAGCGATGAGGGTCAGCGCTATGGAGAGAAGGGCCGGTAAAGACGCGGTGAAGTCTTCTTCAGATATTCTTGGTAAGTCGCTTGGCTCGCCCTGCGTTTTAGGTTTCTTCATCTATGACCCGTGATCTGACACCACATCAGGGGCCATTGTCGAGAGCCAGTCCCTATATCCCGACATGACATTGGCTGCAGTCTACGGCAATCTGTCCAACTTCGTGGTTGCTGGGCACGAAACATCTGCAAACACGCTTGCCTTTATCGTGACTCTGCTGGCGCTACATCCATCCTTACAGACGGAAATGCAGCAACAGATAGTCTCGCAGATCGGTCGTGATAGAATACGCAAGCCGGAAACTTGGTCATATGAGCGCGATTTGCCGCCGCTGCTTGACGGCATGGTCGGCGCAGTCATCAAAGAAACGCTCCGCCTGTTCCCTCTGTCGCCGACAACCACACGTAAGGTGACATCCCCTCAGACCCTCAGAATAGATACTAGATCTATTGTAATTCCCGCTGGCACTCGTTGTTTCCCCAACTTTCCAGCCACGCACGCGAATCCAAAGTACTGGCCATCGTGGAAATCCCCGAATGCGCCTGAGGACTCGGAGATTCCAAGGCCTGTTCAAGGCGAACCCCGTAGTGTGCCATCGAATGTGTACATTATGGATTACAAAATACAAGCATGGAACCCAAAGCGCTGGATTGAACAAGATGACTTAGCGACCAAGTCAGCAAGTGGACAGCATTCCACGAAAACCAATAATCCGGTCCCGGGAGCGTTCACGCCATTCTCCAAGGGCCCGCGTGCTTGCATTGGGGCCCGCTTTGCCAGTGTTGAGCTCGCGGCCTTTATTACCAGGCTATTTGCAGAGTATGTGGTTGTTCCAGATGATCTGGCATACAACTGCAGTGACGACAGCAAGGGCCCTCGGATCGACGCTAGGGATAAGATCATGCGGCAGATCACGACTGAAGCGACTGTTTCTCTCACGTACAAGCCCGGCAATGATATCAGGTTGAAGGCTTTGCCGTTGGATTTGGATGGCTTGGTCAGCCTTGAATCCACACGATAGAAGCCTCTGAGAGCCTTGGAAGCATGGCAAGCAATACAAGCGATATAAAATCAAAGGATACTCCGCCGTCTTGGGAGTAATCGTCACTTGGGTCTTCATTACATCTTCAGCCATCTTTTGGTGTTTGCCAAAACACTAAAGGGTAGGAACTTGTCTCCAGTGGGGATCCTAGCCGCTGCGTATGCCCATATCGGAGTCGACCAAGTAAGGAAACTGAGAACCCACGCGTACCCAACGATCCGCTCAATGTACCCTACTGCACTCGGTCCAAGAGCTTTCTGCAGGTGCTTTTTCAACAAAGTTCGGTACTCATAGACCAGGATGTCTTCGAGTACAATACCAAGGAACTGAGTTAGGAAGTAACGCATTGTCCCTGAAGCTCGAGCCAAGGGCATCCCGATCGCCATATTCGTGGTCATGTGGATCCAGCCGGATAGGGCGAAGACAATGAAGCTATGTGTGTATCGGTGCGGAATCTGTTTCAGTCGCAACCGCAGAACATCACGTGTGACAAAGTCGGCGCAGCGGCTCAGTGGCCGGCGCATGTTCTGGTGCCAAAAAGAACTGGAGATGCTTTTAGTGCGAGGCAATATGACAGCATAATAGCGATAGGAAATGCGATTTTGCAGCACGTAGGGACTCGACTCACCCCCAGAATTGACGCAGAGACCACGCTTCTGATAACGGGTTGAACCGGGGCCGCCAGCCCCTTGTCTCTGAAAGGCCCGTAGCGACCAGAGTAAAGGATACAGGCAAGTATGTGGCCTGGACGACAGAGTAAAGGGTAGCATAGAAGCCAAGCGTCGTAAAGAGCCTCGTGACCAGTGCGTCCTTTGTGAAGTTGCCCGATCCAGTGAACAGTGGGATCCTTTCCGGGGCGAAAGCTATAGCGGAGCGTTCTGGGTCTGAAGGCAGGTTGTCGAGGAGGTCGAGAAAAAGAAAGGTCAAGGACGCTTTAGCGGCAGTCCATAGAAGGAAACGTGGCTTTGAAGGGATCCGTGATGGCTCTGAAGGGTAGAAGGCCGGCACGTTCTTCACCTCTTCTGGCGAGTCAATGTGTCGATAGGATGTAGTCTCTCGCAGCCCAAAGCCGAGGCGAGGCCAGAAGCCAGCCTCGCGGCCGGTGGGATGCTGCGAAGATGCCACGCTCGAGTCGTCGAAACTGCGACGCGTGACCAGAGCCAAGTCCACGTACTGGAACATCATGATCAGCGACGTCCCGCAGAGAGTGCCGGCATAATTGGGGCGGAAAGAACGTCGTCAGGTTGGCGACTTGGACTCGGACCAGGCCACACAGCGCAGGGAGCACAGCTACTCGGACCAGCGAGTCGGACGCGGTGAAGCCCAAGGTAGCTCCTGTGCCCAGTATCTGAAACGCCAGCAGCGCCGCCGGGTTCAGAGAGGCCGCCATTCAGCTCAGCCACGGAAGAACGGGGGCGACGGTGTGCGCTGGATATAGAGGCAGACTCGAGGTGTTCGTGAAATTTACTACGAGCTTTCTCAGCCGCTCACTCGTAGAATCTTTCGGTGCCAGATAGTTCAACAGTACCCGGGCGAAAGACCCAGTTACCTACGTACTGCCCACCTGTCGACTGCTGCAGTACACTGAATCATGTACCTACCCAGACAGGTGCATTTAGGTGAATCCTCGCAGCACTGCTTCACAGCTCACACAACTTGATAATGTTGCTGGCCAAATCACGATATCTTCGCGGTCACGCCAGTCAAGGGAGCAAATCATTAGAGCAATTGATTGCGATATCTGGAACAGTAGGTATGCAGCCAGTCACGTGGTGGTCGAGCTGTCTAGGTACGCGCTTGTCGCCCCAAATACGAGGTATTCTTTTTCTGCAATGGCATGGGAAACTGTAGGTCTTCGATATGAATTTAGAGAGCATGATGCATTTCGAAACCTTTGATAGTTACTTGATTGAACACTAAGAGCGGCGAAAGAATGAAAGACAGTCTTTGTTTAAGCAGATCGCACTACGACAAGCTCCTCAATGACCCGAGAAGCTTGAGCTGATATACCGAATACACTTGCCGCTGTCAGAGCTATGTCTCATCCTATCCTGCTTGGAACTTACCGCCTGAGAATTTGTACGGATGACAGCAATGTGAACTAATCATCACCTCTTCGGATTGTATGGAATCATAGTATCTGCCTTCTACAGCCGAGCTGCTCACCAGCCTTGAACGTGGTCACGATGACGGCGCCCAAAGGACCTTACAGATTGTTGACGGTAAACACAGCTCCCGAGAGAGCGTATAAACTCATCGGGCGAATGATCGAGGCGCTGAAAAACGATTACGATATTGAACACGTGGGGAATTGTGAATGTAATGAGTAGCCCCATGCGGCACCTCGCGCTATCACTGCATCATGGCTAATCAGAATTTCGAAACAGCCATCCAGCAAGTCAGGACCAAGGTGCCAGAGCTGAAACCTAACGTGTTGGTAAGGCATCCAATGGACGGCAGCGACAGAGCCCCTGTTGACAGACAAGTGAGATTTGCAGTTCAGTGCCTCGATGTGGTCTCAAGAGCAGGCATCAGAGATCAGATCGATTGGACGAGAGTTCAATCCCAGCATCAAGTTCTACGCGATACCTCAGGGTCTCCAGGTAGAGAGGGGCCCGGATGCAGTCGTGGAGCATCTTTTGGAGAACGTGCCTGCGCTTTTGGACTCTTGAAGGTCTGAGAAGCGCGTCAAGCTCATAAAAGCGACGAGTGGAAGGCCTGCTCTAATTATTAGTCCCCAGCGTTACACAGACGAGCGGAGGGGCCAAATCCGCTCAAGCAATTAGGTAATCAAAAGCCCGCTCGGACTCATACAAACCTGCCCTTTCTGATCCGGTTGTTGCCATCCGTTACGGCTTCCCCTGTTCTGGGTCGCGCCCCTTCCTGCACTGTCGGCTCCCGCAGATACGCTCCTCTGCGCAAGCACGGGGCTCGGTAGTGCTGCACGGCTCCTGGGACGAGTTGTCGGGAGGGCAAAGGAACGGGATGGGCAGATGGGCAGCACAGCTCCCCGCCGACACACCGCGTCGCCGAATGCTTACAAGTGACGCATTTCTATACTTTTTCACGTAGTTTGGTAGTGCCCCAAGACATATAATCATCCATCAACATATTGGATATTTCGAAGCGTGTTCCTCGCCTCACCAAGTTCCATTATATACTATGTCTGCCGCTCCTCCAACTGCGGCGAATGTTGCCGAGAACCCCGCGAACAGTGTTCTGGACGCAAAGGTATGCATCATCGGTGCAGGTTCGTATCTGGTGATGCATCGCTGGTGGCCTCAAGCCGGAACTGACCGCAAATAATGTAGGCATGGGCGGTCTGGCCACAGCCCTTTCTCTGGCCAAGAGAGGCTTCAAAAGCATCCAGGTGTTTGAGTACGCGCCTAATCTGGGCTTCGTTGGTGCAGGCATCCAGATGGCTCCGAACATGACTCGCATCCTCGACCGGTTCGGGGTCTGGGACGATCTTGAAAGAGAAGCTGTGCGGATCGACGAAGCCAGCGTGCGGCAGGGCAAAAATAATAACGAGTTGGCGCATGTTGACATGACCACGCTGAAGAACGAGTACAAGTACGCTCACTATGTCGGCCATCGCTCCAACTTGGCGAATGCAATATACCAAGGATGTGTGCGCGAGGAGTCAAGCATCAAGTTTCATTTCAACACACCGGTTCTCCAAATCCTGAGCTTTGGCCCTAACCCGTCGTTCTTGGCCTCCCCAAAGGATTCCTCCCCTTTCACAGTCAATTGCGATATCCTCATAGGTGCCGACGGGATCAAGAGCGTCACGCGGCAAGGCATGCTAGGGGAGTTGCACATCGACTCACAAGTCATCGACACCAAACAAGCCGCATACCGCATCATGCTCCAGCGCGAGCAGATGCAATCTGACCCGGAACTGCTCGAACTCATAGACTCATCCCGCGTAACGCGCTGGATTGGGCCAAGGAGGCATATCATTGCCTATCCAGTCAGCAAGAAGCAAATCTACAACATATCGACCACGCAGCCAGATGAGAACTTTGCGATGGCGCCCTCGTCGACATATACGACTCGGGGCTCCAAGACAGCCATGCTCGACGTCTTCTCAGACTTCTGCCCCATGCTACACAGACTGCTGGATCTCGTTCCTGAAGGTCAAGTATGCGAATGGAGGCTAAGAGTTCACAGTCCTTTGCCGACCTGGCACCTGAAGGGCATGGTTCTCGTCGGCGACGCCTGCCACCCGACGCTTCCTCACCTGAACCAGGGTGCTGCGCAGGCAATAGAAGACGCCGCTGTTTTGGGAGTCGTCTTGTCAAGCCTGACCGACGCGTCGCCGCAATCACTAGGGTGGGCGTTTGGGATCTACGAGAACGTTCGCAAGCAGCGCGCAGAGATGCTGATCCATCTCGCGCACGAGTCCTCCAAGACGCTTCACCTGAATGACGGCGAGGCGCTAAAAGAGCGTGACCGACAGTTCGCGGCTCTCAAGGAAGGCAAAGGGCCAATGCCAGACAAGTGGGCCGACAAAGACGTCCAGCGATTGATATTCGAGCACGACTGTGTTACCGAGGCGGAAGCTCAGGTGGCAGCGTCTCTGAGCAAAGGAAACGAATAGGCCTGCTTGAATGGGACCGCAACTACAAGCTGCCACCGTCAAACCAGGAACCTCGTCTCCTCAAGCATCGTCGATCTTTGAGCGGAAAATGTGGCCATAGTCTCCGCCATTCGGCGTCCGCATAATCGTGTGTACGTGGAACTTGGCCGGCTCAGTATTGGTCAGGAAGACGCCGCTGTGATGGTCAAACTCGTAGATCAACACCGGCGATTGCACCCTGAAATAATAGGCGTCGCTGTCGCCAAAGCCGCCAATCCAGCAAAAGTACGTCTCATCAAGGTATCGTTTGATCTCATCGGTCCTAAATGCACGCTGGGGTTGCGGCAGATAAACCAAGAACTCGTCGACAAGATCAAGTAACAGCGATGATTGCTGGCTGGTGCACTCCTGCCCAACGTTGATTCCTTCAAGCGGCACGACACGGTTGTCGCGAAAGGCTCCGCATAGATGGCGCTGATCATCCTGATTCCATCGATCTGTCAATGGATCGCCAGTGATCTTCATACCGGGGTCCTTGAGTTGCTCGAAGACTCGCGCCTTCCGCTGCTGCTCGGGATTGAGGCTCTGCATCAGCTGTAGGCCTATTCTGGCCTCAGCGTGCAAGATCTCTGTCCCTTTCCAGGGCCCCGAGTCGATAAGATTAGGCTCTGCGCCTGTGAAGTAGGGCGAGACGGTGATGTGACCGCCGGACAAGAAGACGCTGATGCATAGGTGATGTCCATACAGGCTCCAACCCCAGGGCGTATGTTCGCTTGGCTCGCCGAACAACAAGAAGTTGTAGCTATACTGGTTGCAGACTTTCGTCATGCCAACAAGCTCACCGAGAAAATGGTTGATGCGCATTGCAGCGACAGCTTTCTGGAAACCCTCCTCGGACAGGGTTGATTGGACGACTTTGAGGATACTGTTAGTGACATGTGCTGGCACGTCATCGAGACGTAGACCCAGGTTTCGAAGTAGGAACTCTGGATTTGACCATGCTCTCCACTCCTTGGCATTGAGATCATAGGAGAGTTTGGATTTCTGAACGGGTGTTACGGTGGCTAACAGTTGCTGCGCTGCTCTCGCAGGCTCTGGGTTCGACGGTAGTTCTGCGAGCTTGAACAGATTTGTCCTTCTCGATCCTTCACAGCAGAGGGAATTGATGTCAGCGATAGGGGTGCTGCATGTAGCGGGCATACTAAAGACTTTTTCTTCGTGAGTCTTATGATATCGAGGCCTTACCATCGCTGGTGATACCCTTAAAAGGCTCTTCGTACAGCTTCTCCCATGCTCGTGTGAGGCCATAGATCCACGGCGGATGTTTGGTCTCCTCGAAGGCAGCCGCGTATTCGTGAGCATCCTGAGTTGAGCCTATCTCAAAGCGGGGGGTCTTGAGATCTGGCAGGTGGGCACGGAACGCCGCCGACAATTGTACTTGATCGTGATCCATGTTCGCTCAACACGAAAGCTGATCGTTTGAAGTTTTGCCGCAGCTCATCGTGTTCTGGCCATGAACGAGTTGATCTTGGCTTCGTTGGTAGATGACGCCGCAAGCCGGCCTCGCTCGAATACCGACCGACGACCTCCAAACGAGCTGTCGGTAATTGGTTCGGCAGTGTTGGCGAAGTCAAAGGCAGGCATGCTCTCATGCGCAAGATGCATGAACTGGCTCAACCAGCAGCGGCAGCTGTCACGCAAGCGCTCGGACATGCACCGCCTCATGAACCTTTGAAACTATTCAGGTCCTGCGAATCTGTTTCAAGAAGCAGGCCTTGATCCAGTATGGCTCTGTGCGTTCGCTCGGGTAGTGACGAAGAAGGAACGGGTTACAAGCGACGCAATGCGATCTCAAGACTCCTTATACGGCAGATCATGCTTCCACAACAGGCAATCTGATACGACCCAGATGCCATATCGGGCAGCCTGTGAAGAAAAGATCTCAACAAGATATCTACACTGTAATTTTCTAGAAATTTACCGGGCAGCTGTCAACTCGATGATGGCAGACAAAGGCGCCCCAGTCGCGGCGCAATAGTGACTCTTGAAGTCGTTTTGAAAACACTGTGCGCCTCAGAAGCAGAAGCGTCCGCTTTCCACGCTTTCGGTCCGACGAAGAACGGCAATGTGATCTCTCTCTCCTTCTGAGAGGTGCTGTTTTCTGACGGGCAGATATGCTTCGTCCACCCCCCCTCATTCGGGGTTCGGCATCCCAAGCTCGAGCGAGGTGGATGGTGAAAGGGAGAGCTCGGTCCGATAGCTCGGGCCTGGCACTTGGCTGCGGCGTCAGGCACAATTTGCAGACTGCAGGTGCTGTAGACTTGGCTCCCTCGATACACAACCCTCGCAGGCCGTCAAGTAGAGCCTTCACTCGTGGACCAAATTCGCCTTGCGTAGCCTGCCGTCCATACTCAACCAGGCGCGACATGTCTGACTGGCGCCGCCTCATCCGCTTCGTCCCAAAGGGCCGCTCTGCCAGCGAGCCGCTGATAGGCCAGCCGTGCGATGCCACGCTGGACGTCGGCCTCGCGGTCGCGGACCACCCCAACCGGCCTGTCGAGGCCTACGTCTTCACCGGCTCCTCCGTCCTCGACCCGGGCACGGACACGGGCGAGATCGCAGTGGTCGGGCAGCTGCTGTCGCCGCTGGCCCAGCACGAGGTCGGCACGATCCGCTGCATCGGCCTCAACTACCGCAAGCACTGCGAAGAGACCGGCCTCAAGCCGCCCGACCGCCCGGACATCTTCTTCAAGCCGGCCGAGGCGCTGGCCGACCCGTGGCCGACCGCGGCGGTGCCGCTGCCGCGCGCGACCCAGGAGTCCGACAGCGGCGACTATGAGGCCGAGCTGGCCGTCGTGATCGGGCGCGCGTGCAAGAACGTGCCGGCCGCGGCCGCGCTCGACTACGTGCTGGGCTACACGGCGTGCAACGACGTGTCGTGCCGCGCCCTCCAGTTCGCCATCTCGCAGTGGTCCTTCTCCAAGTCCTTCGACGGCGCCTGCCCGCTGGGGCCCGCGCTCGTCAGCCAGAAGCACTTCCCGGACGCGGGCCGCTTCCGGCTGCGCGGCCGGCACGACGGCGCGCTGGTGCAGGAGTCCGGCTGCGACGACCTGATCTTCGGGGTGGCGGAGCTGGTGAGCGCGCTGAGCGCGGGCCAGACGCTGCGCGCGGGCACGGTGATCGTGACGGGGACGCCGGCCGGGGTGGGGTTCAAGCGGGAGCCGCGGCTGACGCTGCGGGAAGGGACGCGGTTCGACGTGGAGATCACGGGCGGGGGGCCGAAGGGGGCGCTGGGGATCGGGACGCTGGTGAGCAAGTTCGTGAACGAGTAGCATAGTAGCATAGCGAGGGCAAGGGGCGGCAGGGCGGAGTGGGGGGCCGGACAGCTTAGATTGGATGTGTGGACAGACAGAGAGAGAGAAGTGGCAGATAGGTGTGCGCATTTGGAAGGACAAAGTAAACGATTATGTTGATGGTATTGACTATTGATGGACATATTAGCCAAGGGAAACTTTTGTCCGACCTTGCTCCATTGTTCCACCACACTACAGTAAAGATTAACAACTAGAAGCCGGCTCATCGGCTGTCGCTCAAAAGAGGCATTACGCATCAGAGGTCGCTGCAAGATTCGCTCGCAAACACATACGCCCAGGCTCTTCGTTTGTGTGCCCTCCAAAGGCGTGCCAACGTGCACGTACGCACTCATCGCACCCTCCCTCAGAGCAATCCAGGGATGAGAGCCTTCTTGTTCCCCACGACGTCCGCTCCGAACGTCCGGATATACCAGTTTCTGCCGGAAATCGCCTGCGGCGTCATTGTCGCGATTTCGTTGATGAAGAAACTCCGTGCAGGCACACAGTCCCAACCACCGACCATCCAAAAGCCGAACCACTCGACCCACTCACATACGTAGTGAGGGTACAGCACGTAGTTGAAGCCGGCGTTCTTCGGCATCAGGTAGATGCGGGAGCCGACGATTTTCATGTCCTTTTGCGGTTGGCTCTTGGTGCTTGAAGTGCCCTTGATGTCCTTGCTGGCTTCAAGGGCCTGGCGGCGGAGGCCTTCACGTCGCACTTCACGGAGCTCATCGTCGTGGTACATGTTGGCAAGCCAGCCCCAGCCCCATAGAACGAGACCCAGGTTGATCTGGATGACTCGTCCAGTCCATTCCCACGGCGTCGTTGGACCATATCCGCCCAGCCAGCCGCCGAGTTGCAAGCCGTTCATGACGTTAAAGACGGTCGCCGCTGCAGCAACGGCCAGATGAATTGGCCCCATGCTTGGATTCAACACCAATGGCGCCAGGAGAGCTCGATACAAGTAATGAATCGTGTAGAGACCAGCCATGGTGTAATTTCCCACCGGTAGTCTCTCGATGCCAAGCGTCGGCGGCAGAGTGTACAGAACATACAGAAGCGTGATAAAGCCCGGCACCTCCATCGCCGCCCACGCCCATTTGCCCGGAAGATTCAGTTTGGAATCTACCGCCGTCTTTCCCCAAGGTCGGTAATCAGTCAGAAGCTGGATGATCGAAACCTGCATTTCGAGCATGAATGCTGACAGTCAATACCCCATTATACTACTCGGTTGTTTGGTCAGTTAGGGAGAACTTGGGAGCTTACAGCAGGCAAGGCCGCAAAGACATTGACAATGAGTTGCCAATGCTCCCGTGTGGGTGGAAACCAGCCTGTCAAGTGCTCTGACATGATTGCTGACGGTCGGTGTCCAAGTCACTCCGCTTGTCAGTCGAAAGAGAGAGCAGCTCTCGGACACGAAATGGTATCTGGTTGTTGCCCTTGTCCACTTTGGCCGCCGGACAAGGTACCCGGGCTCTGAGGAGCGCGCCGCCGCTCTCAGTCGCTTAATCTATGACAATGTGATTCAGCCTTAACCGCCGACCCATCCCGGGTAACGTAAGCATCTGCCATTGGACCGGACTTAATCGTATATAGCGTAGCTACTGTCCAGTCAAAAAAGGTAGTAAACCGTTAATAACTAGGTAGGCACGGTAACTTAAGATAACTACCCACCTACCTTAGACGTGACAGGAGTTTCTGTATACTCTGTGCTACGGAATCTCACACACAATTCTGTCCTGGTCCCATATTACAGGGTCTTTACTTCAGAGAGGAGTCATCGCGGGGGGCTACGCCTTTCTGCTGAGGATCAATGCTTACGTGAAATGGGCAAGCGGAAGCCCGCGAAGACGTCGAGGCCTCTGGCGCATACACGTCCAGCCTCGGTTGTTGCTCGATCCAGTCGCACTTCCCTTTCGTCCAAGCACACCAAGGCCTTGATCAATCGCCATCATCAATTGGTCAGAGCTTTGCAACGAGCAGACGCTATAGGAGACGAAGAGACACGGTCAGGTCTGCAAGCCCAGATAGATGCTGCCGGTGGTCTGAAAGCGTATCAATCTGCGAGCAGAACCGGCCAATCTGTCACACGCGGTGGTGACTCGTCAAAAGTGCTTGTGGATTGGCTGCGTTCGGATCTGGTTGAAAGGTCGCAGACCCATTCGATTCAAGGGAAGCCGAAGCTTCTCGAGGTCGGTGCCTTGTCCACTGAGAACGAATGTTCCACATGTGGACTGTTCGACGTCACGCGAATTGACTTGAATGCCCAGTCTGCAGGCATCGAGAAGCAAGACTTCATGCAAAGGCCATCCCCGACCTCCGAGAGCGAAGCCTTTGACTGCATCAGTCTGAGTCTAGTGCTGAATTACGTGTCCGAGCCGCTCAGTCGTGGTCAGATGCTGCGCAGAGCGGTCGAGTTCTTGAGCCACAGCCATCGCCCCAGCAGTTCGACCGCAGCTACATCGGAAGGCGGTAGTACTGAGGCGCCATTACCGTGTTTGTTCATCGTCTTGCCTGCTCCATGCCTGCTGAATTCCCGATATCTGACTGAAGATCACTTCGCTGCCATCATGAAATCGCTGAACTGTCGCCTCTTGTTCTCCAAGACTACCTCCAAACTGATATACGGACTCTGGAAATATGATCGGCACGCCCCCAAGAAACCAATCATCGATATGTCTCTGACCCAAAAGCGTGTCATAAAATCCGGGAAGTCGAGGAACAACTTTGCCATCGTACTGGACGCGAGTTCTCATTCAACGCCTGGCAGCCGGGTCTGAAGAGTCAGCCCCTCAATCGCTATCGAAGCGCCCCAAAATCAAAACTGGAAAGATGTCCTCCGTGCCAGTCAAGTTCATGCATGCTTTTCGAACGCAGACTGTTACCTGCAACACTATACCTCCATATGATCATGCTTCCACAACACCAAGCGCACCCTTCGGCATGAACGAGGCCACCGTCCCAACGATTGCCAAGATCGAACAAACAACGACCAAGAACCAATCCAAAGCCCGCTGCCTCCTCGAAGTCTCAAATAGCTTCAGATGGAAAAGGCATGGCAACACTATGCAGATCGTAAAGCACGCGAACGAGCCCAGTAGTGACATGACTTTATCGAAGGAAGGCACCACGATCGCCAGGATCACGATGACCGCATTCACTGCAACGCGAACAACGAATCGCAGAGTACGCTTGACCCACCGCGATTTGCCGTCGCCTGAACGGTGGATGTGGAGGTAGATCTCAATCGTACTCATGATCGGTCGAGAGCTATGGAATTCCTTAGCAGCAATTCCTGTTCTGTTACGATGGCAATTTCGGAACATACTTCAGCGGTAGCTTGGTCAACGGGATGATCGCAATTGAGATGGCGATCACGTAGAGCAAGACGCGCGGATTTCCCTGAGAGAGAAAGATGTTCGATGTGATCTCGTCCTTCACGTCTACCCCGAACATCAAATATCCTATCACAGCGAGCGTCACTTCCAGGCCGTACTAGTAAACAGATCGTTAGTATCACCGAGAAACATCCCATCACAGACCGCGAGTCGGCTCACTGTAAAGATGTATGTCGTATTCACGGCGCGATCGTAGTTTGCTGGGTGACGCATATCTCGATAAATATTTGGAAATACCTGGATTCGATGGTGAGTATTGCAAGGACACAGTCAGAAATAAAAGCTTTGCGCACTCACGCTATGTCCTCCCCATGGAGCTGGCTCGGAAGTCAGTTTAGTTGCATGCTTGAAGGGACAGAACGATCTCGGGGAAGCATACCCATCAGCAAACCAAAGGCCAATGGCAACGTTCTCCAGTCGAGTGGCAACATATGAGTCGGCGCGGGATCTCTGAGCGAACCTGGGCCATGTCCTTTGACGAAACCATCGACCGCGATTGCAACGACAACTGGACAGATATCAACCATGCTCTCTATACAAACTTTTGTGTGGAATGTGGACGGGGGGGTAAGGCGGGAACATACTGACGAAACAGCAAAGGATCCCGAGAACGCTGGTGAAGCTCAAGAAACGGAGTGGGACCAATCCCAGCGGAACCATGGCAAGTCCACAGATGACTTTGAAATAAAAGGCATTCAAGTGCTCTATCAGGGCGCTCATACTGTCCGCGAAAAGAATGACGAGCGCTACACATGCGCCCAGCAACTCGAGCGTGAAGATGATGCTCGTAGCTAACCTAGCCTTTGTGCCAAACGAGACATAGGCCACGTCTGCGTATGTGATAAGCGATCGATCGACGTCCATGCACTTGGCCAGCAGTTTCGCTGTGTACGAGGTTGTCAGAGCAGAAAGAAAAAAGAAGATCATGCCAATCAGCCATCCGCTGTAATGAATCGCAAGTGGAATTGACAGCATTCCTACGCCGATCAAAGTGTTCATCGAGTTGAAGACAGTCTGCGGTTCCGTAGAGAGGCCGCCGCCAAGAAGAGCTGACTGGTCTTCTTGCTGTTCACCGTACTTGGACAGTAGAGGCTCTTGATCCTCGCTAAGCTCATTATCACGTTCGCCACTCAGCGAGACCGCGGGGAATGGCGCGGGCTGCTTCCCCGAGGATTCTCGACTGACTGGAGGCATGGTCCCATAGCTTGTATCGTGCGTGTGAACGTAGGGCACGCTGCCCAGGACATCGTCTTGGTGCTGGCTGCTTTGACGAGAGACCCGTCGAAGTTCCTGCAGACGGCCCTCGCTTGAAACGTCCAGATGGCTTTGAGAGCTTCTTCGGTGGGGTAAGGGGGGGCCAGGGCTTTCGGTGTCCACGGCATTGTCAGATTGTCGACGCCCTTCGTTCTCCAGCGCTGCTCTCAATAGGGACCTGGAAGCGCTCGGTCCACGTTCCACATCACTGGCGGGCTCGCCGTCGGCCTGAACATGATCCAAACCTTCAGACTGATCCACAGGTGTCCTTGGCTCAGGCGTGATCTCATTGAAAATGGCAGCCCTTTGCCAGGAGCGTGCAAAATTATTGAAGCTTAGTAATGTTGTCAGTCGGAAGGGAAACATCTTGCTTGCTTTCTCGTTGGTCAACCCACCTGTTGTATCCTCCATAATTACCCCATGATCCCACAGTTTGCGCAAGAGATGACCGTCTTCGTCTCAATCCGTGTTCCTGGTCAGGCACGGAGCGTGAGATGCCATCAGTCCCATCGCGCAACGGATCAGAGCCTCTCGCAAACATCAGCCTGGGAGAATCGGGCGAGCCTGAGATCGATCGAGGCGGCAGATCATCTCCCTGGCGCGAACCCATGGGGGTTGGGCTCCAGCCTTTTCTCGCACGCTTTTGCGGTTTTGCAGAGCTACTATTGTCGTGCAATTCAAGGCGTTGATCGTATATTGCCCGTTCACGAGGAGATTAAAACGACTTGGATATACTTCGTTTAATAGCTTGAACGTCTTCCGATCGTGCCCGATTCAATCTGAGGAGGTCTGTACTCAGCAGTTGGTCATCGTACACTAGCAAGTCTAGAAATAGCTCGGCAGTATGCTCAGCACTGGCTTAGAGCTTAGAGTACTCTACAAAATAGCACAGGATGATATGTTATATAAAGGCAAGCAGCAACCGAGACCTTAGGAGGGGGACAAGCAATTACCGGCTCGTCTATACAATCGTCATTGTTCCAGACTGCTTATCAGTGTTCCTGCCGCTAGACTTTCTAGGATCTTGAACAACAACCACAACAACCAAACTTGAGAGCGATTCTCGGAGATCCCGTCATTAGATGGGTGGCTTGGGTGGGGAGCATGGTCACGCTGCGCGTAAAGCCTGCGCCACTCCTTGATTGGTCAATCATCTGCAAGCGGGAATCACTCCGCATCACACACTGACCCTAATCAATTTTGAACCTTCGTGGTGCTAATAGTGCAAAATCCACTCAATACCACAGATTGTCGAATTCGTTCCTCTCGACTATCGCCAGTGCTCGCCGAAATGTCTTCCAAACCAGAGACGAAGAAAGGTACAGTGACCAGTCGAGCCGCGCTCACATCCTCCGCACGCTTCCCAAAGGCGCGACCAGAAGTGCTAACGTCGTCTCTCCCTCACGTGTAGCCCCCAAGTCCAAGGCTCAGAAGCCGACCAAGAAGGCTGGCAAGAAAGCCAACGATGCCGCCAAAGCAGCCCTTCGAGGTGTAAGCCTCTCCTCTCCCTCCTTCACCCTCGGCCTCTCGCCGTGAACGTCCGCCAAGATGCTCGCGCGAGAACCCCATACCTCCACTGTCCTTGAGGCGTGTCAGCAATCCCATCGCTGACGGCTTGTGTGCTCCTCACACTGCACAGGTCAACTCGCACAAGGTCCGCAAGGTCCGCCTCTCGACCTCGTTCCACCAGCCCAAGACGCTGCGCCTGGCCCGCGAGCCCAAGTACCCGCGCAAGTCGATCCCGCACGAGAAGCGGCTCGACGAGCACAAGGTCATCATCCACCCGCTCAACACGGAGAGCGCGATGAAGAAGATCGAGGAGAACAACACGCTGGTGTTCATCGTGCACCAGGCGGCGAACAAGCGGCAGATCAAGGAGGCGCTGAAGAAGCTGCACGACGTGGACTGCGTCAAGGTCAACACACTGATCCGGTAAGCCGTGGGACGCCCGGCCTTTGCTATGCCGCTGGGAGCGCATTGCTGACACCTGCTTTTCTGCAACCTTCTAGGCCAGACGGCTCGAAAAAGGCCTTCTGCCGGCTGACGACGGACGTCGACGCGCTGGACATTGCCGCCTCGAAGCTGAACATTGTCTAGACGGATGGGATTTGGCGCTGCATTCGATACCTTTCACCAAAAAAAAAATAGAGAAAGCATTTCACTTCAAAAGCATGTTGCCGATCCTGTTCTGAGATCGTTACTGTTTCGATATATTCGCTTCGGTGCCATGCACTCTCCCCAGACATCGCACGTGGCGAGACGCGTTCGATCACGCAGCCCCTCTCGTGTCACGGGGATGGAAATCGCCAATATGATGGTATTGGAAAATGTTGTCATTGTGAAGGTTCCGAAGTTCTCAAGCTCTTATTGATACAGTCAAAGAAGGCATGCCCAATGTTTGTACAATATTTACGGCCCGACTCCTGTTGCCATACCCATGCGATCAATGCCTCGGTGCAGTCCGACAGATACCACTTGCAAAATCCCCCATATTGTACAGTACTGCAGCTGGAATCCCCAACTTCCAGTCTTTCAACAAAACTCGCGACCGTTGTCTCAAATCGAAAAGTATGCCATGTAAGAGTGGAGTGGCGTCTCCATATAAATTAGACGGGCCCCTTAGCAGGCTCCGAGATGGGACGCAGGGACGCGTTGCGTGTGGCCTTTCGATAGAAAACCGAGTGCATCTAGACCAAGGCGTGCTGGCTATCGTGCGCAGCCTACTGGTGTCGCATGTTCTCGAGATGACGAAGAACGGTCATGTTGGCGTCCATGAATCTCCCGACGCAATTCTGTATGCACGGCTCCTCACTCCGGTCGAGCGCGCCGTCCGAGATCCTGCTGCCGACGCATTTCTTGAAGCACATTGCCGTCAAGTTGTGGATGCCTGGATTGATCGATGCAACGTCAGTCAAGCTCTCTCGGCGACAAGCGGCGCGATTGAATCCTACTCTCTTGGATTGTAGACTTCGAAGCCTCGTTGGACACGAACTGGTCGAGCTCCTTTTGGTCTGCCTCCGACAGCGAATTGGCATTAAGCTGGCCAGCTGGGTTCAACGCAGACGAGCTGGTGCTAGCGCCACCACCGAAGAAAGACGACATTGTGCTGATGGAGCGGGACTTGGGCTATGCTGGAATGCAGCCGTTGTGTTGTTCGAGCGCAGCGATTGTCCCCCAACGTCGTGTAAGTTTGTGCTTTTGAACGACGTCAGGCCGTCGATTGATGAGCTATATGAAGGAGATCAAGCTTGTGCGTCCAGTCTTCGACGAGCAGTACCGATGCCTTGTGCTTCGATATTTTGCAATGACCTGACAAGCGTGCCGGAGTTTTGTTTTTCCTGCTGTCTCCTTACGGCTGGAATATTAGACGAGTCCCTTTCTCGCAATTATCCATACGAGTCAGGCTCTCCGCATGATCGCTGCATGCTAGACTCGACTAAGGTATGATCTCCGCAGAACAGTCCTGAGATGCACCTTACTCGGCGTTCTGAATCCCCCGCTGCCTCCGCGTATTGATGCGATCACAGATGATTGCGCATCTGCCCGAACCGCTCTGTTGCTCGAAAAAACCTCTTAGGTGCAGGATAAAGGCAGCCATGGGTGTTGTCCGAGCATCAAGCGGCACATCGCTACATCACACGGCCTGTTTGAGCAAGGCTGCGAAGGCTCAGGCTGCCCTGGCGGAGGGCTGAGATAACTATCCATGCGCTGGGTGCCGCCCATTTGACTTGGTCGTATTCGCATACCCGCAAGCTTAGCTGTCCTTTAAAGAAATGGTTCAATGATAAACTGGATTGTCCGCACCACCAAAAACTGTGCTCCTGAGGCCCGGGAGACACACCTGGAACCCCAATGGAGTCATATTATCCGATCCTACAGAAATCCTTCGTGGTTCTGACGTCGCTGTACGCCTTGCGTACGGTGCTGGCCATTGCCTATGCTTCACCCCAGCCTTTGCACGAACCTGATGATGCGATTCACGAAGATGCAAACCAATGTGTTTTTATTTGCTATAAGGTTGCTGGGAAGCCATACGCCGTGCGAGTTCCATTTCGAAGAACAAGCGTATGTGAGACTATGTTGCACACATGATCATGCACAGTCTGAACTCTCGAACTAATACCGGTCACCAGGCTCCGAGTTACAGCGAAGGCGAGCACATAGTTGCAGCGCGCGTTCGACGCTTTTTCTGGCAGACTCAGCCATGGTGGAAGCGATTGAACCCGTTCGTAGAAATTACGCAAGCCAATAAAGTCGCGGTACATACGGGTCTATCTTTCGGCGTGGTTCACGATTGAAGTCTAATCAGAAGTACAGTTCACCAGCGCCAAGTCTAGCGGGACGCCAGCGATTGGCGCTGAAGCTTTTGCTGTCACTATCAAGCAAAGCGAAGCCTCTGAATCCAAGTCTGATGATCTGGACGCGGAGATTTCGACCCTACAATCACGCCTCCACGGTGGCAACGGCGCTGGTGAGAGTGCTTACGCGCACTTGCGCCACGATCCGGACGCGCTGCTCGATGCAATGAACGCCGACTCGGCCCGTCTAGTGAACGCCACTTTCGACAAAGCCATGGACGAACACCCGCGCTGGGTGGCGGCACTGCGCCACCCCAGTCCCGAGGTGTGCACCGGTATTTTGGACGGAGTCGGCGAGTGGAGCTTCGAAGACCTCGACCAGGCAAGAGTGGAGAGAATGACTCAAAACGAAGGCCGAGGTCGGGGTGAAGATAAACTAATCTATGATCTGAGCGAAGGTGTAGTCCCCTTGAAGACTTGGCAGGAGAAGCTAAGGGGATTGGATGTGGCATGCGGCTTTGACACGCAAAAATTCTTTGTTTTCGTCGTCGGCGCGGGGCCGAATGTGTTATACACGCTTTGCACGTCAGGCTTGTTGCAGGGAGCTTTATCCAATTTCTATCAGACCTGGATGGGACGGTTTCTAGGGGTATCGATGATGCTATGGGCGGTCAAGGCTTTGGGGATACCAACTGCAAGATAGGAAATATTAGCAAGTCACAACATTACCAACGCAACAAACAAGCTTGATACATGTCTCAGGTTCGCTTTTAGACTTGATGTGTTGTGATTACAATGATAACCCATAGGAATACTGGTGATATCGATCGGGACGGCAAATCGTTCGAGAAAGTTAAGGTGGTAAAAGAGTAATGCGAGTAGTTGTGCTATTTGGTTAATCAAGTAGTTACTTTAACACACTTTGCGAGCATCTTAGTAAATTGTGGCGACACGCGAGCACGAGACTTTTCACCAGGAAACTCTCTGGTCAGCTATTATTAGGAGATTACGCCAGAAGATTCCATGTCGATCTTGGCAAATGCTGTGCCCGTCGGACCGTCTCAAAAACTCCATCGACGAAAAGTAAACGAAAAGTAGAATTTTCGAAGGCAAGCGAGAGTCCATACATGAGAGAGCGAGATCTCGAAACGTTCTCAGAGCCGGATGAAAGCGATATACACGGATGCAGTAAAAGATGTGTCACGGCTTACAGTGCCGCCGCCAACTACGAATAACCCAAAATTCGAGCAATCGGCTTGACTGTGTCATTTCCAAATTCGCGTCTGACGGCCGTTTGGCGGTCCTCAACACATTCGTCATACACCTCCGGCAGTCGTCGCGTCTGAACGTCGCTTTGTCAGACGGAACCGATACATCGCTTCCGTCCTCTCTCCAGCCTCCCCCTCCCATCATCCTCCCGAATATACCCACCATTTCCCTGGTTTCGTCTTTCTCGAACCGCGTGTGACCCAAACAGTCTCGTGGACATCCCACCGATAATCGCTCATTCCGACCTGGGACTTGCGCCACTCCCTTCCTTCCTTTACTTGGCTTGCGCGCGCTCGCGCGTGCGTTCTGCATTTCGCCTCCGGACACTTTGACGTGGACGTCCTGTTCATCCAGGCCCAACCACGCTCTCAGGCCTCCGCATTTTTATCCAAGCGCGCCCCACCCTTCCTCTTAGTTGTCTGAAGGCGCACATGCATCATTATGAACTCCTCAGACTCGGCTCGTGATGCCTCAGAGCTCGAAGACCACGTCTCTCCGCTGACTCCGACAAACCCCGCATTCTCCAAGGCTCTCGCTGATCCTGCCTCCGAAGAATGCAATCCTGCAGCGACAACGAACACGGCAACAGCGAAAACAGACGATGGCCAAGACAATCCTTATACTCCACCCCCCAATGTCGCCGCGAGACTTGCCAGACCGGCCACCAATCGACGCCGCTCCTCGGCTGCTTCCTCCCGACGCAACTCTCTGACCTCATCCCACTCCCAGCAGTCTAGCCGGTCTTACTATCGCATGCGTTGCAACAACAACTACGTCGCACAACATCTCCGCCGCACTTCCATTCTTGAGGATCGCAAAGCAAGACTGGCCGATCGAGCTGCTCATGTAGAACAGGTCCGCTTGCGCGCTGCTCTAGCCAAGTCCACGCCACGCGTTTCCAACACCGAGGAGAAGGCCCTCGCCGCGCAACAAGCCAGGGAGAAGCTGCTCGCGAAAGTGGCCGCTGCTTGCGCCGAAGAAGTGAACAGAGCCAAAAAGATAGCTGAAGAAGCCAAGGAGCGCAAGGCGGCCGAGGAAAGGCGCGCGCGGGTCGAATTGGAGGAGAAACACGCGGAAGCAGAGCGGCGACGACTGGAATACAGGAGGAACCTCTTCCGCAAGCCGAGAACGGCTAACAGTGCCGCTGCAGACAAGGCATCGACGAGTGCAAATGCCATCTCGGTCGACTCGGCCGTGCTCATCATACAGAGAGTCTGGCGAAAATCCAGGCGGGACCGCTTGCTCAGAAACTTCAATCAACTCGGCCTTTCCATAGAGAACGTCGGTAAAGCGGACTTTGCCACATCTTCAGAGCTTCTGAGCAGGCCCGAACTGATCGCCTCCGTCACTCAGATCATGATCGTGCTGCAACTGCTGCCAGCGCCCGACCAGGCGCAAGAAGACGCGGACCCGCAAAAGTCGACCAGAAGCTTCCTCAGCGCCTACATGATAATCGCACATGCGCCCGAAGTGTTTAGCAGACATGGCTCGCAAGAAGAGGACCTGATAGGAAAGGCCAAAGAATTGCTCATCTCCTTCGAAGCCTGCCTGTCCGAAATGTCATCTTCTCCCCAAACAGCGGTCTCGTCAACCCAGATCCAATCCGTCTTGCAAGCCTACACAGCATACACGATAGCCTTCGATGCCTGGAAGAAACGCGATGCTTCGGCTTTGATCGAGACCATGGTCGATCAATTTGTGGCCCTGGACGGGATTTGGCAGACCGTCAAAGACGACACTCGAGGCGAGGTGGCGGAAGACTATCGTGAGGGCATCCGGACGCAGCAGATCATACTGCTGAGTAAGGTGAAGAAGCTCGCAGGCGCCGACCGAGCGAACCAGCTGATCAAGCGCGCGATACGCGAAGCGCGCCGCTCTCAACCTCGCCCTCGCCCGATCGGTCAGGTTCGACCGCGGGAGATCACGCCTCATGTCCCGTCATCACCTGGCCAGGATGATTCGGCTCAACTTGCGTCGGCAGCCGCTGCTGCTGCTGTGGAGCAAGTCAGCGGCGACGAAAGCGACGACCAATCCGAGGCTACGTACTTCAACGACGATGGCACCGGCGACGCTAATCTCTCCAGCATATTTTCGATCGTGCCCTCCAACCGCTTTCTTGTTCACGAACTATGTATGGACCCGACATTTCGAATCTCACCTTCTTCAACATCCGCTCCTCATCAAGCACTCAATCGAGCTGTGTGCGAGAACATGCGATACGCTGTCAACGCGGGAAATGGAACCGCCTGGACATTGGCCGTTGCAGAGAACATACGCAGCAGATTGCTGAGGCTGTTGAAGCCCGGCAACTCGATGTATACTCTAATCAGCGAAGCGCTGGATCGCGCGCACATCCAAAGGCAGTGCGAAAACAACGCCTTCTCCTACTCAAACTTCTTCGAGTGGATGTCCGATCTTCTGCCCCGTCTGTGCGCACCTTTCAGAGACGAAGAGGTTCGCGTGTTGGCGGACTCGTTGAGAACGCCCAGCGACTCTACAGACGCAATGATCGAAAAGCTTTTCGGGCTGCTACACATGATCGACTTGATGGCTCTCGACTATACAAATTACATGCTCCACCAAGCTGCACCGACGCTGATCCGCCAGTCCGCAGTGTATGAACAACGTGCTTTCGCGAGTGATGTGGAGGCAGGCAAAGTGGACATGGAGGCATTGAAGAGATGCTGGCAGCATGCAAGCGTCAACGCAGTCACGGAGCTACAGTCGCCGCTACAGGACCACGCACAGGCGCGGCACCAGTCGAGCCGCAGCAGTTTTGGCCAGACATACACCCACCTGCTCATCGACCTTGCTGTCTCTCCGGCTCTGCTCGAGCGGTCGGCCGTTCCTCCAACGCTGACTCTGGACTCTCGGAGGTTGGCGAGGCTCAGGAGGGACACTTTAAAGATAACACTGGTAGGCGGTATTATCTCAACGGCCAAGAACCTCCTGAAGCGAGACATGCGATCACAATGGAAGCCCGAGACCAAGCGCATATACGACGTCTTGTCCAATTACCAGTTACGCACCTCAGCCACGTCAGAGGCGGCAGCTGACATGTCTGAGCTGTCGGCGCAGATCTCGGGCATCATCACATCGTCGCACCCTATGCCGACCAACTCGGCTCAGCAGTTGACCAGCATCATCTCTCGCTTCGTTAGCGAGTGCGCCAACGGAAGACTCAGCGACCCGCTGCTGCGCCTGCTGTTCTCCAGACTCAGGGCGCACCTGTTCGCCAGGGTCGCCGCCGCCACCGCGACCGTGGTGGGCGGGAGCAGCGCCGGCCCGGCCAGCAGCGCGCCCCCGAACGGCGCCAGCCTGAGCCACGAGCGGGTCCGGCTGGCCAGCCAGGCGGGCGAGTCGCTCGCGGGCATCGGGCTGGCCGAGTTCATCGCGCAGGTCGGCCAGACGGCCGAGGAGCTGTGCAAGATCATGAAGATCGACCTGGACGCGCACCGGATGTGGTACGAGCAGGTGGCCCGCCGCGTGGACGAGGACCAGGCGTGACGGAGGGGGTGGGGATGGGGATGGGGAATGGAGTTGGGGCGGACAGAGAGAGAGAAAGAGAGGGGGGGGTTGGCTCAATGACGATTACGACCACTCATGACGGCGTTTGGTTTGGCCTTTTTTCGTTTCTTCGCTTCTTCACAGCATCCTGCCTTGCTTCATCGCATCTAGCTCTAGTCTTTCATATCTTCCGTAATCTCGCCGCGGCCGCGCCGCGCCGCGCGCATCGCTCTGTACGTGTGCTCGCAGAAGCAGCGTCTCTAATCTCCAACGCAAGCCGGCCGTGCGCGCGCTCGTGATCCGCCTCGCCCGGCTGCCGGCTGCTCGGCGGCTCGAGGGCTGGCGCCGTCGTGGACCGCGGGACGCGCACGCGTTTGCAGAGCGCGAGCCGGCCGCGGCCTCGAGCGACGGTAGCAAGCTACGGGTTGATCACGCACACCTCGCGCTCCAGGTCCGCCGCCTCGATGTCCACGTCGCCGCCGCCGCCGCCGCCGCCCTCGGCAGCCTCGTGCGCGCTCGTCCGCGCCGGCCTGCCGCCGCCCGCGCCCACAAAGTCGAAGCCGAAGGTGCTGGCCATGTAGCGGCGGGCGACGGCGCACGTGCGCGCGTGCCGCCACGCCACGGAGCGGCAGGCCGCGTGCTCCATGGCCCGCCACACGACCATCTCGGCGTCGAGGCGGTCGTGGCGGTCGGGCGCCGCGCTGGCGTCGGCGGCGGGCGCGAGCGGCGCGGCGGCGCCCCTGCCGGACGCGGATGCGGACGAGCGGGACCACAGGACGGGCTTGGGGGGCATGTACTGCAGCATGTCGGCGTCGATGACGCGCTCGGACTTGTGCAGCTCGCCGTGCAGCTCCGCCGTGCCGTCCTCCCACCTGGACACGTACTTTTCGTTGATCTTGGCGGTCTCCCAGATGGGCAGGCAGCCCAGGCAGACGAAGTCGCGGTGCGACCACTTGATGTTGTTCGCGTGCAGGAACATGGCCGGGGTCTGTTGCATGCTTTCGCGTGGGATATCGGCCCTGAAGAGGCCCGGCAACCAGACGGCCTTGGTGTCGACCCCTTCGCTGACCCCTGAAGTGAAGGCAGCGGAAGTCGGCGGGGCCAGCTGCATCATGGCAATACGTCGGTCAGCCACGCGATGGGTCACCCAGGCGTCCACGGGCGGGTGCGGCAGGACGTAGAAGGACTGGTTGAGCGCGCGCAGGGCCAGCGGGAAGGTGTCCTTGTCGCCCCATCCGGCGAAGCCATGGTTCAAGAGGGTGTAGTACAGATCAGGGCCGTAGTAGTTGTAGTAGATAGCCAGCAGCAAAGCGCGCCACTGCTTCTTCTTGTTCCACACCAGCTGTCCGCTCTCGGCCGTCTGAAAATCCCACAAAGCCTCCGACCGGTGAGGGGTAAGCCCCACAATGTAATCGAGCCAGTCAACGTTGTCGTAGCTCCAGATGTCCGGCCAGATCAACACCCCGGTCTCGGCGTACTGCGGAGTCTCAAACAAAAGCTCCGGCGGCTGCAGAGCCATGTTGTCGGCATCCAGGAAGATGATCTCCTCAAAGGAGGAGAAGAGCATGGTGAATATCTTCATCTCCTTGCCGTCCGCGATCGCCAGGATGTCCGTGTCGAGATAGTCGGACAGGCGTCGGCAAGCCATGCCTTCGTCGACGATCTCAGCGCACCAGTCGTGCTTCTCCTCGCGCTCATCGCGCCGCCACACCTCCACGGGCAAGGTGCTGCCGGTCTCGCGCAGCACCCCAAGCGCAATAGCTGCGTACTCGGAGTAGTGCCCGCCCGCAAGCATGACGATGCCTTTCCCCGCGCTGAAAACATCAGACCCTGGATATGGTGGCATGTCCCCAACGAACGCGGCGTGCCTCTGGCGGACCAAATCGGCCTGTTCGTCTGAAAGCAATGATGTGCGCCAGCCCAAGGTGGAGCGGTCCGGCGGCCGGTTTTGAAAGGGCGGCTGCTCGAGGGATGGCAAGCTGTCGCCATGCTGAATCAGCGCCTTCTTGAGCGAGGGCCAAAACGCGGTGATTTCGGTGATGTTTGGAGACGAGGGCGCTCTTATGCGAGACGGGTTGCTCCGAGCGGTACTGCAGAGAGGAGATATCGAAGGGGAGGAGGCTCTGGGTTTGGCGGAGGAGTGGATAACGGTGACGAAGGCTATCAACGATAGAATCGCTATCGATACATTCCTCCTTGTGATGACTACAGGACCGATTCAGTCCCACCGTTTCCGGTTAAGAGCGGCTAGGCCAGACTCACCTTTACTGGACCAGCTTCGTACTTGGTTGTAAAGCGAGGACCGGCCATCGCTGCTGTAGATGCCCAAAAAGGGGACGGCTTCCTCGTCGCGCGAGCCCATGCGCTTTCGGAGAATTTACACGCAAAGACGGGAGAACGATTAGGTTTTGGGGCCTTTGCTGCTCACAGAGCGCATCCTAAAGTGTCCGAGCGAAACGCCAATGTTGATCTGCAAGATTGAATTAGTCTAAACGAGTAGTGAACAACGTGGACACGACAGTGGTATGGTGCTCAACGCACGACGAGGCACACGCATGCTGGATGCAGAACGGAGCGTTTTATTAAAGTTGGCGGCGCAAAGCGCAGCAGTCGGGGGTTTTGGCAGATCATGGTGCCTTACGCGGCACTGAGGCGTCACCAGAATAGACGCCGGAACGCCCGATCGAGCAAGGCCGATAGAAATGCGTGACGGGATGGTAGCACTCACGCAAAAGCGATGATAGGTAGAAAGGAGACACCGGAGAGACTTGATTACGCGTCGGCTTGTCTCATAAAGGTCCGCGCCCGCCGTACTGCGAGCACTCGGAAGATATTCCGCCAGCGACCAATCGGAATTTGCCGTACTATTGACAACTTTTCAGCCACATTGTACCTCCACTCAGTCTTGCCCGTTCGCTATAGAGGTGATATAAGGCACGCGCTATGAGAGCAGTTCATATTTTTGTAAGCACAAAGTAGATGCGATCTGTTGCATGACACAGCACACGCTGAAATCTATGTGAATCTACGGACAATCATGAATTCGTGGACTCAAAGCACGCGCTTAGGACTCCACGTTGATCTCGCGTCCCATCAACGTCTAACAAGATCTGTCTCATGCACGTAGCAGTTAGGGTGGGAGACACGAATTACTTGGAGATAGAAATGCAAAACCAATTTTAAACGAACGCAACTCACTTGCAGTTCGAGCATCAAGTCTCGTGGCTGTAACGGAGGCTATAGGTTTGCTAACCGAGCTTTAACGAACATGTCGTGTTCCTTGAGCATCGCAAGAATCTACTAGATCAGCACGAAAGACTCTTTCAAGATGTACAAAGACCTCTGAGGCTTCTGATCTCCGAGATTGGGATTAGACTTGTTTTCAACGTACCAAAACTGGAAATACATGGTTCGAAAAGGGGGGTATCATTCAGAACTGGGCAGAGAATAAATGATGCAAAATTTCAATCAACAAGTTATGTTTCGTTCCCCCATGTCAGCGTCACTATATAATATTCAACAAAATCATGTTAAAGAACCTAGGCGAATGAGACCAGGCATGCTGCCATGAGAGCAAGCGAAGTGGCATTTCGAATCAACGCAGGTCCGTGAACCAAGTCAGGCGTAAAGATCGGATCACTGGCGATTCGTTGTCTCTGAAAGCCACACTGGCCGTTCGGGTTTTGTGGCCAGCTAGTATCGATATCAGTAAGCCGTCGATCCATCAGTATGTAGCGAGCTATCCCAGAAGTAACAGTGTAACAAATTGAACGAGCATTGTTCGCCAAGGAGCTCTTGAATTCACTTGGATGCTTCATAGATAAATCTATACTAAATACATCCAAGTGCTTCGAATACGGCTGCAAGCTTAGAAGGCTCTTTCGCTTGTCTGATCAGCGGAAGCTTGATCTGACACGCGAAGTTGTATGAGATTCATCACAGACCGTCTTAGCAGAAATACAATACTCACTCAGCGATGCGCGTCGTACGATACGCTCAGAAGGTGATTCACAATTACTCAATCTTGACTCAAATGCATCGACGACCGATCAGTTATTTCTCAAGGACGCGAGATTAGACTCCGAACGCGTCGCATCGCGCTGTGCATGGACAAAGGTAGCCTTGGCGTAGGATGGCTGTAGCAGAGTCCAAATCTGTAATCAAACGAAACCATAGGCGAGTAATTTAAAGCATTCAAAAGACTTCTTTTTAAAAGGAGCAAAGAAGGTGCACCACAATTCCAGGCTTGCGGCTTCACGATCGTGCATTTGTTTTCTGGAGATGCGAGGAAAACACTACGGTCAACAATCAAAGGTGTTACACTGGCTACTAAGCAGACGCAAAACGCGTTCATTTATTGCTGATAATTCACGGCAGAGTCTAGCAATCAAGACACTTACATGATCTCGATAAGACGTCCAGAACTTTACGCGTCCAACGAGCCTATACACGCCTATGCGAGACTGGGTTGCGACGTTGTCAGGTGGTGAAATTTGTACAGGTAATAGGGAGGGGCCCTTGGACAGCGGAACTCAAAGAAGTCCAGCCGGGGGGGAAATTTCGCCCATAGATCTTCTGGGTTAGGACGTTTGTCGAGCATATATCTTACCGTTTCAGGAAGTCCGCTTAGCTCAATGCGGCAGTATCCGATGTCTCGCATCGCGTCTGACGTATTTTCGGGGATGTTGTTCCCACCCGTCGACACACAGGTTTAGTGCGCCGAAGCAAAGCGACCTGTGGGAGCGCCAGAGGCCTCGCGTGGCCCAAAAATTATTTATGCTCACATCAAAACAAGGGACACCACCGACTCTTCTCCATCATGCCTGACAACAGACCTTCCCACTCGTTGTCTGACGCCTTAAACCTGTTTTCCCATCACCCACACCCATTCTGTGAACAGCTGCCTCCACCCGATTCACCTTGCTCTCTCCCAACGCGTCCCCTACTTTCACCCTCTCCGCCCCTCCTCCAACATCATTACCAGCTGCGACCTATACGCAGCCGCCGCCGCCGCCGCTGTCTCCGCCACAACCACTATCCTGCCGCTCCGGTCTACAATTCTGGCATCAAGACGCGTCTTTGATTCCTTTTTCCTTTACCTTGTCCGCTCCTCACTATCTTCGATTTAAAACACCAACAACACCACATTTGAATTCGCTTTTACAACCCATAAACTCTGCTTCACCTCTGACCGGAGTCGCATGAGGCGGCGCGTCGCAGATGCTCGGTTATACCGGAAACCGCAGACATGGTTCGTACTCTTACTACTCAATCGCTACTCTCTGATTGCCAGCCACGGTCTTGTCGAGACTGACAGTTGTTTGCAAACCAGCCTCTCATAAAGAGAAAGCCAATGACATATCAGCCAAATCCAAAGAGCATATATGACGATGTCCAGGTATGCCATCACTGTGACCTGCCAATAGCCCCCTCCGATTGCCACGTGCAGTCGCTGACTTGTGTGCCTTCATACAGGTTTGGGTGATGAGGGGTACCAATGAGATCTTCACATCCTACCAAGAATACCTTGACAGGTAAAGTGGAACGCCTCTGACACTGTCCTCAAATTAAGGCTTGCTAACTGACTTCGACCCTCGACAAAGGCTGGATTTTCTGAACTCGGTAAGGGACACTCCAGGCCGCTGCTTACTTTCTCTCCACGTGCCCTGTGACTGACGAGTCCGGCTAGAAAACGTTCACATGCGAGATCACCGGACACTCCAATCTTTCGTTCTGGGACGCGCTCAGATCAGAGGTAATGATCAGATCCTCTTCGTGAACATTGGCAAGCAGCTAATCCCACCGTTCCTCTATAGTCGCAAGGCTCTCAACGGATAGACAAGACCTTCCCCGAACACCTTCGCGAACCTGTTTTGCGCAAAGTCCAGTTCCTCACCCTGCCACGAATCGATGGCCTCGTCGAGGACCTCTACAATCATTTCAAAGACGACTTCTTTCCCGGCGAACGCGTCGAGGTCTTTGATGACGGTCCGGACTCCCCTCACCGCACCGCTCTCATCACCGGCAAAACCGTCTTTCCGGAGAGCCGACGCGCCGACGGCCTTGTCGAGCGGCTCAAACACGCCAAATACATGGTCGCTTTTGATGACGGTACTGGTGAGACGGTCAAAGACCAATTCCACATCGTGCGCCAACGCAGAGTGTTTACCAAACAGAGCCTGCGCTCTTTTCTGAAGAACACCGTGGTCAGGGAAAAATGGGAGGGCGCGCCATGGACCGTCAAGAAGGATCTCGCCGATCAGTACCACATACCGACTGTTGTGCCACCACATCTTCGCTACGAGGCCGTGTTGGCCGAAAAGAAAGCGAGTGCCGCCGTTAAGAAGGCAAGAGATGAGGGCTCCTTCAATAACTTCATCATGGACTCTACAGGTCTCTTGAAGCCCAAGCCAGCTTTCGTCATCGCCCCTCATCAGCTAGCCTTTGTACAGCAGTATTGGGACCAGATGCAGAAGGATGGCGCGAAGATGCCCAAGTTATCAAAGGATCCCTCCAAACCCTCGCGCCAGCAGCAGGCCGAAGCCAAGGACGTGCCACCGCCAGTGGAGAAGCCCGAACCCATAAAGTATCCGATAGACGATCTGGACATCCCTCCGGACAAGGATGGACCGAGCCTGGTAAGACCACGTCTATCGAGCTTCGTGGATTACGAACAGTCCATTGGCATCAGCAGCGACCCACATATGACCCATCCTCTGATACAGTCTGCCTCGATAGGACCTCTTTTGGAGCTGTGGAATTCACTTTGCGTGTTCGGCCAGTGGTTTGACCTCGAGACTTTCACATTCGACGACTTTGCGCAGGCCCTGTACATTACCTCTCCTACCGTGTCCTGCGACCTGCTGAAGGAGGTTTTTTGTGCAGTTATTCGCAAAACAATCGGTAAAGACGGCGCATTCCTGCCTCTTGTCCTCAAGAAGAGCAATGACAATGACGATAACGATAGTGACGAAAGTGACGAAGAAGAAGAAGAGGACGAAGAGGATGAAGCGGAAGACGAATCTGAGCAGCAATCCGATGAGGAGGACGAGGATAGCGAGTCTGTCCAAGTTTCCGGGTTCAAGGATGATACCTCCAGAGCTGGATCACGGGTTTCCTCTCAGGTACGGCAAGAGGAAGAAGTCAAGCACTCCGCTCGTCAGATGATGGAAGCCAGCCAGTGGCGCGAAAAGCTACGTTCACGATCGTTTGGAGACGACGGATGGCAGGTCATTCTGGTCGGGTTGTTGGGATTGCTTTCAAAGGAATCCTTCTTCAAGCCATTGACCGAGCCTATCCTGATCCACCTCTCTCCTGTTCACCTGCCGCCAACCGCCGAGACAGCTCGCAAACAATTTCTGACGCTCGACGTCAACCTACGGATTCGAGCTCTGCAGATCTTGACGATGCTTCTATTCGAGACCAAACCATTCAAAGAGCACATGGAAGTTATCATGGCCGACGCTACAGATACTCGAAAGAAGAAGACCCAGCTTCAAACCCAGAAGAAGGAAGTCGTCGCTTCGCTGCAACGACTCGACGAAGAGCGTAAACTCACAAGGCCCGACAGCAGTATGAACGGCCATGCCAACGGTCACACGAACGGCGACGTGGATAACAACGAAGACAGCATAAGGCTCGAATCCGCACCTGCTACGGACGACGAGGACGAAGATGATGAACAAGGCGAACAAGGGCCACGCGGCAAGAAGAACAAGAAGAACTCGCGTCGTGTGTCAGACCGTAACGCGAGAATAAAAAAGTCCAAACAGGACATCGAGGCTCGCAAAAAGGCGGAAAAGAAGCGTCGCGAGGAGAAGGCGGAGCAGGAGAAGTACGAGAAATTGCTGGCCCAAATCCAAGAGGTCAAGGAGCAAATCAAGAGCATGGAAGACGAGATAGCGTGGTACGACACCGATCTCCGAGAGAACAATTGCCACAGAACGAAGAATCTGGGCTACGATCGGTACGGCAACCGGTACGTCTGGTTCGAACGAAACGGAATGCCCCTGCATGGCTATCCGGACGAGGATGACGAGGACGAGGTGGGGCCAGGTCGTCGCCGCAAGGCCAACAACAGCAACAATGAAGCTTTTGAAAACAGGCCACGCTACGCAAATGGCTGTGTTTGGGTCCAGGGCCCCTATACGCTGGGCAGCAGCGGCGCTTTAGATGACAGCATCTGGGACGAGAAGCGGCACGGCATGAGTCTCCGCGAGCGACGCGCGATGGAGGAAGGCGAAAGCGCGCTGTGGTCTGCTGACGAGTGGGGCTACTACGCCAACGTGGACGACCTCGACGGCTTGATCGCTTGGCTGGACGTGCGCGGCCACCGCGAGCGAGCCCTCCGCCGCGAACTCGAAGCCTTTCGGATGGAGATTGCCGACACGATGGGCCGGCGGCAGCAGCATTTCGAGAGGGTCGCCGCGCGCCAGACCGCCGCCAAGGAGGAGCGCAAGGTCGGGATCGCGACGCGCAAGAAGACCAACGTCGACCAGAACATGCTCAGGTACTCGTGCCTGCACTGGACAAACCAGCACGCCCTGCGCAAGTTCGGCCGGCTGCTGTCGGACGGCGCGCCCCCTCACCGGTCGACGGCCAACTCGGCCGCGGCGGCTGCTGCTGTCGCCGCCTCCGCTGCCGCCGCCGCCGCTGCAGCCGAGGCGTCGGCCGCGCCCGGCCACGCCGCCTCGGCCGGCCGCCGCGCGGGCAAGCGCAAGGAGCGGCCCAGCGACACGGTGGTGGTGCCGGAGGTTGCGGAGAAGCGGCCGCGGCGGCACTAGAGGGGGCGCGGTCGGCCGACGGGGGGTCGGCTAGGCAGCATTAGCATGAGCATCAGAAGCAATATCCTTAGCGAACAAAAAAAAAAAGAAAAAAAAATAGACAGCTGCATGCACGGTGTGGTGGCGAGCGCGGTCCGCGCCCGCTCTTTTTCTCTCTCTATCGCCTGCCTGCCTGTCCTCTACAAGTACACAGTTGCCGCCCTTTTTTTGGTTTGCTCTCGCCTTGCATCGCTGTCTCCAGACGGCCGCCGCCTAGACGGCCCGGTCGAGCGCCGCCTCCGCGCCCTCCTCGTGCTCCTGGTCCGCGTTGGCCAGCGCGGGGGTCGGTCCCGCAGCGGCGGCGCCAGCAGCAGGAGCCGGAGCGGCAGCCAGCTGCTCGGCGGCGGCCAGGGCCGCGTCCTCGGCCTGGACGAGGCTGGCCTCGGGCGAAAGCTGGCGGTCGGCCGAGGGATCGAGCTGCACGGCCTCTGCAGCCGGCGCGTGATCGGCGCTCTCAGCGAGCTTGACGCCACCGTCGTCGTCCTGATCTTGCTCCCCGTTCTCGTCACCGTCGCCATCGCCGTCGCCATCGCGGTGGCCATCATCGGCCAGCTCGGCCAGATTCGCGATGCCCTCGCCGTCGCCCTCGAGCGTTCCGGAGCTGTTGTCGGCTTGTCCGTCCCTGCCGAAACGCACTTCACCGTTGTTCTCTTCCTGCTTCGTGTTTCCACCGCCCTCCTTTCTTTTGAATCGGTCCTTCGAGTGGTCGACCAGAGGGCTGTCATCGTTGAACAGCCTCAATAGCATGGCCTTGCGTTCCTCCTTTGGCAGCATCAGATTCAGACTGGATGCGCCGCGCCACAACGGCAAGGTGATGCGCTCCACCGCCCCGCCTTCAGCGATTGCCGCGTCCGTCGGAAGGTCGATCCTCAACACGCAGCATCCCATGCGCAGAGGCAACGTCTGGGCGCCAACTTCGCCCAAGCCCTTGACGTCGGCATCGTTTGCGAGCCGGGGAAACATCTCAACCAGCAGGTGCCTCAGAATTTCGCGGTCGTGGAGGTGGACGGTGCGTGCCTCTCCCACCCACGGCTCCACGACGGCCAATCCGTCCGTCTGAATCCTCCATTTGCAGGCATTCTGGCGCCCTTGAGTGTCCTGCTTCATGAACATCTTCACACCGCAGTGGACGAATTTGATGCCCTTGCCCTCGTTGGCTTGGAGGATGGTCTTGGCCAGATCCGAGGTGTAGTAGATAGCTTTGGCCGGGTGTCCGGTCGCATTGCGCACCATGAAGCGATCCTTGGGGAAGCGCGAAGAGAGCGCGTAAAAAGAGGTAATGTCCTCGATGGCCTCGTGCGATGGGTCCAGGTAGACGAAATATTCTTCGCGCGGTGCCTGGTGGCCGCGGGGCCCGAGATCATCGTCACGCGGCTGCTCGTACGTCATTTGCGTATCTTGGTCGCTCGAATGATCGTGCTCAGTCAGTTCGAGATGGGCAGCAGGGGGCGGCGGATAGTGGACGGGTCTGTTCGCTTCCTGAACGCCTCCCGCATCAGCATCCAAGTCCTTTGTGTCTGCATCATCATCATCAGTCCTGACACGCTTGATTCGGACCTGACCTGGGTCCACTTGGTCGTCGTCGATGGAGCGCTTGTTTGTGGGCTCGTCTGCAGGGACTGTGGCGGGAATGACTGGGGCGTTAACATCGTTGGACCGAGCTGCAGCAGAGACGTTGCCGCGCACAGACTCATCCGGAGTCTCGGGCGCAGATGGAACGAGGGAATCCAGAGTCTCCAATCTAGCTCCAGGCTGATCTGCCTTCTCTTCGATCTCACGGGCAACGTCAAGCACGGAAGGAGTCTCGGATGCAGGCGTCTGCTGGCGCTCACTGCGGACGGCGAACTGCGGCGGCCCTTGAGGGTTCCTGGTTTTGATCTCTGAGAGCTTTTCGATGACGGCGATGAAGAATGCGCCAGTATCTTGCTGGTGAGGGAAGATCCTCACGCAGTGCTGAAGAGGGATTTGAGCTTCTCGATCAGGCGGAAACATGCTCCTGCTTATCTTCAAGAAGCTCTGTTCGGGGATATCGTCAGCATCCATGTACTTGCCGAGAGCGTATCTACGAACCTCGTCGTTGTGCCTCGCGGCGCGGATCTTCTGCCAATCCTTCCACCAGTTGCCTGCTCTGTCCATGACCGGCCATTTTCGGATGCCAGGAGAGCGCTTGAGGCCCGGTAGGGCGGAAGTCATGTCGAGGAGTTTGACTTTGTTGATACCACCGACGCGACCGATGGCCTCAGCGACGACGGCTTCGTTCTCGATAGGATTCATGCTGCAGGTCGAATAGACAACTCTGCCACCCACCTTGAGCATCTGCAGGGCGCGAACCAGCATGCGAACCTGAGTAACGTGCAGGCCAAGACCGTTCCCAGGCGTCCAGTCGCGCCAGATGTTGAGGTTCTTGCGACAGGTGCCATCACCGGAGCAGGGAACGTCGGCGAGAATGCGGTCGAACTTGAGGACCTTCCTGCCTGAGTCGGATGGCAGGTAGATGGAGGGGAACAGAGTGGCATCGTGGTTTGTGATGATGACATTGGGAGAGTTGAGTCTCTTGGTCTGGTGAATCAGCATCTGGGCCCGCTTGTATTCGCGATCGTTGGCTATCAGGAGACCTGTGGGGCGACCGTCGTCTGGATAGTCGTCGGCGTCAGCGCACTCTTGCTCAGCCTGCGCTTCAACGCTTGCGGGACCAATGTCATTTCTTTGATGTTTGGCGAGCCTCTCGAGAACTCTGCGTGTCCTGGCCTCTTCTCCTGCGTGCAAGGCCTCGATAAGCTGCACGCTTTTGCTTCCTGGTGCGGCGCACATATCGAGCACCGTCATGCCGGGCTTCACGTCCAAGAAGAGGGGTGGTATCATGGACACGATCTCTTGTCTGGTGATGTTTCCGACGCTGTTCTCGCTAACCAGGAACCTCTGGAAGCTGGCGAAGGGCTTGTGCCTTCGAATGACACCCTTTGGGGTCTTCATCTGCCAGGCAAGCTGATCGGGAAACCATGGGATCGACTCTGGGGGTTCGACCTTTTGACCCTCGTACTCGACCTTGGTGATCTCGGGGATGTAGTGGTCGATCAGGCGTCGCTGGACGGTCAAAGCGTGGCCGCGTGAGCCGGCGAAGCGGAAAGAGTTGGGGAGGTCGGAGCGACAGCATTCCCAGAACTCGGCGCGCTCGTCAGGATCCTCGATGAGCTCGAGTGTGTCATAGTAGTCCTGGAATTTTTCGTTGTTGCGGTCGACCTGTGCTTTGGGCATTCTGTCGTCCCAGCCACCAGACGAGCTTCGGTCATCATTATTGTCATTATTGCTGTTTCGGTTTCCGCGGTCTTTCCACTTTCCAGTGGCACCTCCACCTCTTCCGCCGCCTCGTCCTCCGCCTCTCCTTCTCTGGAACCTTGGCATTGATCAGAAATCAAAGTCCAACCACACCGTCAAAAAGTGTTGCAGTGAGGTGGGGTCGGTGTTGAGCCAAGTCAAAATGTCTCACATGGAAAATCCTGCTGCTCTGTTTGCTGGAGCAAATTTTGAAGAGAACAGGAGGTTGAGTAATTGAGGTGAAGTGAATTAAACGAACGAGCAATTGCTGAAGTACGACCAGCAGATCGAGCTTTGTTTATGGTAGAGAGAGCTTCAAAAAAGTGCCATTGAGTGGAAGATTTTGACCGTAGACAGCGGGCCGGGTAAGTGACGAGTGAGTCATGACGCAGCCACCACAGCGAGTCAGCGACCTCGCCGGCCCACTTGGGAGATGGAAAGGGGGAGGAAACACGAGTGGAAATTTACTACCAGTGATACTTGGGATGTAGATCTACGAACATTTGTGCAAGCTGATCTCCCTGCCAACAGACTATCTACAGTCATACCTGCCGGACACCGCCTGTCGCGTCTATGCCTTTGAATATGCTGTCCGTCACCATGTGCAACTTGAGACCGTTTTGCCAGTCACATCTGTCGTGGAGCCCATCGCTCGCAAAGGCCTCGTAGAGCCTGGCGACGTTTTTGGCTGGAGCTGGCAATCCATCAGCAGCCTCGTCGCCGTCCAGATGCGCGGACCGCCAGTCGACCTCGGTCGGCTCTGGGTCGGTGGCTTTCTGCAGCATGATGCGTGCATCGGGCGTGTCAATGGCCAGCAGTGTCGCGCCAACAAACTGAAGATGACCAGTGGAGCCTTGGATGGTGAGGACGTTGTCGGCCAAGTCACTGGGCTGGCGGGCGCCAGGCCGTACGCGGAGGTACAGGGAGGCCTTGGTTCTGCTGAAGGAGCCATAGACCGTCAGTCGGTCTGGGACGGTCTTGTTGAAGGTCTCGACAGTGTTTTGGTCTTTGTCCAGAATCCTGCACGGGTTGTGGCATGACGATCCGTGCGCGCTGATCGAGTCTGCGTCAAGAAGATCACCGAGGATCTGTTGGATCGCCGCAATGTCTTCGGAAGCTGTCGATTAGTTGGATGTGTCGGTGCCATTGCGGTCAGACTTACGGTGTGCGGCCACGACCGATACCAGGCCAGCTCCAGACTCCCGCTTCAGCGAGTACTTGTACTTCTCAGGAACGTCAAAGGCTGTGAGCCCGCAACGCGGCATGTCAGCGGTCTCGATCAATCAGGCACAACTAACAGTCAACGCACCAACTTTGCTGCCGCTGACCAGCATTTCGACGCCCAGAACATCCCCGATCGCCCCGCGCTCCAAGACCGAGCTCATGCTCGCAACGACGGGGCTGTACACGTCCTCCAGGCCGACCAGGGACCTCTGGCTGGGCTTGATCCCGGCCGCGAGCGACCGCGCCTCGTCGAGGGTCCTGCCGATGGGCCACTCGACGAAGACGTGCTTGCCCGCGCGCACGGCCGGCTCGATGGTCTGGCGGTGCAGCAGGACGTTGGTGAGGCAGACGACCAGCTCGACGTCCGGGTCGCCGGCCAGCTCGCTCGGGTCGCCGTAGGCCCTCACGTCCTGCAGCCGGCCCTGCCTGTCCGTGAACTGCGGCAGCCTGTGGTGGGCGATGGACGCCCTGGCCGAGCCGGCGCTGGAGTTGCACAGCGCCGCTATCGTGAAGGAGCTGTTGCGCGGGCTCGTCAGGTAGGGCAGGTGCGCCAGGTTGCCCCAGCTGGTCGGGTCCGTGCCGAGACCGACGACGCCTATGCGGTACTGGAGCGGGCCGGCCATGGCTGCTGGGCTGCGAGCTGGACGATGTGGGGGACAGCGAGCAGAGTTGTACGGGCCGTTGTCGCCAAGGCAGTCCAGCCGGGCAGGGTCAGATAGATATTGCTGTTGATAGTTCTTGTTGACATCTGTTATCAACGATCTTAATAATCATGCCAATCTTGTTAATAATGCTGATGATATTATCATTATATCTATCGCCGTCTATTAATAATACCCGCTCCGTATAAGTGACGCCTGATGGCGCGTGTCCGAGAGGCGGGCGCGGGCGGCCGCAGCCGCAGAGCCCCTGCGCGCGCTCGGAGTCGGCCTGTCCGCTCCGGGGAGTCGGGACATCGTCCGCGTCTCGTGACTTCGTTCGTGTCTCGTGACTTGACGCGTGCGACTCGCAACCAGACTCGCTCGCACGCAGACCATCTCTGCTGCATCGCACATCTGCCTTGACATCAGACACCAACCACCAACCATTGCCGACGCCATCTCAGCCTCGGAGACAGTGCAGCCGGCCAATTTACGAGACGCGACCGACGACGCGCGACCGACGGCACGCAACCAGCGATCGCTCCATCTGCGCCCCTCCTGGCAACCGGCCGTGATGCGCTTGCCGCCATGCGCCGCGTAGTCGTCTCCGGCGTCGGCCTCGTCTGCCCCCTCGGCACAGGTACGTCGCCTCCCCCCCCCTCCGCCCGCGCGCCCGGCTGACCCGCGCAGGCGTGCTCGCGCCCTGGCGCGCGCTGCTGGCCGGCCGCTGCGGCGTGCGCTCGCTGGTCGCGCCGCGCCCGCACGGCGGCGACGCCGGCTTCGCGGCGCTGCCGTCGCGCGTCGCGGGCCTGGTGCCGCGGGCGGGCACGGCGGCGTTCGAGGCGGCGGCGTTCGCGGACGCGCGCACGGCGCGCACGGCGGCGCAGCACACGCAGTACGCGGTGGCGGCGGCCGCGCTGGCGCTGGCGCACGCGGGGCTGGCGGGCGGGGCGGGCGAGCGGTGGGCGGCGGCGGCGGGGCTTGACGCGGCCAACACGGGCGTGGCGCTGGGCACGGGCGTGGGCGCGCTGGCGGAGGTGGTGGCGGCGGCGGCGGCGTTCGCGGCGCGCGGCCACCGGGCGACGGAGCCGACGTTCGTGCCGCGCATCCTGGGCAACATGGCGGCCGGGCACGTGGCGCTGCGCTGGGGGCTGCAGGGGCCGAGCGTGAGCCCGAGCACGGCGTGCACGACGGGCCTGCACGCGGTGTCGCAGGGGCTGGCGGTGCTGCGGCAGCCGCACAGCCCGATCCACACGATGGTGTGCGGGGCCAGCGAGAGCTGCGTGACGCCGCTGGCCGTCAGCGGGTTCGCGCGCGCGCGCAGCCTGTCGACCGCGTGGAACGAGCAGCCGGCGGGGGCGTCGCGGCCGTTCGACCGGCGGCGCGACGGCTTCGTGATCGCCGAGGGCGCGGGCGTGCTGGTGCTGGAGACGCTGGAGCGCGCCGCGGCGCGCGGCGCGCCCGTGCTGGCCGAGGTGGTGGGCGCGGGCGAGAGCTGCGACGCGCACCACGTGACGACGCCGCCGGCAGACGGGCGCGGCGCGGCGCTGGCGATCGAGCGGGCGCTGGCGGACACGGCGGCGGCGGCGACCGCGGCGGCGCCGGACCCGGCGGCGATCGAGCGGGTGCGCCGCAGCATCGGTTACGTGAACGCGCACGCGACCGGGACGCCGGCGGGCGACGCGGCGGAGCTGGCCGCGCTGGTGCGCTGCTTCCCGGGCGACGGCGGCGGCCCCGTGTACGTGTCGTCGACCAAGGGCGCGACGGGCCACCTGCTCGGGGCGGCGGGCGCGGTGGAGGCCATCTTCGCGGTGCTGGCGCTGCAGCAGTGGGGCCCGGCGGGCGAGCAGCAGATGCCGCGGACGCTGAACCTGGAGGAGCCGCTGGAGGCGGCGGGCCTCGCGCGCAGCCGGGTGCGGCTGCTGGGGCCCGCGGACGCGGCGGCGCCGGCGGCGCCGCTGGAGCGGGTGATGACGACCTCGTTCGGGTTCGGGGGCACGAACGCGGCGGTGGTGTTTGGGGGCGCGCCGCGCGGGTCGTAGCCGGCCGACGGGCGGTAGCACGAGAGGAGTAGGGTAGGGGGAAGCGATGTTTGTGAAAGACGTGGACTGAAGCTAGCAAGACGGAAAGAAACTATACAAGTACATGGGAGGACGACCTGGTTCCTCTGAAATCCTCCAAAGAGAGAGAGAAAAAAGAACAACCAGGAAAATCAAAATGAACATATCTTGAGCAAGAGAGGAAAGCGGGGAGAGCATTGTGCAAGGGGATCCTCTCTATCAAGAGACAAAAAGTCAACAGAGTGAGAGAGAAGGGCGCTGACGGGATGCGTCTATCGAATGGACGACTTCCTGTAGGCCCGAACCCATTCCTCTGTCCCCTTCTTCTTGTTTTTCCCTTTGAGAGACCATCCTTTCCACGCACATGTGTACATGTGTGTGTCCCTCCATATCCCTCTCTCCCTCTCTCCCTCCATCTCCACTTGTTCTCGTTCGCTAAATTTCCGCAGCGCCGTTCCCTGCTTCAGCAATTGCAGCAGCAGCGGTAGCGTCAGCGCCGGCGCCCTTGGCTCCGGCCTCGTCGACCTCCTCCACCGCCGCTACTGGTGGCGGGAACGCCTTGGCGGCCTCGGCCAGAAACCGCTGCTCGACCTTGAGCTTGCGGCTGAACACCCGGAGCCACTTGCGGCCCCACAGCTTGAGCAGCGACAGCTCATTGGCGCCCGACTCGTCCGTCGCCTCTTGCTCCATCTGCACATCGTTGAAGCCGTTCGCGATGCTTTCGAGAGGATCGATGATGTTCGCAAACAGCTCCTCCATCGCCTGCGCCTCTTTGGCCAACGTGTCGTCCACCACGCCGATCTGCTCCGCCGTCAGGTTCTCGGACTGGCGCGTCGCTACGATCTGCCGCACTCTGCCCGTGACCTTGGCCAGCGTGGCAGACAGCATCTCGTACACCCAAGCCACAGCCAGACCGTGACCGCCACGGAGTTGCTCGGGCGACTGCAAGATCCATCCCACCACGTCTGTGGGTACGATGATGGCATAGTTGAGCAGCTTGTCGATGATGCTCACAGCCACGCCAGGCTGCACGTCCCTCCAGTATTCCACCATAGAAGAGATGATCTGGCCGCGAGCTGCGGCGTTCGATGCGCCCAATGCGAGGAGGCGATCCTTATGCCGATCGAGATACGACAGTGCGTGCGACAGAGACTTGGACCCGATGTAAGCCAGGCTCGTGGTCAACACATCGGTTACCACCAGGACTGGGTCCGCAGAGGCTGCCTGCTCAGCCGTTGCACTTTGGACTGACGCCAAAATTCCATCGATGTCTTCATTCTGCTTTCGCCTGATTGCTTGGACCAGGTTGTTGGCTTCCGTCGAGAAGGGCTCGGTCCCGTCCTTGAATTTGAAAGGGGGAATGTCGTTGTCCGTGCTGTCCGTGACCAAAGACTGGAACTCGGCTGGGAGACCCCGCTGTATGCGCTTGGCGAACGACAGCCGGATCTCCTTGTCTAAAACCCCGATGATGAACCACTTCTGAGCCTCCAGCGCCGACGTGTCGACTTCTGCAACCCACTCGCTCCACTTCCACAAAAAGTCGAAGTTGGACAGGTGGTGCGAGAACCAGTCCATGTACCTGTACGCGAGCTCCAGGTCCATTGCTGGGAGTAGCCGGTACAACAACCGGATCGCCCGCCCGAGCGACGGAGCAACCGCCGGACCTTCCGTTCGACAAGCCTCAAACACCACCGAATGATAGTAGACCAATTTGTGCTCGGGCGCGGGCAAAGTCATGATGTTGGCAAAAGTCGCATCGATCATCAGATCCTCGACCTTCCACGTCGATTTGCCCTGGTCCGCCAGATCGCGGAGCTCGTCGAAACGGACGCCTGACGCAGCGAATGTGCCGGCAGGAAAGTAGTTGGCCGCGTAAACCAAGAAACGGGTGGCAGCGGTGCGATTGAAGCTGAGAATATTAAGCGTATCGTTGAAGAGATCGCGCAGAAGCGTCGACGCCAGATCCGATGTTCGCGGCACCGTCTCGATGTCTTGGTCCGCGTAGAGCGAGATGAAGAGCGTCGGGAAAAGCGGGACAGTCCCAGGCACCAAGTTCGTTGGCACGATGAGCGAAGGGAAATCGTGCTTCCGTGGCGCTACCTCACTGCCGTCGTTCGAGCGAGCGCTGTAGAGTCGAGCGATCACTTTCAAAGGCCAACCTGCCTCTTGTTCTTTGTTTAGCTGCAGCTGCAGCAAAGCCACCAAATCGTGGGCCCGTTCGACTGTAGCAGCACCGTTCAGTTCGCCGTTGGCGCCGTGCGCCGTGTCCAGGTAAGGGAAGAAATCAACGTTGTCCTCGCGCGGAGCTGACGCGATGATCGACGTCTTTTCAAGAACAGCCGCTGCTTTGTCGTGCAAATCAGACGCAGTCGACGCCATGATATATGGGACCGTGAGCATGATCAATTTCGCAATCTCCAAGCCCAGAACCTATTTCGTGAGTCAGCAACATTGCACGACTGCGTCGCACTGATTGAGGAGGCATCAGAAGAGACTGACGTCGTCAGAAGACGCGGTTTGCAGATCCACCGCTCTATTGAAAAGCTCTTGCAAGAGTTCGAACAGGCCATCGCCTTGCTTTTCAAAGAGCCCGCTGACCAGCGCCAGAAAGCGCAGGAGCAGTTTCAGCTCTCTCCAGTCGCCCTTGTCGAGGGCAAGCTGGGCGTGCCGTTGTACCAGCTCCAGCATTTGTTGCGCCACGTCGCCGCGCTGCTCGTTGACGCACAGAATAATCGCAGCCATGTGTGGAATCTTGAAAGGTTGCTCGAGGATCCTATGTCCCAGGTTGATTGTCAGAAGGTCTATCGTATTGCAAGCTTTCGTCAAAGTAGTCACATTTGGAGAATGAGTTCTGTTGTTTTGTTGCAGAAGATGAGATCGAAGTGATTGTCTTCAATCTGCACAGCGCAGCGCCGAATATCCTCCTCGACGTGGTTCGCACCCTGTACATGGCATTGTAAGCAAGCAGATTGATGAAGGATGACGCTGGATGCAGAGAGAGGGGGGAGGGAGACTCACGTCTTCGGCAAGGCCAGTGATTGCTTGTTTGGATCGCGTCGAGGGTAGAACGTCTTCGTGACGGCGGCGCTGAGGCCGACGGTCGAAGTCATCGTATTCTGAGGCGGAGGGAGAAGAAATGTCAGAGACCACCGAAGGCCTGAGCGTGGTGATGCGAAAATATGAGTACCTTGATAACGACGTTTCCTGCCTCCGCCACCACCGCCATTGTAGCGATGGCTTCCGCCAGAGTGTTGTCGTTCGTTGTCCCCCATGCTCAAATCTCCATCCAAGTCCCTGTAAGAAAGTGTTGCGCTGCCGTAAGAGGGCCGATAAGTGTCGTAAAAGCGGTCTGGCCTCCGATTAGAGCCGCGGCAAGTGTCGAAAGAAGGTGACGGCCTCCAGTAGGAGGGCTGAAAGTTTTCAGGACGATCCCAGTCCGAGTAGCTGTGATTACGGTAGAACGAGCGAGGACGAGGGTGGCAGGGCCTTCTGGGAGACTCGTCGAAGACCGCGAAAGGATCCGCAGATTTTCGTAGTGTTGAAGTTGCGGCAAGCCGGCTGCGAGGGACTGCGAAAACCCGAGTGCCGTGTGCGGTCGTAGTAGTCGAAGAAGCTCTGCGAGACGCGTTTAATGCTGCAATGTCCACGATCTTGGCGTTGATGAGTCAGCAGCCCTGCAAAACATTACCCAGGAGGCGCATGTAACATGAGCAGACTATGCACGTTATGCACGTTATGCAAGCTACCTATGCAAGCTATGCTACTTGCGGCCTGACGCATTATGCGAGGGGTTGGCAGAGGGGAGGAAAGGTCTTCAATCTTTGATCCGCCACTTTCGATTAAACGACCTCTGCTCACATTCGTACATCACAAGTACGAATTTCATTGGTGAAGTGTGTCTTGTAGACACCGTACAAATAAGGCATGTAGTTTAGGTATCATATGAAGCATCAATGGAGAGAATGCAAAAGAAACGAAGATCGAAAGTGCTCACAGAGACAATCTGTCAAACGTACCTTAGGCAAGGACTTCTGGTGATGAGGACTGTCCTCGAGAGTCAAAAGGCTCAGCACGTGACGTGACCGCTCAACTGGGTCCTGGTCGCAAAAGTTCCAGTCAACATCCATGACGGTTTGGTCTGTATCCAAATTGTGTGTCCTCGCGAAAAGCTGTTTGTTGATTGCTGCATTGGATTCGTCGTTCGTTGATATGTCTATAAGCGGTCCGTGACCGTCGGTAGCCTCATTCAGAGGCGAATTACTGTAATTTGGGAGTCCGCACCCCATATCCAAGTCCATCAGATCTTCAGTGTGACCGATGCGACTGACATGAGTTTCATTGGGGCTATTGACATCAATCAGGTTGCCTTCTTCGAGGCCAGAGAGGAGGTCGATAGACATATTGGCTGGATCCGCCTCGAGCCTGAAGGATCGCCGTCAGGATACCAGAGTAGGATCTGGGGAATTAGTGGCTTTGTTGATAGTCTGGTTATGCTTGGTCATGTAATGGTGCACGCCCAATTGATGGGAACTCAAGTATCCGAGGACCGTTTCTCAAGAGACATGAGCTACGCTCAGGTGTAGGCTCGATCGATCTTCGATATGCAAGAACCAAGGTAAGGAGGTGGAGGTCTTTATAGCAAGGGTGAGCTGGTCCGCGGGCAAGTCGCAGTTGCGCTTTGAACACAGCCGAGCCCCCAGGTCAGTCAAAACCTCAGAAGCTGCGTCGCTGGAGCAGGCGTGATCGGGCACGTGCTATGTAGTCGCGCTCACTGCTGACGAGCACGCGAGTGAGAGGGCAGTACGTGACTGCAGTCGCCAGCAACGCGTGGCGACGAAACAGACGATGTAACGTGGCCTAGAAGAAGGCGCGCATGGACGGATGCTGAGGTATCATGAGGCATATTGAGGGTGTTGTAGAAGATAAGTCGCTCAGCCTGTTTCGAAAAGGGATTGGGTCAAAGAGGATGAAAAGACGGATGATCGAGGGAGGAGGGAGAGATCATGGTTGTGGCACAAAAGAGCGAGGGGGATGGAGCAAAACCGCGCAGTCACAAGGCGTACAGTCGAAGCGGCTGGCATCGTTCAGAGACAGTCAACGAGGCAGGTTACGCATGTTATCGACGAAGAAGGATGCAAATCGTGTTGTGTCTATCTGTAAGATTAAGAATATAAATCGCATTCCGGAAGTAACACATCAACCAATGAAGATCGTGCCTGGCCAGATCTGAAATGAAAGTTTTCTCGCTTGGAGATTGGCCACAGTGGCTGGGCCAAACGAAGAGACGCAAGCCTGCGGATTGATCTGTCATCGTCGTCGGAAATTGAATCGTTGGCTCGCATGAAAGATCGGGGCGGCGACCCGTTCGGCAGGCAGTTGGAAAGATTGTGAGATATCGAACGTGAGGCAAAACGAGCCGACCCGCGGTGGTCTACGGTCCGGTGAGGGAGATTCTGTTCAATGACTTCGGCCAATGACTCGTGAGGTTTCGCTTTGTCGCTTCTACGGTGCTGAATCGAGAGACTAGCCAGAGTAGCGCGAGATGTCAGAGCTGCTTAAAGATCATGGAGGGGCGTCAAGGAAAATTTTCCACTGAACACTTGTTGCCATTAATGGGGGGGAGTTCCGTCAAAAGTCATGTCAAACTGGCGCGAGCGAGTCCGCGCTGACCGTCTATCAAGTTATCCGGCTTGGTGGTTATTGCAGAGTGCATGACCACGTGAGCCTTGTCGAGTGAAGGAAGCCTTTTCGACGGGTGCCATTTGCGTTTTTGTTCGAGTCGCATCAATCCCGAGATCCCTGGATTCAAGAGCGACAGGTACGGATACGGTGAAATGATCAAATCATCGTTGATAGCGAGAGTCCGTGTACTGGATCGAAGTCATCTGAGACGAGCGAGGCTGGACGGAAAGGAAGAACTCGGAAGGTTTTGCCGTGAAACGGACGAGCGATCGAATGAAAGGGGAAGAAGCGCATTGTTTGAGAAAGAAAGGGGGAATCGTCTTCATGGACGCGTTTCATCGCCACTAACACCTGCCATTTCGTTACACATCATGAGATTGCGGTCACGAGGTCTGCAAGAAACTTGAACCCGCTATCACCACTTTTGAAACCGTAGAGCAAGCAAAGAAGATCTTGAGTCATCATCCTTTTTTGTACCTCTCATCAACGGCCAGCCCGCTTTAGTCCAGCCTGGCCAGCATCTGTTCACGAGGAAGCGGTCGAAAGTTTGGCGAATCGATGTCCAGACCACGAGCAACAAGTGCAGGTCTGACATGCTGAGGCACAATTGCCTGATTGCAGTTCACGTCGATGGAGAGTTCTGAGGAAGATGTTGCGTGAGCTCAAGTCGTAAGCACTCGGGAACAGTATAGGTATCTGAACATACCATGATGGGTAAAGTTGAAAAGCTCAGGAAGGTCTCTGGCGGAGCCGCCCTGATGTCTAGAATCCTGCAACTTGGTGTTGGGATTTCGGAGATCGTCAAAAAATGGATGTGCCATGGCTTCGATGGCCGAAAGTCTCTGTGTAGGAGTATATTCGAGAAGTTTGGAGATGATATCGATGGCGGTATGATCAGCCTTGCGGAACACCTGAAAAGCACAGGAGAGTCAACACCACTTTCTCGTGAAACGAGCTTCGAGACGCGGGAGACGGGGAAGGGACCGACGAACCTTGGAGAAGGGATGGGGCTTGATCTGAGGGAATTTGTGCTCCATGTAATTGGGATTCATGGTGCGAATTTGGTCGCGAGTAGGGGTACCGAGAACTTTGATGATCTCAACCAGTTGATCGATGCCGGATTCGCCCGGGAACAAGGGCTGGCCGAGCATGAGTTCAGCCATAACGCAGCCTGTGGACCAGACGTCTGCGCAAAAGGAGAAAAAATGAGTCAGCCAGGTTCTTGAAGTAAGAAGCTGAAAGTCAAAACGTACCGATTTTGGTGGTGTAATTTGTGGCACCAAAGATCAATTCTGGAGCCCTGTAGTATCGCGAACAGATGTAAGAAACGTTCGGTTCGTGCTCGACGAGGATTTTGGCGCTACCGAAATCGCAGAGCTTCAAGATTCCGGTATTTGGATCGAGGAGCAGATTCTGAGGTTTGATGTCTCGATGGCAGATGCCCTGGGAGTGGATGTAGGCAAGCGATCTGAAGAGCTGGTATATGTAAAGTTTGACTTCAAGGATGGGCATGGTCATCTTCATCTTGTTGAAATAGCGCGAGGCCCGGTAGACTGTCTCAGGAACGTATTCCTGGACGAGGTTGAGGTAGACTTCGTCCTTCTGGATGGATGACGGCGATGAAGTAAGTGAATGAGGTTGCGGGGAATCGTAAGCTTCGGGTTGGGCAGAACTTACTCTGTCGCCATTGGAGTAGTAGAAAGCCTTGAGTTCGACAATGTTGGGGTGGCGGACTATGCGCATGATTTGCAGTTCTCGGTTCTACATCGTTGTTGCGAAGAGTTAGCGAGTGTTCCGATTTCGGTTGTGGGACAGGGGATCCACGTACCTTGAAGCGCTTGTCTTGCAGCACTCGCTTGATCGCCGCCTCTTCGCCGCTGGGAGACAGTTTGGTCTGGAAAACCACGCCGAAGGACCCGTTGCCGACGATCTTGCATTGGGTGTATTGCATTTCCTTGGTCTCACCGGTAACCCCATCTTGGACCTTTTCACGGATGACTTCTGGAAAAGAGAGCGTCAGTAAAAGCGGCTTGCGGGCAGACAGAGGAGACAGTAGAGACTTACCGCCCATGCGGAGACCGGCCAGAGCGGAAGGTCGAGCGTTTGACATGATTTTTCCAAGTGGCTGCAAGGTCTTCTGGTGGTGTTATCTGCTCGAGGGAGTCTTGTGTACGAGGAAGTAGTGAAAGCCGGTAAAGGCTAAAGAGAAGAAATCGATTGTCGGGAGTCTCTCGGAGGAGAGTACGCTCGGTACTCGACGGGAAGCCGTGGTGTGTGGGATCTGAGTTATTGGGAATCAAGACGGCGATTCGTAAATGCCTGTCTGCGGTGTTGGGAGTTGTGTTGGTTGCGATGGTGGCAATGGTGGGGGCGAGGGATTGCTGTTGGAGGGCAGTATTGGGGAAATCAGACAGCCGCACAGCAGGTCAGGTGCACAGAGGGTGGTCAGGTGAGCGCGGAGCTTCGAGGTACTTGTACGACGGATGGCTGAAAGGCGTGGAAGATGCCTGACTTGGGAGGGTTGTGAGAAATGTGGTATCGCCAACGAGACAGACTCATGCACACACTCACAAGACCTATTTGGCGCGAGTGGGTAGGGCAAGGGCCGGACGAGGGTGTACGGAAATGCGCGTTGTGCTGGAGGAACTGATGAGTCGTGTAATGTTAGCAGATAAGTTGATGCAATTACAAGGGAGAAGAAGCAGAAGAGATTAAAGTGCCGGATGGGTGGAGAAGGGTGCAGAAGGTGAAGGAGGGAAGGGTTCGTGAGAGGAGGAGGGTGCGAGGGGCAGGTGTGGATGTGAGTGGGATAGCGGCCGCGAGATCCGCACTACCACGACTTGGTTGACGGCGCCAACGCTAGGTTGTTTTGATGACTGGGGGGAAATCGAGGGTAAGAGGAAAACTGACGGACCGTTGATGCTTTGGAAATTTGGAGCGTTTCGCTGCTGGAACAGTCAGGTCGAGAAATGTTGGTGGTGCTGGCAGAGGGGCGGTGGTGAGGCTGGGATTCGACGGCCGCGCCGGCGGCGGATGAACGAGTCGGAGAGACGAAAAAAAAGGGAAGAAGCTCGTGTGCAGGTTTTGACAGTTGCAGATGTCACGGAGGTTTAAAGGAGGAGGCGTAAGGAATGGGCGGCTGGGCAGATGTTGGATGGGGGAGAAGAGAAAAGAGAAGAATGGGGGATGATGGGATCGAAGGGAAGAGAAGAGTGGAAGGAAGGAAGAGGAGGGAAAAGAGAAGCGTGCGAGGGCAGAGAGCGAAGAAGCGGGCACGAGGGAGATACAGAGACCAACAGAGAGATCACGCGGTTGACTCCGGCAGAGAGATCCGTGGGGTGGATGGTGTGGTTTTATTAGGTCGCAGCAGCGAGTAGCGAGCAGCGAGCAGCAGCAGCAGCAGCAGCGTTAATAATGATCGCACGAGGCCTATAGCACAATTACTGGGCGTTGAGCTAGCGTATGAGAAGAACCGAGACTCGATCTACAGACAGCAGCACGAGCAGCAGCAGTAGTAACAGCACCAATGCAGCAAAGTGAGGGCATCAGCATCATTACTGAGAGTTGCATCGTCAGTGATCAGCAGCAGCGCGATACATCACAGTCGGTTGTTGTGCTGCAGCTGCAGCAGGCGCAGGCGCAGCATGAGCAGCAGCAGCAGCAGCAGAGCAACAACAGAGGTAGTGGGAACATAGTGGAGGCCGCATCGACGCCCGCCATTGGCCTCCGCCAGTGCTGCCAGTTGGCTGTAGGATTGCAGAAATAGTCGTTGGCAGCAATAATGTATCAGCGGCCGGCATATTGCAGAGGAGACAGAGAAAGAGAGAGGAAGAGAGGTCGATTGGGAGGGCACAGGCGACCTGAATCGACAGCAGCAGGCCTGCTGGACGCAACTACGTACGTAAGGCAGGAAGATGGCGATGGGTGCCCCTCATCTTGCACCTCTGCCCGCGCGAGTGCGTTGCTTGAAGCAATGACGACGGTGCGTGATCCCCTCCCGCCGCCCTGAATCCTACATGCGAGCGCAGGCAAAGGGCAATGGGCCAGCCAGTCCACACCGTAGCCCACCCCCCTCCCTCCCGGTCGTTGATCAAGGGCCAGGGTGTGCGCGGGAGGAGGTGGAGATGGAAAATATAGAGAGATTGAGGGCGAGGGATCGAGACGGAGTGCAGAGGCAGAGGCAGAGCAGATCCAGATGCGGCAAATTGAGGGTCCCACTTTTCTTTGGAGGTTTGGGCAAGAGCGAGAAAAGCAGTCACTTGACCTGGTCTCGCCCGCAACCCAAATGACTGCGACGAATCAGGTCTGCTTGGACGCTTTGGTAATAAAAAGAAATTTTAGAGTAATAATCTTAACAGTCGCAGGTGAACCATTGGCTGATTCGTTGTGGAATTGCTGAATTGCCCAGCGAGAAAAGCCGGTTCCTGAACCTGTTACTATCATCCTATAACAGAGGCGACTTTCACATGTCAAAATAGAAGACAGCCCGCACATGAAACCAATCCGCTGATCGATGATTGGGCGGCAGGCGCAGATGCAGAGAGTTCTGCACAGGCCGGAATAGTGACGATTGCGGCTGTACGATGCTGGCCACAGTGTGAATATGACGACAAAATATGCTTGGGAGAATGTTGGTTTTATCGCGTGCAAACGTGGAAAATCATGACATTTTGACGATTATTTGTGTTTTGCCGCAGATAAAATCGATAGGTCGCTTGTTGTACGGAATCTGGATGATAATTTTTTGGTGGCTATCTACAAATACGTGTGAGAGATGACAGACCCGGGGGAAGGGGGCCTGCATATGCGATCTCAACCAATTCATCTCAAACCCCCCAACCGTTCCCTTTTCGGCTCCCTGTCGCTGGTGTCTCAGCCTTACGCGAACACATGACCTTTAACGCTCCACCAGAGCGAGTGGTGCGACGATCGCGTGACTGGCCGGCCTGGTACGCTCAATTTGCAATGTTCGAAATAAGTAAAGGCTGGCTATTGATCAGCCGCGATGCGTTCGAGGGAATCACTTTGTTGGGCTTCATGCCGCCTCTTCTGCAGGCCTCGGCGCGTCAGATCCGTTGGGCGCCTCTGGTCATGTGTGTTTAATCTCCGCGCGTGAACAGCATCGTGCGGCTCCGCTGTCGTCGTCGTCGTCGTCGTCGTCGGCATTGTCGCCGTGATCGCACTTACTCTTCCAAAGGCACGTGCCGACATCTCGCTGGGCGGTTGCACGCCTGTTGATTCAAATCTGACGGTTGTCCGGTTTCGGGATCGGGCATGTGCGCAAGCAGCTGCCCGAAGCCCCCCTTTGTCTTATCTTATTCTCCCTGCAAACGTCGAAAATGTGTGGCAACACATCCGATCACGTCGCATGAGGGATTAAGCCGGGTTATGGTCGAGGGTCCGCTCTCATCTCGTCGAAATTGAACAGCGTTTGGAGGCTACCTCTTCCGCCCTGTGAGATGACACGCTGCTTCTCGTAGCTCTGTGAAGTGGGCCAAGTCTCAGCTGAGCGTCTGGCCTTGTCGAGATGGAAGGTGGTGGCAACGGAAGAGCCGCTGGATCCCCTGTCGGGTTTGCGTTCCCTTTTGCCCTGCACAAGCTTCGTGTTTTCCCTCAGCGAGGCCGGAGCGGTGGTCGGACAGTTGGTTACAGGCGTGACCAAGTCGACCGAACCGCCGTACCACGATATGCTAGCACCACGGCCGTGAGTGCGAGGCGGCAAGCGTCTAGATTGCGCGTCGAAGTGGCCGGCGGCTGAGGATATCGAGGTGCTAGCGGCGGATGTTGGGGTATGCGAAAGAGAAGGCAGCGTGGTTGTGCTGATAGACGCTGCTGCCGAGCTTCTGTTGCGCCGGGTGGAGGCAGCAGGTGTTGCAGCCAGGCTGAACCTGCGCAGAAAAGCCGCGGCCTCGCTGACCTCCTTCTCGTCCGATGACCAGCTACCTTTACGGTGGCGTGCATCCACGTTGCGGTGTCTCTCCTGCTCCGACATATGTTTCTGAGAATCGGTCGGGCTTTGGAAGAATGGGATGGGACGCGGCCGAGTCGTGGGCGACATTTGTGGTATCAAGTCGAGGATGGACTTGCGATCATCGAGCGGGGCGAAAAAAGAGTCCGGAGGATTGTTTGAGGAAGAGGACGAGGGGGGTAGGGTGGAGGAGTGCGGGCTGGACTGAAAGGCTGCGGCGTCGCTGATGAAGAGCGAAAAAGCTGGTGAGGGCTGTGAGTCCTTCCGCCGACAACTGCATGGATGCATTAGCGCTACATGGCCTATCACCGCGTCTCCGCTCTTGTGGTGTCTTACCTGTCGGAGCAGTACAGGACAGCCGAGTTTGGAGTAGCGATCTGTTTCTCACAAACGGTGCTAAATCATGAGAAGAGGGACAGTGTAAGTCAGCCAGTCTCGCCCGTGAAAGAAAAACATAGAAAGAAAATTAACCAAAAAAAGAGAACATACCAGTACTGATGAAAGCCAAAGTCCATCTCGTCCGAGTCGCTGTTTTGCGTAGACGAGACCTTCTTTTTGATCTCGCGACTATATCGCTTGTTGTTCGAGCTTGTCTTGCCGGTGAAGGAGGGTTCTCTTCGGGTCAGAGGCGCAGGGCGGGTCTGCTTGGACTGTCTCTTGCGGGTGCCTGGTGTGAGCGGAGCAGCAGGAGCTGCAGTCGCGGTCGCGGTCGCAGTCGCAGTGGCAGCGGCAGCGAGAGTGGTGGACTCGGCAGCCATGATAAGGTATTTTGGTCAATGTCAATGGGTATTTTCGGCCCCACCAGGCCACGCTCGATGTTCGATTGTGGATCTGTGCGTGACACGGTGGATCGCAGGACGGGAATGCCAAACGTGTAGTTTGGAAGTCTAGGTGTCGACTGTTTCACTCAGTAGTAACAAGGAGCGAGAGGAAGGGAAAAATAAGCAGGCTGAAGAGACGGTGAAAGGAAGTAACGGCAAGGTTTTTCTTGGTGATGTTTTGGTGATAAGAGCGGTGTCCGGGCGCCTGAGCCCGGTGGAGTTCGAGAAAAAAAAATATGATCGTTCGCAGGATTGATAGCGCGGCAGTATGAGCTGCACGATGATGAAGTGATGATAAGGATCAACGACGATGTGCAGACAGTGCTAATATTTTTGTATCATTTGGGCAGATGCGCGTCTATGAGTCAGATAGCGGATAATCTGATAGATAGGCAGCGTTCTGTTATCAATAGCGACGGAGCGTAGATAAAAGGAGGGGTCGACGTGCACCGGCCTCGGGTTTCTCTTGGTTTACTTTTTCGTTTTGGTGGGGTTCGTTGGAGTGTCCGCGGTGCCTTGTTAGGATATCAGAGACTGTCGTTTGGCTTTCCAAGGGGAAAGAGAGAGAAGACGAAAAGAGTTTAAAAAATGGATCAAAGTGTTGACATGCAAAGCCGGTCAAGGTGACAGCGATGTCGGTCCTCTCACGCTCTTTTCTCTCTCTCTCCCAGAAAAGAAGCCTGGGCTTTTCGGCGTGTCGGGTGTTGGTTAGTCAACGATCCACAATAGCAGATGCAAGGGCGGTGGGGTTAGCGACTGCCAGAGGAAAGTGCGACCGGAACGGTTCGGAGGTGCAAGGCAAAACAAGCAAGAACGTGGGGTGATTGAATGGGACGGACTTCCGCTCGGCCAACGGTTGTGGCGGCGCGTGGCCCTGTCTTTGGCCTGGCGCTTGGTTTTTTCTTGATCACTCGTGCAACGAACGGGCGGTGCAGCACGCGGCGGCGTAGGCGAGAGCGCTTATGGCTGTGACCGCACCGACCCGCGAACTTTGTGCTGTGCTGTCTTGTGTTGTGTTGTGTTGTGTTGTGTGGTGTTGTGTGGTGTTGTGTGGTGTTGTGTGGTGAAAATTTATTCTTCGATTTTCGAGAGGATAGATGGCGAGTCTGGCTCCTTTTCTACTATACCAGATTCGAAATTAAATGATGCCTAGGGCAAGAAAGAAAGGGCGAGCGAGCGAAAGAAGAGAGAATTGCGTGCCTGCAAGCACGAAAACGTCTGCCTTGTGCCTTTAAAGGTGTCGAAGGCGCAATCCCTCCAAGAAGCACCTAGACGGCCGCGCTCACTCACAAGACCCGGGCGACTGGCAAGGAGCGCCAGCTTTCGAGAACCTCAGCGGCAGTGGGGACAGACAGGAGAAATTTTCGATTTTTGACCTCCGACTGGCTGCTTAGTGGTCAGACTGCCACGGCCGTGGAGTCTTGGTCGAGCCGCCAAGCTCCCGACAGCTGGGCACATTACAGCATGAGGTATGCGAGGCAAGGCGCGGCCGTCCGCCCTGGGACCAGTCAATGGCGCACGAGCTTGCAGAAATGGCGACGGTCGGCCGCGACACCACCTTGGTCCGCTTTTTTGGCATCTTAATCTTGACAAAAACGTGCGGCCGGGACGACGGCGTCATTCGCGTTGGGAGCCACGCGGACTTACGTGAGGTCTACGTATATCCGGTGATGGGTTCCCAAAACATGAAATATTAGCAACCCTTAGAGCACGCATTTAGATCCTCTGTGATACAATTGCTTCATCCAGAGGAAGGGCGCGGCTCCTCGGTGCATGTTTTTATATTACACATATATCGACAGTATGCTCCGCCCACAGAGACTTCGTGGCCGCTCGCGGCGTGTCGTCTCCCGCCAGCTGCTTCGGCTGTGCACCCTCGCTGGCGGCGACATCTTGCAAGGCGACATGGCTGGGCGGCATGGCGTCTGGCGCCTCACTGCGGCTGCCCCAAAGCACGGTCGTGCGCACAGGCGGCCTCTTGATGGCCCGAGACAGCTGCATATAACGGCTCTCCACACAGCTAAAAAGAAAACGAGGGGGAAATAGGGCGGGAGAAAAATGAGTTATTCTACTGTTTGGCTGGTTCATGTACACGCAAAAACCGCGTCTCACGACGACGATGGCGGTCGTGGTGCTGGCGGTGACTGAGGTGCGCTCCCCCTTTCGCCGCGGCCGTCAAATCTCATCATGGGATGCTGCGCCGATGCCAGCGGAGGCGGAGGCAGCCTCTGCTCGAAGCCCGGCCAAGACGCCGTCTGCTCCCCTTTGCCCGATCGTACCGAGTCCGAGCGCGCTCTATTCTGACCTACCAATCCCGTCACCAGTCCGCCGCTGCTCTGTCCCAGAGACGCTGTTGATGCCGCCGCCGCTGCTGCTGCCGCCGCTGCTGCTGCCGCTGCTGCTGCCTCGTAACTGCTCCGCCGTTGATGCATCGGGTGAGGAGGATACTGACTCCTGACTGCCATTGCCATGGTCGTCCTCGGCGAAGTCCCCGCTGATGACGCTCCACCAGCCCTAGGGTGCTGCTCCCACGGCCGTGACCCGTGCCCGCCAGCACCCTCAGTGACAAGGCTGTACGACAGCCGCCTGGGTGGGCCAGCTTGCCCATGGCTGTAGCCTGGAAAGGCGCTTGCGCCCTCTTCTTCTCCTTGACGCTGCTGTTGCTGCAACAGCGACGCTGAGCTTGGCCGCGGGGGCTGTCCGCCGCCACGTCTGGGGCTCCTATCGATCGGACTGCCACCGACTGCCGCATAAGTCATCGACGGCGAAATAAGAGGTGGCAGCTTCAGCGATTCCGATCTTCGCCGATTCACCTGCTCGCTCGCTCCCGTAGCGCCACCGTCCATCTCCTCGTGCTTGGCCTTCACCTCCCCTGTCGCCGTTGTTGTGCTCGTTGCCGCTGCTGCTGCTGTTGCTGCGGTTGCAGTCGTTGGGCGATTGGATCTGCTGTTGGTGCTGCCAGGGCCATCCCAGGGGAACCCTCGAGCCTGCGCGCTCTCGTCCGATTGCCGTCTTCGAAAATAGTAATCGGGCCCAGGTGCTGGCGCGCCAGCCGGCTCTTCGAGCTCTGCAGCACCCGGCCTCATGTAGCTTGGCGGGAAGGCAGGAGGCCCCATCGCGTTGACCAGTGGCCCCACGTGATGCATCCTGCTCAGCCTCGGCGCAGTCTTAGTGCCTGAAAGCGCCGTCGACGTATATATCGCACGTGGGCCGGGCCGTTTCTTGCCTTTTTGACCTGCGTTGTACGAACTGTGATCCGCGTGATCAGCCGCGCCAGACGTGCCTCGGCCTTTGATGTCTGCGTCTATACCGTCACCCTGTAGTGCAGCAACATTCGACTGCACCTGTGATCCACCGTCTGCACTCATGACTGGTGCTGTGCTCCCAAAATCACTGCTCGCATGCGCTTTGCTGTCGCTGTTCGGAAAAGCTGCTGGATTTGCTTGCGTATTGCCTCCATACCTTCCACCAGACGACAGATACTCAGGTTGAGTGTAGTGGTAGTAAGGAGGATGAGGAGCGAGAGTACCGGCAGGAGGAGGAGGAGGACCGGCAGGAGCGGGACCGGGAGGGGCCTGATACGATCTGGCGTCGCCACTTTGTTGTTGAAAATTTGGAATGGCAATTGCACCAGCATTGCTGTCCTTTCGCCCTCTCCGCCGCCGCCTCATCCTCGCGTTCTCCTTCTCAGGCACATACAGTTGGATTTTACCGGACGGTGGCCAGCTCTGGCCGTCCCAGTACGTGCCGAATGTAGGATTTGTCCCTGATTGCTGAGCCGGCATGTGCCCCGCGTGTTCTTCCTTGCTGTAATGAGAGCCCGCCGGCGCCCAAGGCCGCTCTGTTGTCTGCTGCGCTGCTGGTATCGGCGCCGGCCACTCCTTTCTTGACCGCACCAGCTCAACCGCTTCCGCCAGACATTGCAGCCTGTCGGCCTTGTCGTTGGGGATATCGACAAGCACCCCCGGCTCCAAATTCTCGAGCTTCTCGCTGGCCTCCACGAGCGTCTTGAGGGCTCGATACTCGGCCACGCGTCTGCGATGTTGACCGTCGTACACGGCAAAGCCCTTCGGCCGTCGCACAAATGACGACGGATCATGCTCTCGCTGCAACAAAGAGAAGTAAAGTCTCGTCTGCACATCAGCTGCCATGCCATCAGCCATCTTCATGAAACGACTCCGTGAATCGAACTTCTCCGGCAGTTTTATTCTCACGCCGGATTCAGCATCGTATCTGAACAAGGGTGGAACGCCCTCATCCTGTGTGAAAAAAATTTAGGGTTAGAGTGAGTCTCATAGCGATTGCTTGGGTCAAATGCAATCAGTGCAGTTCTTCATACCTCTTCGTCCGTACAGTCCTCGTCGCCTTCGACGTTCATACGATGTACGCTGCATATCATTTGCTCGTACGCCTCTGCCAAGATCCGATCGCGAGCGTCGTCGCAGCGTAGCTAAAGAGTGGCACGTGAGCTTCTGTGGCACTTGATGAAAAAAAGAAAAATATTAGCGGAGAATTTAATACTCACATTCCACGTGGATCTGGCGTGATGCTCACGAGCATCCTTCTCGATTTCCAGGCGTCGACGCTCCATCTGGGCGGCAGCTTCAAGCACTTGTAACCTCTGGCGGAGGCATTCGTTGAGATGATTCTGAACCGTCTCGTACTCAGGCGACTGTTTGTGAAAATCTTCCGACTTCTCCAGCTGTTCTTCCGTGCGATGGGCCAGCTCAGCCAGCAGAGGCTTCAGGGCTTTGACTGCTGCTCTGTACGCAATCCTCAGTTCCAACTGGCGACGCAAGTCCGTCTCCACGTCGTCATCGGCGTGTGGAGCGCGACGTCGGCCTGGCAGGCGTCGTGTGCTGGTCAGTTCGTGTCTGGATGGGCTTTGGCTCTCCGTGTCCGCGTTCCTTCGCGTGAGCGAGGAGAGGCGAGACGTCTGGAAAAGATGGCGATTCTCTTTTCGCAGATGCCACCCCTTGGGCCGCTTGATTTTCTTCTGTAAGCTTTCGCTCTCGTGGACCGAATCAAGCTCCAACTCCGAGTTGGGGACGCCGTTCGCGTCTTGGCCTACAACTATGTTACTGGATGGTGGGTCCAGCTCGTCGATCGAGTCTGCATGGCGAGGATCCGACGTCTGCAGCGATACCGCGTCCTCGTCCTCGTTGAGTATTAGTGGGGGCTTCACCAGAGGATCCAACATTGATTTGGCCAACGGGGTTTCATCCAAAGGTGTGCTATCAGCATCGACGTCGTCGTCATCATCATCATCACCATCACCATCATCATCATCCTCTTCTTCGTCTTCTCCTCCTTCCTCTTCCTCCTCCGCCTCATCTTCTTCGTCGTCGTCTACAACGTCTTCAACAGGGCCTTCATCCTCGGCATTGTCAGCACTGTCAAGGTCACCAGCCGCTGCATCATGCGATAGCTTCCGGCGTTTGGTCGCGCGTAAATCAACTGATGAGCTTGAATACGATTCATGTGCAACTGCTACAGAAGCCGCGGGCGGAGTCTCGCCTTGGCTGGTCGGCAGTGGCTTATCCTCTCGTTCAACGTCATTGGATGGGAGCTTAGCCGAAGCCCTCGTTGACACCCGAGAAGGCTCAACGTGGGCTTTGCTCTGGTCGTTGGCATTCGCTGACCTTACAATCCTCTTCTCGCCTGGTGCTGAAGTCAATAGGTGCGCTTGAGAATCGGTATCAAGTGCGGCAAAGGACCCACTAGACTTCAAGCTGGCCTGACGACGAAGACGCATTGGACATGCATGCACTTGTAAGCACCGATCTCAGGGCTTCAACAGTGTAACCATCCGAGGTCCAGGTGACTGAAACGGGAATGCTGATTAGATGTTAGCCCAAAAAATGATTTCGTCCCAGGTATATGATTTTGTTTCGTTAATCTTCACTCGCAACGAATATAAGACCTCGAACACTGAAGTAACGGGACAAGGTTATCGCTACGCAGTCTTAAGAGATTGGCGTGGCCGGGATGGTACTGTCCCGGAACGACAGGGATTTCCGGGAGGAAAGAAGGAATGAAAATACAGAATAGAAACGAGAGGTAGCGCATTTATCTGCAGACGCAAGTAAACACGCCAAAGACTCGAGTGCAAAAGATTGGTGGAGGAAGGTGTGAGTGAGTGAGTGAGTGAGTGCGTGCGTGCAAAGTCGTGCGGACACCGCTGGGCCTAACGATTTGCGCCACACGCGCGATCCGTTACGTCGCATGCAATGCTCGGCTCGAAAGGAAGAATTCGCACGCAAAGCTCTGCAAAAAGCACGGCGGAAGGGCGACACTTACTCGGGGCAATCTGGCAGTTCGGCGAGCCAGGTGCGCCGGCTGGACAGTCGAGGCTCGAGTTTTCGATTTAGCGTCAACAAATAGAGCGGCGAGTAGGTAGGTGGATTTTGGGAGGTGCTGTAAGCTCTGCGCCGACCCGCAAAGCAAGGGTCCCCCCCGGAAGACAGAAAAACGCCTGGAGCTAGAATGCCGCCTTTAAAAAATTCGAACGAGCGCACTACTGTTTTCAGAAAAATTTCCACCGAGCCGGCCGAGCATTTGCGGCGTCCGAGCGACGAGTCGGTGTCACGAGAGAGGCAGGGCGTAAGAGAGAGGGAGGGAGAGGAGATGAAGCAGGAGGCGGGCGAATCTTGGTCGTTTCTTTTTTGCTGCGTTCAGCGATCTACGATTGGGCCAATCGCACGACGCCACTCGGCGGATGACCTGCGGCAAGTCTTTGCTCGATCGGGGCTAGCGCGTCGCCTGATATGTATATGGAGCATCCTGTCTGGGATGGAACGTATTCAGCCGGTTATTAATTATTATCTTTATTATCATTCGCGGTAGTGCGACTCCGGCAGCCTGTGAGCGGATGAAAACATGTGCAACGTGAAAAAGGGAAAAAAAAAAAAAAATTTAATTAACAAAACGCAACCGTTATTCGATTCGATCAAAACTGGTGGGGAACGCAAGCAAGAATGTCTGCAGGCTCATACACTACGACGATCTACTGCTCCCAAGCGCAAACCGAAATGCAACTCTGCCGCTCCACTTCCCTCTTACCACTTCCCACGATCGCCGCGCCGTCCGAAACACCAATCAAACAACTCAAATGAATTTGAGCCGCTTCGAGATGATGGTGGAAATGGTCACAAACACAACCATCAGCCCGACGATGCCAAAGAACCAGCTGAGGCCCGGCGCATTCTTTCCGGGAATGTCGACGTTCATGCCGAAGAGACCGCAAATTATGTTGAGCGGGATGAACAGGCTGGCGATGAAGGTGACTTTGCCCAGCACCTCGTTGGCACGGTTGCCCTGAGAAATGTTCTCAACGGAAATCTGAGCCAGGTAATTGGCGTGGCTGCGTGACAACATGTGGTCGCAGTGCCCGAGATTGCTCATCATCGTCACCACGTGATCTTGGATGTCGCTGAGATAGAGCCCGACGTCCTGGCGGGGAGCGACGCTGAATTGCTCGTTGCAGCGCTTAGCGAAGCCTTTGATGACATCCGCTTTGCCTCCCAGCAGACGGGACAGCGTGACGACCCTCTTGCGGCACTCGCCGATCTGTCGGAGCACCGACCTCGAGTCCTCCGCACGCGCCGTGTACACGTTGTCCTCGATCGTTTCGCTCTCTTGCTCCACTTGGAAGATCGCAGGCGCGAAGCCGTCCACGATGTCGTCGATCAGGGCATAGCAGATCCAGTCCGCTCCGAGCGCCACGTAGTCCCGCAGCCGCCCCATCCGCTTCCGCACATTGGTCGCGTGCGGCGACGGCTCGAAGGTGAAGGTCAGGATGCCTTGTCGGAAGACGACGGCGTACACGTTGATCGGGTCCAGATACCTCTCCGAGTCGGGCTCGTCCTGGAAGAAGGAGCGGAAGCACACGAAGTAGTACGACCTGAAAAGCTCCACTTTCTCGCGAGTTTCCTGCGTGATGATGTCCTCGCGCGTTAGCCCGTGAATCGCAAAAGCCTTGCAGAGCGCTTCGACTTCATCTTCGCTGGGTTGGAGCACGTCCAGCCACCAGCAACCGCCGTCATCCGCCAGTTCGAACAGCCGCTGGAACGTCTCCCCAGGCATGAGCAGGTCACCCAGCTCAGGCGCGTGGATGGATTCCTCCAGCTCCGAAGAAAAGAAAGACCATCGGTTGAAAAATTCACCTTTGCGCTCGTTCGACGCGCTGCTGGACCTGAAGATTGCGATCTTCTCATCCAGATCAGAACCCCAGTTTTTGACCACAGGCTCAGCAGCTTTCATCTCGTGAAATTTGACTTCGTTGCTCTCGTCGATCTCCTTGACCGATGCTGCTGCTGCTGCTGCACTCGCAGTAGTAGCACCAACGATCGGAGCTGCTGTAGTATCACGGGCTTTTTCCACAAAGTCCTCGAGGTCCTCGAAATCGATACCACCCATGTGAGGTTCTTCGTCTGATTGCGGGAAGCAGACATCGTCTTCTACTGAGCCTTGGTCGGAGGAGGAGATGCTGCGGTTCCCTGCAGATTGGTCGCCGCTCAAACCACGAGTGCGGCCGTAGGTGCTGTGAGAAGACTGGCGATGAAGTTGCGGTCTGATCGAGCTTATGAAAGCGCTGTCTACAGTGTCAACGGTGCAAGCGGTACCTTTACGGGAACGCTTGATTGGCTCAGTAGTGAAAGCCTCGATCGAGGTGGGGGAGACTCCTGCCGGAATGCTCCGGCCCGAATCAACCGATCGGCGGGCGCGGTGGCTGGGTGCATATTGCAACGTGCCACGACGGCTATTGGCAGGACTGGAAGTGTTGCGCCTCGGGCTGCTGACCGCGCCATCGGCGCCCACGTCGCTGCGATCGTCATCCAGGATGGCATTCTCAAAATCTCTGCCAGTCACGCCGGTGGGAAACACCCCGTTGATTTGGAGCAGGGGCGGACGCTGCTCGACAACGGCGCTGCCTGCAGTTCCGCGTCGATTGGTCGAGTCTGCTCGTGGCAAGGACTCCAGTTGCCAGCGATGATCGTCCAGCTCATTGACAGGGGTGCTGAACCGCGAGTTGAAAGGCTCCGGCACGCTGTGCTCTGGCATGGCGACGGAAGTGTTCTTGGATATTCAAAAAGAAGACACAGCAAGAGGATGTTGCTGTAGGATTGGATGTTTTTTTCTTTTCCCCTTAGAGTCAAGTTATGGAGGCTGCTTGTCGCCTCCGCCGACCGCCCGGGGACCGAGCAGAGGACGTGGAGCTGAAACGAGGAGAGCACGGACGCCCATCTACTTCTAAGGGCGAGCTGGCAAACGCACGCCTGGGAAGGGGGAGGAAGTCTTTTCTTGAGGGGGAGGATCTGGCTCGTTTATGGCGGGAAAAACTGGCGTGAGGCTTGGAAGAAGGATGTATGCGGTCGCGATGAGGCTAGCAGAGTAAGGAAATTCAATTGCGTAAAGATGTGATCACCGTTCGCACAGGACGCGGAAAGCTGTTGGTTGCCGGCGGCTGGCTTGCTGTCCAGATCAGCAGCTCAAACACCAAACACTGGTCAGTCGACAGTCAACTCGTCTTTCCACGCGCAAACAGCTGAATCTGCAGTCTGCAACTTATACCTAGGCTTTCGCAGGAGGAAACTCTGAGGGGGGGCGAACGAGGCTCGTTGGAGCGGTTGCGGTGAGGGAAGGGAAGAGGAAAAATTCGCATTGACAGCCGAGTAGAGGCGGCGGGACACTGGAATTGGGACTTAGTGCCCGCAACTAAGCTTTTTGATGGTATAAACAGAGCCTGAGGCTGCCCTCACATTCTCGTCTTCTCAACACCTGCCTGTTCGGGCCCTGCGGTCTCGCCTGTCCTACATGCGTCTTGACGCTGAACCTCGAGTCTGGCCCGCTTTGATACAACGTTAGCATTCTGTCTCTCTCTCTCTCTCTCTCTCTTTGTGTGCTCGTGCGCTACGTACCACGTGTCAGCGCCAAAACAGAGGCACTGCTCCTGCTTGCCGAGGTCTCTGACATATACAGCCCGACCATCAGGAGTGCCTCACCATGGCCGACCAGATCCTCGACACCATTCGAGACTCGCTGGAATTTCCAATCGTATGACCGATTCGTTGGGGACCGCTTTTTGGACGCAACGCCTTGCTAACATCCACGCGCTTGAACCAGGACTTTGATGGCCAGAGACTTGCAGAGCAGCTAGCCACTGCCGTGCTGGCTGCTGTCGGGGTACGTGCTGCACGTCCTTGGTTGACATGTCACAACGTTTGCTAACTCTCCTTCTTTTTGTGTTCCAACAGCTATTAAGCTTCGTCGTCGGTTACTTGACACAAAACATCCACTATACCCTGTATAGCGGACTGGCAGGTACAGCCTTAACCTTCCTGGTCGTCGTCCCTCCATGGCCGTTCTACAATCAAAAACCAGCGCAGTGGCGTTCGTTTATCTCAACATGAGAGCACAACAACGGTATCACACACGCATGTCAGACTGTAAGAGCCAGAGAGAAAAAAAAATTACCATTCGTAGTCATCGTGTCCAGGGGATTGCCTTTGCAAGAGTTGCACAGAGCCAGCTATTCAGCGTGGGCCATCTCTGAGATCCCAGCCAGCGCATCACCTGCCTGGCTGTTCTTGTCTTGTCTTCCGAGTGTGTCAATGCGGTCTCGTAACGCCCTCCCGAATGCAAGATGCTCTTGTCGATGAGCCATCTTCTACTTCCCATACTTTTGGAATTCCCAATCCTTGTTGTCTAGGGGACATACCTGACGCGTCTTCAACCATCTCGATATGCAGTGGAAGTGGAAAGCGTGCTAAAAGAGCGGGGAAGAGAGAGAACCGTGAGCGACCGTGCTTTCCCGTCCTCGATGCGGTACGACTTACATTGCAAATTCCCCACGCGACTGTGCATTCTTCGCTAGTAGACGAAGCTTGGTTGGCTTGACATTCGATGCCTGGATGCGTTCCGCCGGAAATCAGCTGTTGCTCGCCTCCCAAACTCCAAACATTCTCAGTAGAACGAACATAGATCCATGATATGATTTCTGCAAATGGCGCAATTGTCGACCACGATATCCCAAGCCCATAGAGCGACGGCGTTCCACTACGTTTTTGGCCAATGTGTTTAGTGCACTTCAGTCACCCATGGTGTAAGACTTCACCCACCTTCTTGACTTCAAATCGCTTTTTGCCGTCAACTGCCCCATCGCCACCACCAGACTTCATAGCCTTGGTGGCGGTCTGAGCGTCCGTCATCTCAACGTCTGCCATTTTTGAGGGGGAGGTCTGGAATTTCAGGCCGCGGAAAGTTGGATATCGTTTGGGGACGTGTGGTGGATGTATTCTCTTTCAGTCAACCACCTCTGACTCTCTCATGTAGAGCAAAAGCAGCCCGGGGGAGGTAGCGGGCAGGCAACTGTCGGATGTTGCTGTAGTGGGGCAGTGGCGAGGGCGGTGAGTCACTTTCGGACTTGCCGCTGAGACTTAGGATTCTGCAAGCCTTGTTTTGCAGGTGGCAGATCGGGCGGCGCGGCGCTATCTACCCACGCCTTCGGCCAAAGCCTGTGCACAAGTCCCTCTACATCCAGCCTGTACGCTCTCAACGATACGAAGTTTTCTCTCTCTCCCGACACCGGCATGATGAGTCAATCAACACTCCTGATGTATGTTATGACGCATCCCAGCGTACGCTCACCTGGCTCACCGTGTAGCAGCCCCAGTAACAGCGTCAACCAGAACCCTATCACCGTTCGGCACAGCCTTCAACAAGTCCCCGACAAGACCTGAGCGAAACATGGAGCAACAACAAAGTACCCCTGTGCGGCAGAACCGCGGCAAGCAAAGGTCGGCGCGTCGTCGTAACAACCAGTCCGAGAAAACGAGCCTGGCCACAGCGCCAGCATCAAATCCCTATGAATCCACTGAGGATGACTTTGACGGACACCTCAGCGCCACACAGAACACGGATGCACAACGCAAACTATCGACTGCGAATACAAACTCTGCAAACAGAAGCAGGAGATCACACCACGCGAGAACGGCAGGCGCAGAGAGCGATCCAAATCTGGGCCAGCTGGGGAAACATCATGTCAGGAGCATGTCTTCGGGCTTCACAGTCTTTGACACAACCTCAACTGCAGTGACTATTGGGGCTGTCGATAACAATGGCTACCGCTCCGACGGAGGAATCAACCCAAGCACGTATCAAAGCACCCCAGTGAAGCAGGCTTACGCTGGGCCCACCTTCCATGCATCGCCGGCCGCATCCTCCCTGCCAATCCCTAAACTCGCATCGAAATCGACGCCAGTTCTGCCGACGAAGTCCAATCTGACGCCTCCTGCGAGTGGGCTGGTCTTGCAACAACAGAAGGCGCAGACGCTGAGCCGCGGTGCTCATTCACCTCTGCCGAGAGACAAGGCTACAAGTTCTCCGCTGGACATCCTGTTCGATGCGCATCGTGCGGAACAGCAAGCTAAACAGACGCAGGCTAGACGCACGCCCGAACGAGGCAGCTCGACATCGGCTTTTGATAGTCCGAATCTAAACTCCACAGGCAAGGGCGGTCTGATTCGAGAAGTGAATGGGATCGTGGAGGAGTCGGAGGATGAAGGTACCGACGCGCAGGAACAGACAGACAGTCGATCGACCTTCAATGACAGGATACGAGCGGCTTTGGGCCAGTCGAAGACGAACAAGCACGAGGGAAGTTCGTCATCGGCAGACGATTCAGAGCGACAACTACAAAGTGCGGCGTTGCGGCGTGCTCTGATGTTGGATGGCAGCCGCAGTGATAACACAAATAGAGGCTCCAGTGGCACTACAGTCAGCTCGACGGGAATTTTGGCGTCGTCGAGTGCCGGCGTGAGGCATAATGCCCCACCCTCGACCATCAGATCTCCCGATGGCAGATCGAAGGATCCAGAGCTGGGGATGTACCAGAGTCATTACTCGCAGCAGCAGGAATGGAATCCTCCAGTAGCCACCAACTTGCCGCCTCGGCCGCCACACCAGCGGCAGCTGCAGCCGCAGCAGCAGCAGCAACAGCAGCAACAGATACAGATACAACAACGACAATCATTTCCCCAAACAAACCAGCCAGCGTCGGAGCAGGCAAATATTCAACTGATGGAGGATAACCTGCGGCGAATGTTGAATCTTGGACCTCGATAGACGAATATTTGGAAGAATTAGTACAACACACATGCATTGGATTGGAGCTCAACGGAGCCTGGTGTTGCCAGCACATCATCGGCAGAAGATAAAAGTGAGCCTCGAGTATGTTGCCAGGTATCTGGCAACCACAAGCTTGCCAGGTCACTGCGAACTTCTTTCTCCATCGTCCTCACAATATGACTTGTTCTGTCGAGACCTCGCACGTGCTGACATTGATCGACTTGGAAGCGTCTGTGTATGTGTGGCTTTGCTAAACCTTGGCGGTTGCCGCTGCAAGTCGTTGCTGGAATTCTTTACTCAACGTTGGGCCGAGTGTGTTACCGTGTTCGCAGTCTGGTACGCATGAGGAGCTCCCCGTTGCAGAAACGCAAGTGAAACAAGTTCATGTACAACTTCGGAGCTGCAAAGTTTTCCAGCCACAGAAAATAGTCGATTCGCGAAGGCTTACCTCCGATGAATCAGAGGCGATAACAGCTGAATCGATCGCAGATGCGCAACCTGAAACGCCATTCAGACAAATAAGCCAGACGCAGATCGTGAGTCCGCAGTATGATCGACGGGCAGCTGTCTAGCGTACCAACGTCACTGACTCGCCTGAGCCACTTACGCACACGCAATTTTGGCAGTGGCGGCTCACGAGGCCTGTTCGTCGCGTAGCTGATGGCGCTCGTTTTGGCCACAATATGTCTGGCTACGAGCGCACTTGTCGGAGCGCCTGATTCTTATCCACGTACGTCCATCGTCGAGCCTTCGAAAACGCGGATTGAGCATCCCTGTCATGTCATCCCAGACACAGTACGGCTCCACTGGCAGCGGCGCCCCTCTGTTGACTGCCTGATCGGGTAATAATGTATATTCATGTGATACGAATTTGTGATTGCCTCAAACCTTGGGCATACAGCTAGAGACTGGAGCGGACTAGCGCATCCGAACAATCCCGGTATCTTGTCGTTCAGCACTTGCCTGGGCTTGCATAAGATGGGGAGAGAAAGTTATTACGATCCCGAAACCTGTCATCTTATCCAGTGCCCCAGTTAGGAAGCAATGTCAACAAGCGGACGACTCCAACATGGTATGATGCTGCCAGCAATGAGGAAATAGTAACAGCGGGAGAGGCTTGCATATCATCCCGTCATGCAGAGCAAAACTGGAGCTGCCCTACCTAGGCATTTTGCAGGTAACACCACAGCTCGCGCAACTCGATGCTGTACCGCATAGCTGCGGCATGGACCTTGGGCCAAGGCGTTTCACCAATAATACCTGTCGATCTGATCACCATCTCACCCGCGACATGCATTGGGCTTGATCGACAGCCAATGAGACGCCTCGTCCCCCGACAGCACTGCCGCCGGCACTGTTGCCGATGATGTCGTGGCCTCAGCACTCGAAAACGTCCAGCGGCATTGCGTATTGCGCGTCTTTGTGCAGCTACCCCAGACTAGCCTTCTCGTTGGCCCCCCCCTCTTACGGCCGCGCCGGCCCTCTTTCTATCTAACTCGCTCCCATCGGCTGCAGATCCTGAGACCTGGTATTTCCGGATTTCGCAATCGTGCTGTAGGCGACTGCTGCTCTATCACAGTCAACACAGGTCGCTGAACCTTCTAATAGGACAAAGATTCCTGATTTTTTTTCTTCTTTTCAGTTGCTCTCCCTTTGTCCTTTCTCTCTTCCACTCCTCTATTCCCGCTTCCTCCTTCTTCCTTCCCTTTCGTGTTTCCTTACGAAAGGCTACTGATCCTTTGTGTAGTAGCCGCGTGTATATTGGTCCTGGTGCTTCAAATACCCACGTCCAAGTCTTCCCCTCTGCGTGCTGGACACGTTCTTTGGGCTTTTTGGACTAACCCACAGCACCGATCCAGTCGTTGAAACTTGCTTGGCAGCGGCTCCGGATCATATTTGATCAAAACACACGCGATCCGAAGAACAGACGCGATGGCATCCACTGGTTCAACGGAGGCTGCGGCTGCTAAAACCGGCGCAGCAACAGAAAATCAACAATCCCCAAGCTCCACGTACTCACCTGGCCACGCCAGGGCCGAGGACCGAGACCTCGAGGATGCTAAGCTGGAAGAGGATGTGGATCAACGCGAAAGTGTTGCGAAGCGCCGTGACTCCTCAGAAAGCTCTGACGAGTCAAACGACCCAGATGAGCGATTTGCTCCGCATGTGCCGCATGATCCCGATAGTACCGGTCAACTGACTCCAATCAAATGCCTGGCCATCTTCGCCTTATCGGGTGTCTACGTGGGCTCGCTTTTGCACAACTTCTTCACGGGACCGGCACTGCCATACATTGAAACAGACCTCCACATCCCGTCCAACGAAGCCTCGTGGGTGGCTCTGGCTGCGAGCGCAAGTTTCGCATCCATCGCCCCGTCCGTTGGTTACCTCCAAGATTTGGCTGGTCGCAAGTACAGTTTGGTGCTCGGCTTGACTTTCCAGATGATGGGCAATCTGACCATGGCTCTTGCTCAAAACTATCCCACCATCGTAGCCGGCTCCGTCATGTCGGGTATCGGCTCGGCGATCGAGGAGTTGACAGCGATTGCTTCGATTGCCGAATTCGTGCAGGCTCGCAAACGTGGCTACTTCTTGGCCATCTCCACTGGAATGTCGATCATCTTCACTCCCACGCTGCTGTACACTGATCTCATCTCCGTGCATGCCACCTGGCGATGGATGTACTGGATTGCCTTGATCTGGAACGGCACCTTCGTCGTTCTGGCTGCCGTGTCGTATTTCCCGCTCAGGATCGTGTCGCGGAGACGACCGGTGACGATGGCTGTATTGAAGGATATCGACTATGTCGGCATGGTCATGTTCATCATCGGAATGACACTGTTGTGAGTGACACATACCTTTCGTCTTGCACTGGATATCAGCAAACTAACGATACAACCACAGCCTGGTTGCCCTACAAGCGGGCGGTGCTAAGTACTCGTGGTCGAGCAGCTATGTGCTGCCACAACTGGTGATCGGCATCTTGTTACTGGTTGGCCTCGTACCGTGGGAATGGTATGTCAGCAAGCAGGACAAGATCAGGCCATTGATCCCCTTCCGCTTGTTCTCCCACTCACGGGCGGTTTTCTTGGCGCTGATCATCACTTTGTTGGGCGGTATGATCTATCACATCGGCCTCAACATCGGCCCAACCCTCATCCTCGAAGTTTTCCAGGCCGGTACCGTGGAGTCTGGACTGCTCGGACTCGGATCCAGTCTTGGTTTTGCCGTCAGTTCAACTTTGGTCAACGTCCTCTTGAGTTACTTCCGTGGCCACAGCCGTGAATTGACGGCTGCTTCGGCCATCATCATGACAGCATTCGTGGGCGCCACAGCTTGCATCACACCCTATAATCAAGTGACATTCGCCGTATTGGGCACATTCGCTGGTTTGGGTATTGGTGGTGTTTTGTCGCCGCTCACTACCGTCATCTCGGTATCATGCCCGCAAGATCTGATCGGTACTGGTGTGGCTCTGGCCACCACAGCGCGCCAGCTGGGCGGGTCGATTGGTTACGCCATCTTTTACAACGTCTTCGTCACCAAGTCCAAATCGGAGGTCCCGTACGAAGCTGGCTTGTACGCTGTCCACGCTGGCTTGCCACGTAACGAGACCCGCGAGTTCCTGGAAGCATTTGTCACGAAGAACAAGACGGCACTGACGCATATTCCACACATCACCAAGAATATCGTTGCTGCCGCCGACGAAGGAACCAAATGGGGTCTGGCTTATTCTGCCCGCTACATCTACTACGGAAGCATCGCTGTCGGCGGTGTGGCCATCATCTTGTCGCTCTTCCTGCCCAACATGAAGAAGGTGATGAGCGACCGTGTCATAGTACGCACCAGACGTACCAGTTCATTTGGCATCGGCCACCACTAGAAAGCGGGTTGGCAATCTTCAGATGTTTTCGGTCTTTTGAATTCATCGGAGGACCTGTTGAGAGCAATGAATCACGGACTACATACTCGCGAGCTGCATTGCTTGTGTGGAAGGCAGACCATCGCACTAGAGTGCGTTGTTGATTTGTTTAAAGTTGAAATTGTAATGCGGTTGATATCAGAACAGAGAAACAGATATCCCCTTTTAACGCTCTATGGATGATGTGAATCCCGCCTGAACAGCCGAGCACGATACCATTCATATGAGCCATGTGAAGCGTATGAGTTTGTGTCCGTGAAAACATCCTCACCGTGCTGGACAACATACCCCGCGTCCACGGATGTTGCAGATTCTTTACTCAACTCTGGAATAAGTACATCCTACCAGGGTAACGGACTTGCCTGACAGATACAGTACGATTATCTGCCTTAGGCAACAAAGAATCAGATACCTACCTAATGCAGTAATAAAGCTACGAGAATATTGGTGATTATTACCGTGAAGAGATGCGCGGCGTAACACAAAATACGCTCTATACGCTATAAGATGGAGAATAGGCGAGCTTGATTACTGCACGCGGCTATCCTGAGAGCTCTGGGCCTGGTCAATGGCATCCAGCCAGCTGACTGGCTGCCGTTCTCTGGGCAGTTCTTGTTGGCTGCGTGGGACGGCCAAGCTGGAGGTGACTTAGTTCCCAAGCTGGTCAATCCCACGCGAATGTCCCTCAAATACTGTGCAGACAGCCTCCGAGCTTTCCATCAAAGTGGTCGGCTGTGACACACCCACACGTACACGTACATATAGAAAATCCGTTCCGTTTATCCAAAATTCGCATCTTCACACCAGACTTCGAGATGTTTGGCATGAACCCTACCGAAGCCGCGCCGAGTGGTCGCATCGTCAAAGTGGGCATCGTTGGGTCAGTCCTCTGTTGATGAGTCGGAGCTAGAACTCATGTTGATTGCTCGTAGATGTGGCATGCAAACGCAAGTCGTGCACATACCCCTGTTGAACTACATATCCCACCTTTTCCAGGTCACATATCTCTGCGATGTCTCTGAGGACGCCATGAGCCACAGCCAGGCCAAACTTGCAGGTAGCTCGAGGGCCAAGACCACGAGAAGCGTAGAGGAACTGTGCAATGCACCCGAAGTGGAGCTGGTCATCGTCGCGACCAACCATGCTTTCCACGCTTCCGACGCCCTGATGGCTCTGAAGGCCAACAAGCTCTGCTTCATCGAGAAGCCGATTGCCCTGACTTTGCAGGATACGGACCGGATCATCGCTGCGGACAAGGCTGCAGGTGGTTCCAAAGTCTTTGTTGGCTACATGAGAAGATACGCCGCGGCTTTCGTTGATGCTGTGAGAGAGGTTGAAAGTATCGGGCAGATCCGGTATGCTCGTGTCCGAGACATCATTGGGCCAAACTCCGTCTTCGTTTCGCAGTCTGGCACCCACCCTAGGACGTTCAACGACTATCGCCCAGAGGACACTGAAGCGCTGCGTGCCAAGACATCCAGCGATATCGAGCAAGCTCTCCAGGCCGAGCTCGGGGTCCCCGTCACCGAAGAGACGGACATGATTTGGCAGATGCTGTCAATCCTCGGCTCGCACGACCTGAGCGCCATGCGAGAGATTCTAGGCATGCCCAAAGGCGTTGTAGGGTTCTCGCCCTGTGCAACTACCGGCGCACCCTTCTGGAGGTAAACGCTCTCGAGGCCCCAAGATACTCGCCAACGTTAGCTGATCCAAGGGACAGTGCCATCTTCCAGTATCCGAACTTCGCCGTCGCGTACGAGTCGGGTGTCGATCAGGTTGCAAGATTCGACGCCTCGATCGAGATCTTTGCCGACACAAAGACCGTCAAGGTCTGCATCGACACCCCTTTCGTCAAGGGCTTGCCGACAACGATGGTGGTCAAAGAGTCTTTGCCGGATGGTGGGTACAAAGAGTCCACGATTCGGCGCACTTACGAAGATCCGTTCGCGCTCGAGCTGAAGGAGGTGTATGAGTGGGTCGTCAACGGAAAGAGCCCAAAGACCTCGTCGACCGACGCCAGACAAGACCTCGAGATTCTGGGAATGCTCCTGAAGGCTACCACTCGTGCCGCTACCACTTAGACTATAGCTTTGATGAATGAACTGGTTGAGGCCGTGGGAGGCGGGAGTGCATGTCACGTGTATACTTTGGGCACAGCTGGTGCATGACCACTCTCTAGATAGCAACAGACGACCAGATTTTCGGCGGCCACGCCTTCCCAGCGTTCATCAGTCGGGCCCACAGCATGCATAGCTTGGCACCCGAATCAGTAGTCAGAAGTCGACTCCCTCATAAAACACTCCGATATCGACGCGTTTTGTTTTTGAACAGTGGATGATATCAAACGTGATCCTGTATGAGGGTCTTCAACCGGTGTTCTTCATTTACCTTTGTAGATGTACACGGCCAGTCTGGCTTCTCAAATGCTCATGAACAGCTTGGCCAAGCAGGAAGCACAGCTATCGCTTCCTCGCAACGTGCGAATCCTTCTCGCACTGGCTTTACAGCTGTCAAGCAGAAGATCAATCATCGCCAGTTCTCTCACAAACAACGACGCTCGGAGGGACTAGAACAGGCCTCACGTTCCGGAAAAGCTAGTCTCCGATTGACTGGCACATGGAAAGGGGGGTTCTTCACTCATGGCTGTAGATGCCACCAATCAACGTGATGGGTAAAGTCATACGGCAACAAAAACTTAATGCAGCTAGTCTACATTAGGTTAGCGAAGCTGCCTCATCGGGACCACGCAGCATATTCACAAACACTGTTGAGGAAGAGATACGTTGTGTAACGTCATCCAAATAACGGCGGCTTGTCCCGATGAGGGCTCCCCAACGCTAGCCTCTTAGAGAAAAGGGCTGAACCATGCCTCTTGCTTCTTTAATAATATTAATTCAGGGAAAACCAGGCAAGCGCGCGCGCCAAAAGCAAAACGGAATTCAAAGCGCGCCTGCCCTCAAATACGATCACGAAACTACGTCCCTCTTTCTCTGCCTTTCACACCCTCCTCCCTCCAGCAGTAGCACACGCACACATATACGCCGCCGGTCTTTGTAGTCAAAAGGTCTATCGCAGATTCTTTCAATCGCCTCCTTCCCTGTTGGAATTTCCACTAAACCGGACTGCGCGTCTTTCAATGGAGCCCGGCTCCCCCTCGCACTGCCTCCTTTTCGAATAATCCAACAAGTGCCTACAACTGCTTGCTGAAGTCTACGGCCATCAGGCGCTCCGGCAGATTCTTCGATCGACCATGTCGTGAGTTACACACCACCGCCAAATCGATGACATTAAAAAGCTAACGAAATAACGCACTCGGTACAGGCTCGGCTCGGCATGGCGCTCTTTCTGGCATACAATGACCTCGTATGACCGTCACGCCACACACGACTCCCCATTCCGGACAGGCCAACACGTTCCGCTACCACAAAGCCGACATGCCCCTCTCACCTCGGTCGCCACCAGTGCCAACGACTCCCACACAGACTTGTCATCCCCCTCCGCAACTGATCTCAGCAAACCCCCAAACCCCTACGCTCGCCGTGGTTCGGGCCCCGTGGGCGCAGGTACGCCCTACTCTCCAGGCCTGCGCACAGAGCTGCAGCGCAGCTATTCTGCTGAGTCAGGGGCTACCAGCTTGACCAGCAGCAACAACGTCAACAAATCGGGCGTGCAACAGAGCGAGATCCAAATGCAGGCATTCAGCGAAGGTCTGCCGCCTCCGCCGCCCGTCAGCCACTCGTGGAAACGCATAGACCGGTGGGCTGAAGACAATTACGAGGAACTCCTCGACAATCTGTGTGAAGGCTGCACGCAAAACGATATCAACGAACTCGAGCACACTTTAGACTGCACCCTACCGATGGAGGTCAGGGAGTCACTGCAGATACACGACGGTCAAGAGAGGGGAGGTCGTCCTACCGGCATCGTGTTTGGCTGCATGCTCCTTGACTGTGAGGAGATTGTTGAAGAGTGGCGAAATTGGCGCACCGTCAGCGAGCAATATCTCACAGCGCAGCAGCAGCAGCAGCAGCCGCCGCCGCCCGAACTAGTGCATTCGAAGGCCTTCGACGGGCTACCCTCAAGCAGCAAACAGCCACAGCCTTCCAATTCTTCGACGTCATCACAGCAGTGGAAAGACGAGTTGCAACGGAAACAAGATTCACAACCGCCGAATGCGGTGCAGAAGGCCTACGCGCTTTCCTCCTGGATCCCTCTAGCGAGGGACTGGGGCGGCAACTATCTGGCCGTCGACCTGTCTCCAGGCCCGGCTGGAAAGTGGGGACAGGTGATCCTGACAGGTCGCGACTACGACTGTAAATACGTCGTTGCGCGCTCGTGGGCTGCTTTTCTCGCCACGCTGGCCGATGACTTGGGTAGCAGCAAATGGTTCGTCGAAGAAGAGACCGGAGAACTCAAACTGCGCGAATTCCGGCAGCAGAACGTGGAGCCGGCATACATTGAGATTTTGAGGTGGCGTACGGATCAGAAATACGGCAGACGGCCGGTCAAGAAGCGAGCTCCCCCGAATGGCGAGCCAGCGCGCCGGCACTCGGCCAACTCGTCTCCTACAGCTTCCAGAGCCTCTCCATACGCCAGCCCAACGGACCCTGAGCGGAGCAGGTCGCCCGCTAAACTGGGCCACAAGAGTCTTCCGATGCCAAGTCCTCTAGGCCTCAGCAGCCCTCTCTCCAGAGTTGCCGAAGAGAACAATTCGACTCGGGCTCTGACCAAAGACCCAACTACTTCCTCTCCTAAAACTGTTGCTTCTCCAGCCATTTCAGCTGATGCCACCAGCAATAACAAGACCGAAAATCAAAGCGCCGACGGAACTGTCGACCAAAGCCCCGACAGCCAAGAGACATTAACGAAGACGATAGCCGCCACTGGATTGGGAATGCAGAACATCAATCTCGAGGAGGAGGTCAAGGGTGGTGCGAATGAGCTGAAGACGGTCGACGTATGACGTTGTCAAGGCCGAGCGATCATGCCACGATTGGTTCAAAGTCCAGCAGCTGGATCCCACTTCATCGAGGATTAATTGAGGGGAACTTGCGTTAACGTTCGGTTGCACACGGTGGTGGGTCTGCAATCATTCAATGTATGAATAGCCGTGATCACCTGATGCAATCCCCCGAGGAGAATAACTATCTGCGCGATTCTTACAACCATTCATGATTTCACAGACAAGATGGTGAGGGTATGACCGTACTCGCGGTAGGGTGACAAGCAAGCATGCATACTAGGGTTAGGGTGCACGAAGAACAATGAACGGGTGACGATGTTAATCACCGCGTCTGCTCGTGTCACGACAGGCACCTCCCAGAGAAAAAAAAAAGTCCCTCAAACCCCCAATCAAACTCCCCTCCACAACTCCTACGCTCTCTCGGTTTTTCCTTCTTCTCTTCCTCTTCTTCCTTCTCTCTTCTTCCACCTCCAACCTTTTCTACATCCCGAATTTCGATAGCTGCATCACAAACGTGCTTTGGCCGTTCAATCTCCGTGATCCAGCTCTCTATCGACTCCAGTTTCACGTTGACTGTCTCGAATTCCAGTCTGCTCACGCGCAATCGCGCTGAATTCGCTCCATCTCGGCCTCCGAACCTGAACCAGGTTGTGTGACAGTCCTCTTTCTCCGGCACTGAAAGTCTATCAACTGTCCCAAGTCTCGCCCTCTTCGCTCTTGCGATGCCTGCCGGCTTCAACAAGAGGAAGCGGGGGGACCGGTCCAGCAGTTACGACGACGGCAGTCAAGAAGGCTTCGGCCGCCCTTCGCCGCATCGTCCGAATGAAACCGACCTTGCCCGACGCAACCATCACAACGGATCCCGAGATTCCCCACGTGGTGGCAGAGGGCGTGGCCGTGCCAATACCCATGCAGGGAACGCATGGCCGCGCTCTGATCGAGACACCGGACGCCCTCCTTCAAGCGAGCGCCCTCCCCGCGTCACTTTCTCCGATGGCATTGGTAGTGTAACACCAAGTCCTCTGCCAGCGAGCGCTCCTACGACTAATCATACTGAACATCAAGGCCCTGTTCCGATGGCAATCGATCATTCTGACACCCCACTACCACCCGCTTCGCTGCCCAAAGATGCTGTTACGCCAGCAAAGCGCAACAGCGACTACACATACCGCCATTTGACTTCTGAGATCATCGACAACTGGCATCAGTCAGGCAAGGCGTCCATTTTGGAACAAGTCTCACACACAGGTGATTCCGACGCCGAGAGCTTCATTCTCCGACTCTTCAAAGAGCTTTTGAATGCCGTTCTGGAATCGCGCCTCGACCCTGTCGATGTCGGCCACACCATCACCGACATGATTGCCTCCATATCTTTGCGCTCTTCCTTCCCGTCAGATCCTAGCGAGCTTTTTCTCGATGTCATTAGCACTCTCAATGAACGTGATCCAAACATTCACTTGGCACGCGACATGTGCTTTAGCACCAACATCTCCGCGGATCTGATGCACAACGCCTTCGATGAGCCGCTCCTCCTCGCCTTTGGCTTGGTACGATCGACCTTTAGCCGCGTCTTCATCCGAAAGCAGACCAATCAGCTGTATCGCCAGTCCAATTACAACCTTCTGCGCGAAGAGACCGAAGGCTTCTCTAAACTGATGACCGAGCTGTTCACAATCACCAACAACGAGGCCCCGACCGCCGAGGTGGTGTCTATCACCTTCGAGAACATCAGAGCTCTGATTGGTGCTTTCGACCTCGATGCCGGTAGAGTCCTTGATGTGATCTTGGACGTCTTTGCCAGTTTGCTCGTCAAGCACTACAAGTTTTTCGTCAAATTCCTCCGCACCAGTTCTTTCTGGCCAGATTCCGCTCTCTCCCCTCCCCTCGATTACCCGAGCCTTGGCTGTCTGCCCCTTTGGGCCCGGCCTGACCATCATAGTCCAGCTCTCAGCATCCAGGAGATTGAACAGCTTGCACGGCTCAGGACAGCTCGCGACACCGACTTCTGGAGTCGCGCTCGGTCAGTCGGAATGAAAGCCTTCTTTGAGCTCGATGGCCGCTGCCTTGTCGATCGAGAGCATGTCGAGCGATACCTTTCCGAGAAAGCGATCGGAAACGACGCGAGAACCTCGGAGATTGTCCACTGGGTCAGCACGACACATACCTTGCCTACCGCTGGTAATCCGATCGCCGCCCAGATGCTCGGTTTCAAGCTCCGCTTCTATGCTTCTCAAGCCCGCGACTCCACGGACCTCCTCCCAACCAACCTGATCTACCTTGCTGCTCTTCTGATCAAGATTGGCTTCATCAGCCTGCGAGATCTCTATGCGCACCTCTATCCAGACGATGACTTGATGTCCGGCGAAATCAAGAATTCAAAAATGGAGGAGAGGGAAGAACGTGAGAGAGCCAAGCGACCTGGCGGTGGCGCCGCAAACGCCCTCGCTCTCGCAGGAGCCCTCACCGATGACACCCTCCCTCCTGGAGCCACAACTGGGGACCATAACGCAGCTTCGACTGCTGACAAGAACGCTGCCGGTGCTACGGCTGCCAGTGCTGCTGCCAACACTTCCGACGCCAATGAAGTCAATGTACCCCAGGAATCGCTCCCTGAACCTGCGGAGCAGAAGGTTCAGCTTCTGAAGAGCCTGCTATGCATTGGCGCCATCCCTGATGCAATGTTCATGATCGGCCGCTTCCCATGGCTGTTGGATGCGTTCCCGGACACGGTGGAATATTGCAATCGGATCATACATCATATGATTGGCGATCTGTTCGAACAAGCGAACCCTGTGCACAAAGAAATACCTGGTATCCAGTTCCCAGCGATGCAAGTGCTCAATGGAGCGTCCAGAGGAGAGTTCGTGGTCGACGCACCAATGCCGGCAAAGCTCCTGCGCTGGGCGCAACCAGACAAGAAGGATGCGCAAACCGGGGTTGACTTCAAATTCTATTGGGACGACTGGTCAGACAATGTGCCCAAATGTCAAACCGTGGATGACTTTTTCGTCCTGTGCTCCACTTTCATGAACATTTGTGGACCTAAAGTTGGCGAGGACCCTTTCCTGATCGCCAAAATAAACCAAATAGCGCTACACAGCTTGGCATCCGATGAGTCAGAAAGCAATCGAGCAAGGTGGTTCGACCTTTCAAAGCGGCTGCTGTGTCCAGCTCTGAGCGTCGGGCAGCCCGTTCCCAGGAACGTCAACGACTGCTTCAACATCATCAAGAGATATCCAGTCAAGGACCGCTACAAACTGTATACCGAGTGGTTTCATGGCCCGACTTCCAGATTGCCCGATCTCACGGCTGCATTCGGCTTGGCTCGTCTGGAAGCCAAAGACAAGCTCAAACGGGTCAGCCTTGATACCAGGAAGGTGACTGGACGCGTTTTGGCCAAGCTAGCGATCGGGTCACCAGCTATCGTCTTTGAGGTGTTCCTTACCCAAATCGAATCCTACGAGAGTCTGATGGAGATCGTGCTCGAATGCGGCAGATTCATCACCAGCATGGGCTATGATGTGCTTTCCATGACCTTGTTGAATTACCTGGCGCGTCAGGGACGAAGCAGAGTCTCAGAGAGCGGCCTTTTTGTTAGCAGCTGGCTCCAGGCCCTGGCCATCTTCACCGGCAAATTTTCCCGACGCTACTCCCTCATGGATCTTGTTCCCATCCTCCGATACCTGCTCAAGCAGCTGCAGCGCGACCAATTTCACGAGCTCGAAGTTTTCAAGCAGATACTGTTGCACCTCGGAGGCGTCGTCGCCGACACGGACTTTTCAGAAAGCCAGGTCTTTGCTATGGGCGGTGGGCCTGTGTTGCAGTCACAAACGCTCCAGATGGTGCAGGACGCTCGCCACAATACCAATGGTGCCGGAAAACGACTGTGCAAGATCATGACCGACAACAACCTTCTGGCCCCTTTCCTGATCTCCATTGCTCAGCAGCGCCAAGCCTGCGCTTCCGGCGATGCTTCTCAAGGCATGTCGACCAAGCTGATCGACGAACGCTTTGATTCGCTACATCTCCTGTTGCAGCAATACAGCGAAACTGTCGTCTACCACCTGTCGAGCGCCGAATTCACCAAAGCGGTTCCGGATGTTGTTTCACTGGTTCGAGATTTCGGCATCGAGCCCGCTGTTGCGTTCATGATTCAACGGAAGAACATCACGCAGCAAATGATCGACCACAACGAAGCCGCCAAATTGGAAGCTCGCAACAAGCCCCAGGCACAACAAGCACAGGTGGATGGCGACGGGAAGAGCGACGAGACTTCTACTGTCGTTACCGCTGCTGCTCAAGACCCCTGGCATCCTGTGCTCTTCGAATTGGCCAACAAGATTGGCCCTGTTCTTGGCGAAAAGTTCGAGTCCACGATCAGCGTGCCTTTCTTTGTGACCTTTTGGCAACTGTCTCTTCCGGACATCACCGCGCCATCTGCCAGTTACGAAGATGAAGTCAAGCGGCAAAAGGACAAGCTCACGGGATTGAACGCTCTTGAGAAGACCAAGTTGTCGGCCATTGAGCTGGAAGCCAACCAGAGACTCAAAAGCGTGACGACCAACGTGCTCGATCAGCTTCGACAAGAGATGGTGGGGCACATCGAAAACCACGGAAAGATGAGCAATCGGTTGCTGAGAGAGAAGGAGATGTGGTTCCGCGACTTCACGGGCAGGAGCAGCTTACTCAACGCAGAATTGTTGCAGCATTGCTTCGTTCCGCGCATACTTCTCTCACTTCTCGACTCGTACTTCTGCCAGAGGATGTTGTTCCAAATGCATAGCATCGGAACGAGGAATTTCTGGCTGATGGGCTTCTTGGACCGACTCTTCGACGACAAGACTCTTCGAAACCTGACCTTCCAGTGCACTGCGCGAGCGGCCGAGTGTCTGGGTCGGTTTCTGAACGAAGTGTTTGCGGTGCTTGGTAAATGGCACGCGGATCGGAGCGTGTACGAGAGGCGAGCATACGGAGTCAAGAAGGACCTGATGGGCTTCGCCAAAGCCGTCGATCCAGAGGGCAAACCGCAAGACTTTCTCGGGTTCGAAGACTTCCGCACGCTGCTCCACAAATGGCACGCCAGCACCTTCAAGGCGCTCAACTACTGCTTCGAGAGCCGCGAGTACGTTCACGTCAAGAACGCGATCAACGTCACCAAGTCGGTCACGAAACACTTCCCCGCGGTCAACTGGATGGGCGACAAGCTCAAGAAAACCATCCAGGGGATGATCAAAGAAGAGGAACGTGCAGGCCGCGCAGGATCTCCGAAACCGCTGGCTCGTGAGGACTTGTGGGTCGCTCTTACGTCGCTGTTGGCGTCTTTGAAGATGAACGAAAAGCGCTGGGTGGCTCCAGCTGGTTTCCACCTTGTAAGTGGCAACATGTACGAATACAAGGCATTTTACGATGCTTCTGACAATCGACGTCATCGACAGGGTCACAACGCCCAGCAAAACAATAGTAACAACAACACTAGCAGCAACGGTGCGCAGACGAAGAAGGACGCAGAGAGCACGGCCGCCAAACAACCCGAAAAGGAGGCCGAGAAGCCGTTGAATGCGCAAGCACCAGCTTTCGCCCCCAAAGGAAGCTCTGCAGAACAAAAGTGAGTCTTCAGCCTTTTTTACGTTTTTGGCAACGGTCGTAGAGATGTGTTTTGGCTGACGCTCAATCCGATGAGGGCCAGTGCGAATGAAACCGCCAAGCCACCACCTCCCGCCTCGAACACAAGCACCACTGCAGAGGCTGCGAAGGACGCTAAACCGCAAGTGACAGCCAGCAAAGCATCGCAAATCGCGCCTACAGACAGCCCTCGTCCTGAGGGTGTAGCAGTTGCACCGCCTCCTCCATCCAATGATACCCCAAAAGCTGAGGAAGTCGGCAAGAAACGGGTGAGGTCAAAAGAGGAAGCGCAGGAAGAGCTCGACCGGCTCAAGAAAAAGTTGAGAGCCAGCAAGGAAGACAAGCTGTCCAGCATGAATGCTCAACGAGGTGCTGCTGAGCCTACAGGCGCAGCCACAAATCCAACTCCAGGTGGCCAAGCAGGAACCCCAACGAAGGAAACACCCAAAGCTGCGGAAGCACCGTCCGGCTCCAGTAGCCAGGCTCGAGATGCAGCGAATGCCAGGCATCAAGATAGCAGCAACAATAACAACAGCAACGTTGTCGGTGGCACGCCAAGTCGACCGGACTCTAGGGCTTCAGAAAGACGCGCGATTGTACAAGCAAGCAGCAACAACAACAACAACCACAGCAAGGCCGGTGATCAACATTCGCGCCAAGATGAGCGCTCGCCTCGAAACTATCCCGGGCGTGATGAAGCACAGCGCAGAAGCGAACATGAAAAGATGGGGGAGTCTCGACAACAGCCTCTCAGGCCCAGCAACCTTCGAGATCAGCTTCCTCGCGAAGGGGATTTGCGCCGACAGCCAGAGAACAGCCGCTACGGGTCCAACGGTGAGCGTAGCAGTCATCCACAGCCGTACAACGATGGACGTGTGGCGGCAAGTCAAGCCAACCGTCTGCCCCCGCGTGGAGAAGATGCAGCAAGGCCAGCACCAGGGAGCGACTCGAGACGGCCATTCAGAGAGCCAACGCATGGCAGCGGACCCAGATGGTCAGCTGACAGCGCATCGAGACAAGCGGCGCCGATCAGGTCCGAAGGCGCTGGCCGACCGCGAGGGATGTACCACCATCACGAAGGCAATTTCAGACCGGAGGCTCAGGATCTGAGTTATGGGCGGCTGAACGCAGAACCCGCGAGCCCACAGCATTCCCGAACCAACGATCCCCCCAGTCAACAGCGAGCGGAGGGGCCCACACGACAGGAGCCGCGCGAGCTCCTGGCAAGACAGCCGCAAGGGCACCAGGCTTCCAGTCCTTCCGACTTCGGTCGACAAGGCCGCGGCGGGCGGTTGGGCGGAGCGCGTCAAGGGTATGGCCCTCCCTCGTCGGTCGAAGCTTCGCCGGCAGCAGCAGCATCAGCATCAGCATCAGCAGCAGCAACGCCAGGCTCACGGTCGGAGGAGGGCAGCGATGGAATCCATCCAAGCAGGTTGCAGCAAATCGATACGAACACTGCAGCCAACACTGCGCCGGCCGGGCCCCGATCGGGAGCGACAGCTAATGGATCGCCATTGCCACCTCATCGGGTCCAGCAACATGAGTCGCAGAGTCGCCGACCAGGCTCGGCGCATGAGACGCAGGGCCGAATCGTGAGCAACGCCCGAGGCAGATTCGAGCAGACAGCAAATGATGAAGGAGCGAGCATGCGCGGGCGTGGGAGCATCCCAAATTCATCTCCAGCAAACGGCAGTACGGGCTCACCAATGCAACATCAACGGCAGCGACCGGGAGGGACGGGAGCGGCAGCAGCGGCGGCGGCGGCAGCGGCAGCAGACAACAGCAACAGCAACAGCAACAGCAACAGCAACAGCAACAGCAACAGTACAGGACGCGATCAACGCGCTCGCATCAGAAGCCGCAGCCCAGGACGTGGGGATGGCCCGCCCCGCGACGCTCGCGACAGCCGACAAAGGGATTACAGCCGGCCCACGGAGCGGCCGGATGCAGGATACCGATCAGGCGCCAGCCGCGAAGCAAACAATTCGGAGACGGCGGACCGTTTCGGCAGCCGGATCAGCAGCGAACGCGACCAATCCCACGCTGGCCCGGGTCGACCATCGAACGCACGCCTACCGAGCGCGGCGAGCGACGTCAACTCCGGACCAGCGGGGGTCCGCGCCAGCAACGCGAGAGGGCGAGAGCTGATGGCTGGGCCGGACAGCAGCGGCGGCAGGTGGTCCGAGAGCACGAGTGGACCGTCGCGCGTCGCTGCTGGTGAAGCGCGAGAGCATCACCGGCGGGACGAGTACGGCAGCGGCGGCACCGAGGACGCCAGCACGATGGACGGGCAGCGGCGGATGTACAGCCGGCAACGCGAGGATGCGCAGGCCAGCAGCGGCCAGCAGCACTCGCCCTTCTCGTCGAACCGGACGAGGGGTGGACATGCTGCTGGAGCAGCGGGACGACTGGAGCATCCGTCGCAGTTTGGGCGGCTGTTGCCGCCGCTGCCGTCGTCGCCCCCATCAGCCGGGCGAGAGCTGATGGGTGCTCCCGGTCCTCACCGGGGGGGGCCACGGACCGCCGCCGGCATATGAGGGCCGGAAGCGAGAGCACCCCGGGGACGAGGGGCGCCGGGGTGGCTACCGAGGCTACGACAGCAAGCGGCCAAGACGGGGCGGCTGAATGCTGTTGAGAGAGAGATTCAGCGAGTCCCGTGTCGCTGCCGTGGTCTCGGTAGAGCACGGCTGGAGAGTGTCGTGGAAAGAGCTTTCAGGCGAGAGATGGGTGGCAGGGATGGCGTTTGCATTTATGGGTCCAAACAAGCATGGCGGACATTTTTCTTTTCTTGTTGGGTGGGAGGCTTTATTCCCTGGCGTTGTCCACCGGCCTAAGGCAGGTCGGTTGAAGGTCCCCATCCAGAAGCAGTAGCGCTACGCCAGTGCTGCTGAACGGATGGATGGATGGATGGATGGATGGATGGAGGGAGGGAGGGAGGGAGCGAGCGAAGGAAGGTATATGGTCAGAATCATCTGCATATTGCATATCTCGGGCGAAGGCTCCGTCAGGCTATCACGCCCATCTTCCTCCTAGATACCTCGGGCGATTAGAGTAACGACAGACGTTAGAATATCGAAATAAAAAAACCGAGTTCCAATATCCGCTGCTCTGATGATACTTTTTTCCATATCGAAAGGCTCTGGCGTTCCCTTTGTTACAGAGGCCTCATCATCCAATTCCATCCACGGTGTCTTGATTGTTTTTTCTTTCTTTTCTTTTCCTTTTTTGGCCGGATGAACTAGAATGACTCCTTGGACCACACGTTGTGCCCCTTTTCGTGATTATGCGTGCGTAATGGCTGGCACCGGTCTCGGCCCGGCACGTGCCCCTGACTTCTAATCGATAAGCAGACCCAACCCTAATGATTTTTGGTAATCGACGCGGGACCGCCGCCATTGACCTTGTCCTCGAATCATTAAAAGAAAAAAAAGAGAAAATGATAGAATAGAACTAGAAATATTCGGTGATCAATCGGAAATTGGACACTGGGAATACAAGGCGTGTCCAGCCAGCTGTCGTCGAGTCCCTCCATCCTCGCTGCCTCGCCCGCCCAATCCGCCTCCTCTCGCACACCTGCACAAGATTCCCTCCACATCGAGCAGACGAGCGGCGCCGCCCTTGTAGTCATGGACATCCGAGTGCTGAGATCGTCGGACATACCCTCCGTCCAGCTCGCCAACCTGACCAACCTCCCCGAAAATTGTATGCGGTCCACAAGAAGCTGCAATGGATAGAACGAGACTACTGACGGCGAGACTGCGCGAAACGGCAGATTTCTTGAAATACTACCTATACCACGCGCTGTCGTGGCCACAGCTCTCGCACGTCGCCATCGACCCAGCCTCGCAGAAGGTGGTTGGCTATGTTCTGGCAAAGATCGACGAGGACCACTCGACCACGGGCCACATCACCTCACTGAGCGTCATGCGCACCCACAGACGGCTGGGCCTGGCCGAGAAGCTGATGAGGCAGTCGACGCGGGCCATGCGCGAGTACTACGGCGCGCGAGACGTCAGCCTGCACGTGCGGTGCAGCAACGAGGCCGCGATCGGGCTCTACACCGGCAGGCTGGGCTTCTCGCGCGACCGCGTCGAGAAAGGATACTACGCGGACGGCGAGGATGCGTGGTGCATGCGCCTGGATCTCGTCGAGGAGGAAGAGGGCAGCAAAGACGGGCCGCGGAATGGGAGCAGCGAGGCGAGCGCGGACCAGGCCAACAAGAAAGCCAACGGCGGCGCCGCAGCGACCGCGGTCGGCGAGGACGAGGGCGGCGAGGTGGGCTCCGCGGGCGCGGACAAGAAGCTGAGGAAGGTCAGGGTCGGCCGGGCGCTGGGCGTCGGCGACCTGGTGGAGAAGAACGAAAGCACGCAACAGCAACAGCAACAACAACAACAACAACAACACAAGTAGAACAGCGCATCTCCAGTCACTGGCTTGCCAACTGGAGGGTTTTCGTGTGCCCGTGTCTCCCCAGCTTTGACCGTGTTGACTTCCAGGCCACATCCGTGAGCCACTCGCCGTTCTCTCTCGGATATCGACAATCTCGTGGCGGTTTGAGTTGTTCCCTGTCCGTCTTGATAGCCCAAGCGCCTGATGTGAGGAACCCAGGCAAGAAAACGTCACGAGTCACGTGACTGGTCAAGGTGCAACTCTCCTGGCTGGGCCGCCGCCATCTACTGCCAATATGCCTTTTCATCAGCCTGAGATGGATTCTCTCCTGAATCAGGAGTAATATATGCAACTCAAAGCAATTCACACAGCTGAGATAGCTGGTCTGTTTGATGACTCATCAAGTCGCTGCTGCTTAGTCAGGTGCAGCTGCCTCTCCTGAGGCAGGAAGGTCGGCAATTGCCGACTCTTCCACGCAGTACCTGCCCTTGACCCTGCTTCCTCTCCTTTTTGAATTTATTTTTCTATTTTGTTTCCTGCAATCATCGTGTCTCTGTCTCTGTCTCTGTCTCTGTCTGTGTCCCTGTCCAGCGCCAATTTATCGGACTAGCTAACAAAACTCGCGGATTTTGTACACGCACTGCTTCTTTGTACGAGCTTGTCTTTAAGGTGCGAGACGGTCTTCCGGACTGTAGTTGCAAGGCGTAATCAATCCCAAAATCATGGACACGCCAATCCTCGTTGCCTGTCTGGCAATCCTTCCGCTGCTGCTAGTGCTATATTATGCGAACAAATCCAACGGGACTGCGCAAAGCGCCGGATTCGGGCTCAGACGGCTGTTCTGGTCCCAGAAAGCCGTCGCCACGACAGAGGTCGCGGCCATCCGCATCTACCCGATAAAGTCTTGTCGCGGCATCTACCTCAAGGACTGGACAATCACTCCGCAGGGCCTGGACCTCGACCGGCGTTGGATGGTAATCGATACTAGTACAGACAAGCACGACTTCCAGACAATCCGCCAGATATCCCAGATGACCCTTATCAACATTGCTCTTGTGCCGTACAAGCCGGATGAGGCCACGGAGCAGCAGCAGGACTCGGAGCTCGTCAACAAGGGCGATCTGATGCTCGACATTTCTTTCACTGATCGCCCGGACCTGCATCTCCAGATCCCCGCCCGGCCTTCCCAGCCCTGGCTCGAAAAGCACACCACGCACACTCGCGCGACTGTGTGGGGGTTCAACACCGACGGCTACATGTATAGCGAAGCCGTCAACCAGTCCTTCCGCACCTTTCTCAAGAAAAATACACTCGCTCTCGTTTTCAAGGGGCCGGAACGGCGCCCGCTGCAAGGAAACGGTGCCGCAAAGTATATTGGCCCGCGAAGAGTCCCTGGGATTCGCCGACTTTCTGCCCGTGCAGATAGCCAACACCGCCTCGATCGCCGAACTGAATTCTCGCCTCGTCGCGCAAGGACAGGACGAGATCACGATCGAGCGCTTCCGGCCCAACATCATCATCAAGGGCGGGCCCCGACGTGGGTCTGCCGGCGTGGAGCGAGGACGAGTGGCGCCTGGTTAGGATCAACAACAGCGAAGTGGTGGACGTGGTTTCGCGCTGCGCACGCTGCCAGGTGCCCAACGTCGAGCCGTCTACAGGCGTCAAGCACGCCAAGCAACCGTGGGACACGCTGGTGAGCTACCGCCGCGTAGACGAGGGCATCAAGTACAAGCCGTGCTTCGGCATGCTGTCGTGTCCACGCACAACGGGGCCGATCCATGTGGGCAGCAAGTTCGAGGTGATGGAACTGATGAAGCGGCCGCATTGCTATGGCAAGGGTGTCTGACTGATTAGGGTTTTATTCTTATTTTTTTTTTTTTTTTTTTTCAGAAAAAAACAATAAAGGAAAAAGGACAAAAAAGAGAAAGACGAAAAACCAGAAACGCTCCTATTCTGCTACTCCTCGACATGTGTCATTTTCATGCACTCCTGCGTGCCACCATCGCCTGCACGTCCGCCTCGATGTCGACCCCGTACAGCCAGTCCAGCGGCCTGGGCCCCCGTTTGTTCGCCATCCGCGTCCCCGCCCGCCTTGTCGTCGTGCGCCGCCTGCGCCTCCCGCATCAGGCTTGCCAGGTCCACCAGGTTTGCGCACCCGCTCGCTCCGGTACCCGTACCACCACGCCAACGACTCGGCCAGCGGTATCCCCGACGCCAGCACCAGCGCCAGCGACTGCCCGTCCTCGATCGCCTGGTTGGCGCCCTGGCCCGTCGACGGCGGCACCGCGTGCGCGCCGTCGCCGATCACCACGACGCGCCGGCCCGCCGAGACCCAGTCGCGCAGCGGCGCGATCCGGTAGTAGGGCCACACGTGCAGCGTGCGCGTGTCCGCGTTCTGCAAGATGGAGCGGACCAGCTCGGACGACTGGTCGGTGTCCTGCTGCAGCAGCTCGAAGATGCGCTGCTTGTCGGCGCGCAGCTGCTCCCACGCCGCGCCCGCCGGCTCCTCGATCGGCAGCGAGCGCGCGAAGAACATGGTGGGCTCGTGCGGGTCCGGGAAGCCGATCACGAAGCCGCGCGGCTCGGCGATCGCGGCCGGCAGCTGGTAGTCGGGCGGCAGCGCCAGCTTGGCCAGGTCCACGTACCCGTTGATCGCCGTCGACTGCTGGTAGATGGGCGCGGCCGCGTCCGGCTGGATGTAGGCGCGCACGCGCGAGTGGATGCCGTCGGCGCCGACCAGCACGGCGGCGCGGTGCTGCGAGCCGTCGGCGAGCGCAAAGTCGACGTCCTCGGCGCTCTCGCGCACGACCGCGCTCACGGCGGCGCCGTAGCGCACGTCGACCTTGCCGGCCAGCGCGCCGGCCAGCGCGCCCAGGATGGCGCGCCCGCGGCACCCGCGCCGCCTGGTAGCCGTAGCGGGCCGCGTCGCCCATGCGCCAGCGGCCGACGACGGCGTGGGCCTGGTCGCGGAAGACGATCTCGTCAAAGTGCAGCGACTGGTCGGCCAGCTGTGGCAGCAGGCCGAGCGCGTCCAGCACGCGCAGGCTGTTGGGCGCCAGCACCAGGCTGCCGCCGACGTCGAGGGTGAGCGAGGGTGAGCGGGCCTCGAAGACGGTGCAGGGGATGCGGAGGCGGTGCAGGCAGAGGGCGAGCGTCATGCCCTGCAGCGCGTCAGTGCTCGGGTCCTTTTTTTTTCCTTTTTTTTTTCTTTTTTTTTGGTTTTTATCAATTTGAAAAGGAGAATAGAAAAATGTTTACAAAGCATGTTTACAAAGAACGTCCACAAAAAGGGGTTGTTGCTCGGGTCGCCAGCGCTTCTCACGGCGCCTCTCGCCCTCCGCAAGTGCAAACACAAGAGAATCCACTTACTGCAAGGCCCGCCCCGACGATCGCCACGCTGCGCGGCGCGCCCGCCGTCGCCATGGCTCCGCGGGCGTGTGCTGGGTCGCTAGGTCGGTGGACTGCTGGGTCGGCGGATTGCCGTGTCGCTGTGTCGCTGTGTCGCCGTGTCACTTTGTCGATGTGTCGCCGTGTCGCTGTGTCGCTAGATTGCTGTGCTGCTAGATCGCTAGATCGCTGTGCTGCTAGATCGCTCCTGCACTGCTGCTTGCACGCCGCGCCCTCTTATACGCCGACTCCGCGCCCTCGTCCGCCCTCGCCCGCGCCCGCCCCCCGGCCGGCGCCCGCCTGTCAGCGCCCAGAGCGGCAATGTTGGCGGGCGCGGCGCCCGAAGGGGCAAGCGCGGGCGGCGCTGCCGCAGTGGGGGCGCCGGATTGGGCGGAGATTGCCGGATCAGGGAATCAAAGTGGGAGGGTGGGCGGCTGAGGATTTGGAGGTGAGCGCGAGTGCGACAGCGGCCATGCGACGGTGACAGCATTGATTATGTGACGTGAGACTGGACTGCGGCGAGTGCAGCGCGGCGGCCTGGTGCCAGCATCGTAATGGAAGAAATGGCCGAAAAGGAAAATCTAAAGATCTAAAGAACGGTAAAAAACCCAAAAGAAAGCCTCCTGGGGGACGCACGGGTGATCGCATTCCCCTTAACGCCTTGGACATCAAACCGCGAAATCCCCGAGAAAACGTGGCCATCCTGCCTAGGCGCCGCCAAACACCAGCAGGCTCTGCACGTGCGCCCGGCCGAACCCATGTTGCTGCAGCAGCTTCCGACCCTGGTGGTACGGGAACTCCGCAACCACCAGCACCCAAACCCGTTCGGGCCGCCACCCCGACCTCGCTCAGCAGCTGCAGCACCGCGCACGCCGTCGCACCCGTCGCCAGCACGTCGTCCACCAGCACCACGGACGCGCCCCGCCGCAGCACGTCTCGCTCCATCTCCAACCTCCTCTGCGCCACCTCGCCCGAAGCCGCACCCGCCATGTGCGACGCCGCCATCATTGTCGACACCGTCGGCGGCGGCAGCTTGCCAGCCTCTCGCACCAGCACCAGCGGCAGCTCCACCCTCGCCGCCAACGCGGACGCGAAGACGAAGCCACCTGCGTCGCACGACACCACCGCATCGAACCTGTCCCAAGCTTCCGTGCACTGCTTCTTCAGCAAGGACGTGCATAAGTTCAGTCCGCCTTGCTGCTGCGCGACCCCAAGCACGTGCCGGAAGACCATGCCTCGGCGCGGAAAGTCGGGTACTGCGCGAACTGCGTCGGCCAGTCGCTGCAGATCGGCGTCCAGCAGGGGCAGCAGGCATCCCTCTGCGAATGTCTCGGCCATGTAGCTGCCGTCCGCGTTATTGTCGAACACGAGATCTGGGCAGTAGTCCGCGATCAGCTTCTTTGACACAATGTAGCAGTCGCTGTCTTGCGCCTCCATCCCGCGACGGCTCTGTTCCGTCTGCTCGGTGATCCGGACGTTGATCTCGAGCAGCTTGCTGTCCGACACCAGATGCCCCATCGTCGCCACAGGCGCCGGCTCCCGCATGCCCGTGATGATCAGAATTCCCACCTGGGTCGCCTCGCGCACCACGTCCAAGAAATGCTCCTGGGGCAAGCAAGGCCGCTGCTCTGTTTGCTGCTCAAAGAACGCCGTCAGCCTGGCCCGATGCTGCTCCTTGTAGCTGCGTTCGTGCAGGAGACGACCCAGATCCGCACCCGTCGCTGCCGCATACTCCCGCTTCGTCGCGTCGCTGATGCTGACCACGCCCGCTGTCAGGCCTGACGAGGTGTGACTGTTCAGATAGGATGCCCAAACTTCCGCGCAGTAGTCTTTGCCCGCATAGCTCTCGCCAGTGACAAGCAGTATCACTCTCGGCCCGGACGCCGGCTGCGGAAGCGGGCAGCAGTATGCCAAAACGTTCTTCGGATCCAGCTTGCGCTTGAGACGAGCCAGCCGCGGCAAGTTGGCTCCAAATGCCCTGACCGCCAGTTTCACGTCCTGAGCTTCTGGTCCCAGGTCTGCGCCGTAGATTCCGCTGCACAGCGGCAACAAATCGTCCACCACGCCGTACACCCACCGCATCGTCGAATCAGCCACTTCGGTGCCCTCTTCAGCGCGAGCCCACACGCCCGTAATCACACAGGCAAAGTCCCAATCGCGGCAGCCGAATGCAGTGGCCTCCTCCGCCACCGCGCTCACCTCCCCGCCCCCATGCAGCAGATGGAAGTAGCAGCGTGGCGTAGGACGCCTCTCGAGCGCGGCCACCAACCGTTCGCTGACCCTCGCTCTCCCAATGTCTTTGAAGAAGAGACATCGTTTGAAGGACGTCGTCTTGCCGCCACCGTGGCCACCGTGCATACCGCTCATGTACAGGTCTGCCTCGAACACGCCCTCTCCGTTCACGACTCTTGCCTCGCCCAGTGGAGCCCAGATCTGCTCCAGCGGTTTGTATTTGGCTATCGCGGCGTACGGCCGCGTCACGCAAGCTTCAAACATCGTCAGCCCGAGCTGCAGTTGGCCCTTCTCCCAGTACAGATATGTGTCGGCCGAGCAATTCCGCGGGATTCTCTTGGCGATCCGCTCATCCAAGTCGTAAAGTATCTTCTGCGCCTCAAACCGATCGCGCAACGGGACCGTCCAACTCTGAATCAAGTAATTCGGAGCCCTGTGGAGTTTGAAAGTGACGCTGATGACGATGCCAAAATTCGTGCCCGCTCCTTTAATCGCCCACATTAGATCATCGTCGTACTTTGAGCGAACCGCGCCGACCGGCACCTGTTCGATTGGCACGCGGCCAACATATACGACTTGGCCCGACTCCACCTCGACCATCACCGCGCCGACGATGCTGTCGCATGCGAGCCCATGCAGCCTGGCTAGGTGCCCGATACCGCCCTGCAGCCACAGGCCTGCTCCAAGGCTGGGACGAGAACCCAGTGGGACGGTCCATTGAGATTTCATGGTCTTCTGAATGATGTCTGCTGATTTACAGCCAGCCTCAACAACGGCCACGCAGCCAAGCTCGGTCAAGTCATCTTCGACTACGTGTATTTGATCAAAGCTGTCCATGTCGATCGCAACGATGTTGGGCCACACGCAGTGCCCGCTGTGACTGCCGCCGATCACTGTAAGGCTGTACCCATATCTCAGGGCCCACAGCACGCACTGCTGGACATGCTGCACTTCTGTCGGTCTGAAGAACCAGGTGGGGCCGCGAGTGAGAGCTTCTCGGTTCTTGATAGCCCTGTCGCCTACTACGGGCGGGACCTTGTCCACGAGCTCTTGGATCGTTGTCGCTGCCCGTGTGAAGGCCACCATGACGTTGGGCGAGCTGAATGACAGATCGTTCTGCTTCGCGCCCCCGGAACGAGCCAAACTGCGGCAAATCTCGCGCCACCTGAGCCGAATGAGTCGATCCTGCTTAGTATTGTGGAGGTTGAAGCCAGCTACGAAAGAAGCGAATCGATCCACATCTTCGTCAGTGTTCGGTATGCGGACAACGCCGGTCGGGAAGATAGCCGCTCGATGGAAAAGTAGGTTTTTAAGGGTCAAGGAAGTCTTGCGGTGAAAGATTACCACGATACCATCCGGCGGCCCTTCGACAAGCATCCCCAGCGCCTGTTCAACGAACAAGTCTTTCGGTTTCATGCTGTACATGCTGTGGCAGAACAGAATGACATCGTACTTTGCGTCATCAGGACTGCGAGCATTGGTCCCAACATCGGCAGTACTGTCGACTCGTGTATTTGCTTTCAGGGTGAAAGGAAGTCGCTTGATAATTGGGGGGCTTTGCAGACATGGCAGCGGGTTGTCCATGCTGGAAAGACAGCGAAGCGACTCTTCCACTTGAGCAGCAAACAAGTCGTTGGGCTCATATGCCGTGTAACTAATGATCCTGCTCCTAATGTCACGGGTAAGATGAACCAAGATGCTTTTGGGTCCCGGGCCTATCTCCAACACGGAGATGCGATCGCGCGAGTCGAAGTGAGTGGTCAACAAGCGAGTCAGCTCAGGGATGATGAATTCTTGGTACATCTTCCAAGCTGGACCATTCCGAAAGGCTCGAAACGCGATACTGTATTCTGCGTTGGACAAAGGTGACCGAGTGGCCGATGCTGCTTCATGTTTCAGAGCACTTTTCAAGTCGTCCAGCGTTGCCATGTTGGATGTGGAATGAGGCTATTCTCAAAATTCCTGCTGCAAAAGCAAGCGTGAAGCCAAATTCATATGGCTCAGAGGTTCAGAGAACCATGCGGCGATCGTGAGGGGGCGATGGACGGATCTTTACAGAAACAGACCGGATTGCAGCGCTGCCTAAAAGCCAGCCTCGCACTTGCCCGCATGAACGCAGTTGTTACAGCCAATGGCCGTGCGCTTCACAGGTATGCGCCTTCTTCCGCTCTATCTCTCCCTTGCACGTGCTCTGCCTCTATTTGTCTCTCCGTCGCTCATGACAGAGTGCCCATGCAGCCAAGAGGCCCTGATTGCAGAACTGAATTCGGTCCGTTTTTCTCTTGCACGACACAATCGGCAGCATTGCATGCGGGTAATTGCTCCGGATGTCTGCATGACTTTGGGAACTCTTCGTTGGAGGATGGGGAGGACAAGACGGCAGAGTTGAGAGGTCAGAGGCGGCGGGTCCCTGCATAAAAAGGCCCATCGCCTATTTAATTACCAGAGAGCAGGATTCCGGAGAGAATCCGCGCAGAGCGTGATTCGTTGTCACTTGCGATTTGAGCTAAGGCTGTCGGGGGATTGAAAGATCCACAACCTAGCAGCTGACCAGCTGATCATCTAGCTCTTGTACTTCCGACGTTATTCAGGGCTGTCACTGAAAGCTTGTCGAGGCCTAGAGTCGCACACGGGCCTGATCGACGAAGACCCCAGCCCTAGGCCAGCGAAGACGGAGATCACTTCGGGAAGACGCAGGCGTCAAGAATTGCTTGGCCGATCGCTGCACCATGCAGGTTAGCTTCGACATTGGATTTAGTCGAAGCCGTAGAGCCTGAAAATTGGCAAGCCAATCATTGTAGTCGACTGCAGTTAGCTTCGAATGCTGCACATGATTGCGAAGAAGTTCATTTTGCCAAAAGGAATTGTGCCTCCGGCAAGCAGAGTCCCTAGGACATTAGTCCTGTCGCGCATGAGAAACCAGAAACTAGAGCACTTGTAGACCGATTTCCTCTGCCACACTTCGATCTCTGGCGGACAGACTGCCCTGTAACATACTGAACTTGAGACGGAATTATACTTGCGGTTAACATCATATTTTCGTCGCTATCGGTTGTGTCACATTCAAGGCCCGTGGAGATGGGACCTCGTAACTCCTTGATTTCGTCAATGGCTTGCGCCGGGGCCTGCGTAATTGAGGTTAGCGCCCCGCTCCGCTAGCCCCGGGAGCGGCGGGATTAAATCCATACAAAATTACTTGAGTAGGCAATATCTAAGGTTGTCATGATTATTAATAATTCGAGGGCAGATAGGGCTGGAGACGCCCGAGTCGGGCCAATCAGACATCGGGGCACATACATCCTCTCACGACCAGCGGCCCTCTACACGCGCGGCTGCTGGAGTGGCAGTGTCAGACAGTGTGAACGAGCTGCCAGGTGGGATCGATAAGAATGCAGGCAGATCCTCTGAATTGCCAAGCGATGTTGCTTCGGACGCTGTCGCGTTGGCACATCTTCCGCAAATCTGCTCTTTGGCGTTTGGAGAAAATCACGAGAGCAAAAGCATGACAGACCCGCTGAGCATCACGGTCGGCGTGGTGGGGTTGACCACTGCGGGAATCCAGGTAGTCAGCACGCTGCTGGATACCATCCGGGACTTCCAAAACTACCCAAACGTCGTCGCCCAGCTGGTCCAGGAGCTCTCCTCGCTCGAAGAGGTGCTGACGTCCTTGCTCAACGCGATCGAGGGCCACGAATTCGACCGGCTCAAGGGGCCGATCAGCGGCTGCACCAAGGCCTGCACCGAGCTGCAAGAGACGATCGCAAAGTGCGTGGTGCACACCAGCTCGACGCGGCGGAGCATCCGCGACGGGGCCAAGCTGAAGTACCGGGGCGACGATCTGAGCAGGCTGCAGGCTCTGCTGCATGGCTACAAGGAAACGATAGCGATCGCGCTGTGCGACGCGAACCTGTCAGTCCTGTGCCAGAGAGGTCCGACGGCGTTTGCACTTGCTGACTCTCGCACAGCCGCACCACCACCGTGACGCTGAAGGTGCTGAACGACTACCAGAACATGATCCAAAACACCAAGTGCGACCTCGACATGCAGCTGCAGCAGATGAACGACAAGCTCCAGGTGATCGTGCAGGCAAACAGCGAAAGCAACACCACATCCGTGGTGGTAGACCCAGATCACATCTCAAACGAGAAGCGAATCATAAGACAGTGTTTGGACGTTTGCACGCAAGTGTCGGAACATATCGAGAAGCTTCGGCCGGGGGTGCTCGACATGGATGCCCAGGCCGCGGGCCAAGAGCTGAGCGTTGCGAGCGACAGGGCCTCTGCGCGGTGCCACCAAGCCACGGCTGCGGTGATGCGCAACTGCAACGAGCAGGTGAAAATGACGTCGGCCTGGATCAGAGCTTGCCTGGCCGAGGTGGACAACCTACCCGGGGCGCTCACGCTGCCTCAGCGGCCCGGCTTGACGCACGAGGCCAGCGAGCCGGAGATCCTCGCGGACATGGAGGCGATCCGCGACAGCCTCAAGTATTGCGACAGCGCCGCCAAGAAAGCCGAGTCGGAGCGACAGAACATGTTCCGCGACGTGTCGATGGCCGAGGATGGGTACCAGATGATCATTTCGACGGTCGGCGATCTAATCAATGCTCGAAACGTGAAGGCTGGGTCGAGGTCGACGCAGATCCTCGGCCAAATGTCCGATTTGTCGTTGCAGCAAATCACAACGGCTCGGCAAGAAGCCAGCCAGGCGAAGAGAAGGACCGATCTATAGTGGAATCACCTTGGGATGTCTTGTTTCTTTATTTTGATACATGATCCAATGCATGCTGGTAGCAAATGAGCGACAATAGATCAGTAAAGAGCTCGGTCGCTGATTCGACCGTTCATACGCAAGAAAGCCAGCTTGAGCAGCGCGCATGCTTCTCACCGCACCCTCACTGAGGAGTGAGTCCGCCAACAGCGGGCTCATGGTCAGAGAGCGTTATCTGGCGCAAGCCAGCCGACGGCTGTGCACGAGCGCGGCTGTTCCACCCTTGTGCCAGCACCTGCAGGGACTGTTCACCCATCTGCCCCAGCCATTGCGCTGCTCTGGCGCCGGCCTCGACGTCTTTGGCGAAGACCAGGTTCCCGCGCGTCGATACGATCACTTGCGACGCATCCGAGGCCGCCTTGACCCCCTGGAAGTCATTGGCGCCTGGCGCCCGTGCTTCGCTTGCTACAGGCTGCTCCGTGTCAACAGCGACGTCGCCCGAGCCATGCTCAGCGGCACGATCGCTGAATACGACGTCGCGCCGGATCGCCTCGGAGGCGCGGAAGCAGATCTGAAGGCAGTCTTCCAGGCATTGCAACTCTTCTGTGTGAGCGGTCGTGGCTGGATTGCGCTCTTCGACCGTGCCAGTCGGAGGCTGGAGGGCGTCTATCTGTGCGGTCAGGCTCGCAGTCGCGTCTACGATGAGACGCCTGAACCTGATCATGGAGGCTGCATTGGTGCGGAGATTTGGCCTGTTCGTAGCGTGTCAGCGGAGTTCCCAAGTAGCCTCCAAAGCTTTCCTGCCTCGCTGTCCCCCTTACACGTCGCTGCTCGCCAGAGCAACCTCGAGCGCCGCCCACGTAGCTCCCAAGCCGGCCAAGGGCCCCGTCTACTCGCCCGTCTGCGCTCGCCGTGCCCGTCGTGCCCGCCGCCCCTCCCAGCGCCAGGCTGCTCCGCGCAACCCCGGCCACCGCCGCCCAGCAACCCCGATCGCCCCGCGCGCGCACCCGCGCCAGCAGCGTCTGCGCGTCGGCCAGCGGCCGCAGCGGCCGCGGGTCCGCGAGCGGGCCCGCGAGCTCGGCCAGCATGGCGCGGCGCAGCGCGGCGGCGGTGGCGGCGGCGGCGCGGGCGAGCAAGTCTTCGAAGGAGGCGCTGCTTGCGGACGGCATGTCGATGGGGGGCATGCTGGTGAGGATGCGATGCGAGTGAGCGGCCAGGGGAGGAGGAGGGCGGGGGGGTTTTGTCGCGGTGCCTGGCTTGCTGTGCCTCGCGCGGAGCCCCCGGCGGCGCCTGCCCGGGCGCGCATGCAGGGCTGGGGCGCCTGGGGCTTGGTCGCCCGATTGGCGGGGGTGTCGGGCGCCGCGGGAGGGCGCCACGCGGGCTCCACGGGGGGCACGGGCTCGCGCTCTGAGGGAGGACAAAGGGCGGGCGTGGAAGGCGCGGCGTCGGCGAGCAGACGCGGTCATTTCACGGACAGAGACGATGGTCAAGTACCTTGAGCATTCGAGTGGCAAGTCTGATGGTTTGTAGATTATTGATTATTCTAATCCAATGGCCTCATAACACGACCCGGGACGATTCTCACAGGGTCTTGTCCAATCTGAACGTAATTGTTTCACAAGTCCCCCCTTTATGCCTTGCTTGGCCCCAACGCCGACGCTCAGTCGCTGTCCCCAAATATGCCAAAATCGCATGCTCAATCAAACCGCAAGGCCAGCCCAGATCGCCGCGCAAGCGACGCCCGCCAGCGACCAGTACCGAGATCCAGCGACGCCCGCGGGCGCTGCTGCCGTGTAGCCGGCCGCAGTCGGTGCCGCGTCGGCCGACGACACTTGCCCGGGCGCCGTGGTCATGGCCGACAGCGCGACCGTGCTGCTGCCGACTCGCAGGCTGCCCCCGTTCGTCGCCAGGCTGACTGTCTGCCCGCCGACGACCGTCTGCTGGCCTGCGCTCAGCGTGAGTGAGGGGCCGATCACGACGTCGGTGGCCGTGGTCGAGCCTCCGGCCGCCGTGGGGAAGATCTCCGAAGCCGTCAGCCTGCTTGAACCCAGCGAAATGACTGCTCCGCTGACCGTCTGCGGACCGCTCGCGCTGCCTCCGGACCCATGAGCAATGCTGGAGCCAGGCGCAGGCGACGGCGCGAACGTCTGGCTGCCGCTGACGATCACCACACCCGAATTTGAATTCGCGCTGATCGTCTGGCCGTTCAGAGTGGCTGGTGAGCCGCCTGGCGCCAAGGTCGCAGTGCCGACAACGACGATGCTGCTACCGCTGACAACGACTGGCACAGTGCTGCCGCCGATCACGATGCTGCTTGATGGCGGGACGTTGCCATTGGTGCGGTGCCAGTCGGAGGTGTCGCCGCCTGAGTTGCATGGCTTGAGGGAGGATTGTTTGGCTGGGATTGCTGCTGCTGCTGCTGCTGCTGTTGTTGTTGCGAATGTGGCTGTGGCTGTGACTGCTGCTGCGACTGCTGCGACTGCTGCGACTGCTGCGACTGCTGCGACTGCTGTTGTTGCGGTGGCAGTTGAGACTGCTGTGGCTGACCCTGCTGTTGAGAGGTCGGTGGGTTGGCTTGCTGAGTTTGACCCAACCCATTGCCCTGCGTCGAGTGCGTTGGATTTTGCAAAGCCGGTTGCGACGTGGGCTGTGCGACCGGCAAGGCTGTGGTCCTCGACGGCGGGGTGTTGGCTGGGTTGCCCGACCCTGGGCTCGCTGGCTGTGCGGTTGCCGAGCTGCTGGGCGTAGCCACAGCCAGGACGCTGGCTGGTCTCATCGTCTGAGGCGGGTCGTAGATACCAAACAGCGACAGCTCGCAGTCGGCGAACGAGGGATCCAGCTCACGAATTTGTTGCGGTACCACGATCTGAGGGAAGTAGTCGTTGTAGATGGTCGACCAGTACCCAGCTGCCGTGTCAGCACCCCATATACCTGCGTTGGGATTCAGGAAATATGCCGACGCTGGTGGGGGTCTCCAAATCGCCAAAGTTATACGACACTCCGCTCACGTCTCCGGGTGCGATGCCGTCGGTAAAATTGCTGTCGAAGAAGAAGGAACTGACCGCGGGCCAGCTGTCGGCCACGCCATAGACGTACTGCTGGATGCTGGAAAGGGACTGTGGCGACATGGCGAAGCCGACGCTGGTGTAGGTCTTGAACTGATCCCGAACATGTGGCCGTCTGGATCCTCGCCGGGGTAATGCGAGTAGTCGGCAGAAACGGTGTCCAGGCTCAGGAAGATGTCCGGAGATGTGACGGTGATGGTACCAAAGGTCGTATATGGCACGCCGCTGGGGTTTGTGCCGGGAGCCGGAGTGATGGCAGAAGCGGCCGTCTGGGAGCAAAGGCCGCCACCGTTGCCCGTGGGCCAGTAGAAGATCTGAACAGTATCGGCCTCGATCAAGCAGCGAGTGAAGGGTGCCGAGAAGAACAAGGTGGACGAGCCAGACGTTTCCAGTCGGCAAGCGGGCGCGGAATTGCCGATCGCCCACATTCCATCTGTCGCTGTCGCTGCAGCGGTCTCGTTCACCGTCTCGTAGTAATTGTCGAAGAGGTACGCGCAATCGGACGGGCCGACCCCAACAGTTGGGAGAGCTGACGGGGAAAGTCGGAGTCGCTCCATTTTTACCAAGGCATTCAGGTTTGAAGTCGTCGAAGCTAGTCACGGGCTGCGCGTCGGTGAAAAGGGTAGTGGTCGGTCCCAGGTAGGTTGTGGTGACCAGTGTACCGGACGCACGTGGCCAGCCGTCGCACAGTCTTGTGACGGACTGGGGCACATCGGTCGTCAGAGTCTCCACAGAGGTATACGGATCGGTGATCAGTCCGATAACCTGCATGCCCTCGTACCAGGCGTTGCTGGCTGAGTTCCAAGCTTTGCTCTCGCTATTGCAAGCAGACGCGTATTGAAAGCCGGTTCCGTTCGGAGCCAGCGTGATTGTCGGCATGGGATAAGAGGTCATGGTGTAAGCCGGGCATGCCTTGGTGTCAATGCTGACCGAGGTGGAGTTGGTGGAGTTGGCAGCGGCATTGAGGAATGAATATGGAGCAGTCGAGGAAGACAAGGGCGACGTGGAGTTGGACGAAGCGGAAGAAGACGACGACGATGTAGCTGTTGTTGTTGACGAGCTGCTCGTCGTAAAAGTCGATGTCTTCGAGGTTGATGCCAGCAGTGCGTTCAATGTCAGTGAAGACGTGTTGCTGTTGCCCGGACCGCCAGCTGGATCAAGTCCCTGGTTGATGAAGTCGGCCATCCGGGTGGTGGCCGCATTCGTCGTTGCTGGTGGGCATAATCAGCACGACGCACAGTGCGCGAGCCAAGAAGCTGGTCTCGACTCACCAACAGAGCCCAAGATCTGTGTCACGACAAAGCATCGTGCGAGACTCAGAGCCCACGTGGATCTCGTTCGCTCAGCCATGCTCAGCGGCAGCGGGTTGCGCGCCGCTTTCGAAGAGGGCACTCAAGGGAATTGTACGCACACCTTGGATTGAAAGAAAAGCACGGTCGTTACGGAACAGCCAGACATCACGCGGTCAAAGGATGGAGAGCAACGGACACCAAACGAGTTTTGAAGTTTTGCCGCCAATGGTCATCTCATTCATAATGTTGCAAAAATCATGATTACAATCATTACTCCGACTGGTTTGATCAGTAACTGATCAACAATGGGGTAGCCAGTTAGCTGAATAAAGCTTATAAGCCCACAAGCCCAAGCCCAAGAGCAAGAGCCGTGGTCTCAGACAGCTCGAGGGGCTGCCTCTGGCCGGCTGCGGTCCAAGCAGAGCGTGCAGCCACGGGCCAGGCGTTCGTGCCATTGGCGGTCAAGAGACGCCAGATCGGAGGCTGACAGGCACAAGCTCGCGACCAGGCTCGCCAGAGCCTCTCCGGCCAAGGCCCGCAGTCAGCACGTCAGCAGAGATAGAGCGCAGGGGCCGCTCTTTCCTTCCATTAGCGCAACGACTCTCCTCCAGCCATATCAGCGAAGATGGAAACGAGGTGCGAGCCGCGTGTATTAAATAATGAGATAAGCGCTTAAGGCCTGCTGCAACGGTCGTAATACTTGGCGCATCTCGCGTCCGACTGGGAATAAGCCGCAGTCGACGCCCCGCTGCAACGTGGGGACGCGATGAGCGACTCGACCGAATGCGGTGCAGCACCGTGTAGCATCGACATGGCTGTTCTCGATCAAGGTATCAATTTTGCTTGCAGCTGTCTTGAAGAAGTCTTGTAGTTGCACCGTTGGTCGATCAGTCGCGCGCGGTGCGAAGAGCCCCTTGCAGCTCATGCACGATATCTCCCAAAGTGGAAAACCTAGATTTGAGGCAGCCCCACCAGGAAATGCAACACCAGGTTCTGCAACACCCAGGTAATGCAACACCCAGGTAATGCAACACCCAGGGTCTGCAACACCCAGGGAATGCAACACCAGGGAATGCAACACCCAGCTTCTGCAACACCCAGCTTCTGCAACACGAAAACTTCTGCTTTTGGCCTTACCGGTAGGCCCGTTAATTATCTGGTTTGTAATTTTCTTCCTGTTAGGTACCTAGGTAACTTACTGTACGTTGCCCAAGGTTTATAATTACCTCTTTAGGTAGTAAGCGCGGGGCCTGCATCATAGCCCCCCGATCCCGTGCATTGATCCCATATCGTCAGAGGCGTTCTGGACGGTTGGTATAGATATTATAATGTAGACAGGGCTCAACCAACCGAAAAAAAGGTAAAATAAAAAAAAAAAGAGATAAAAGAAAAAAAAGGCAATCATAGTCATTTCCTCTTCTAGTAATCGACATCTAAATGCAATTGCGCCGCTAAACCTGTCCGGTCGCCATGAGATTCCATGATGTTATGATCGTATGCATATAAGTACTAATTGGGATTTCAAGACTGCTATCACAATAATGCAGACACAAACGCTGCTACAGCAGCAGCAATCACACAGTGGGCAAACAAGCCCTGTGATGCAGCGTGCACGGACACGGCGGCGCTGGTCGAGCAGCACGGGCCCGAGTAGTTGACTCCGTTGAGCTGCGCGGCAACCTCAAAGACACTGCCGGGAAAGTTGCCGTAGTTGTAGTAGTCGACCAGCAGAAACGAAGGAGGGTATGACCACATGTCCACGCACTGTTCGGCCATTGCGCCGAGCGACCCCGTCGAGCCCATCCCGGCCGTGCCATTCACCGAGTTGGTCTGGTTGAGAGAGCTGAAGGCTGGAACCAAAAGGGTGCCTATGCTCCCTCCCAACGCGATGGCAACGTTCAGGTTGTGGTTCGCCAGGTATGGCAATGCTGAGGCCGCTTCCATGCTCAGACCGGGCGGTCGCTGTTCCGTGCATGGAAACGAGTCGTTGGTCGGGCTGAACGGCGTCTCCCACATCTGCGAGAAACTCGTCCAGGATGTAGGGCACTTCCGTCTGGTTGGCATTGTAGTCCATGAAGATGACCACCCGCTTGCCCGTCAGGATCATCTCTTCCAGCGTCGGCCAGTCCGTCTTGTTCATCGGGATCAGCGGTGGCTCGTAAAGGTACGGCCCAAGCCCACTCGCTTGGATGGGGCCCGTGTAGTTTTGCACGTTGACAAAGTCACTGTTGACCAACAGGATGGTCACCACCTCGTACGGGTTGGACTCGACCCATTTCGCCACAGTCGCGAGCTCGTTCTCCAGAGGCCCGGCGTTGAGGAGATCGCAGCTGGTGTGGCACGAGTACATGGTCCCATCATAGTAATGCGTCCTCTCCTTGGATCATGCGTATCCCATCGTCCAGCTGCTGCGTGATCCCAAGCGCCTGGTTGCTTGCCGCATTGTTCTTCAACACGAATGCGCTGTTGTGAGCACACACCTCCGTGACGTTCATGTATTGCCTGCTGCAGAACTCCGTATATCCGTTGCAAGGCTGTGTGTTGGTTGGCGCCGCTGATGTTGATGTGGACGTGCTGTTGTTGGAGGCCGGGAGAGATGTGCTGGAGGAAGAGGTGCCGTTTGTGCTGGTCGGTGATGCGGTGATGAACAGGCTGTTGGACGTCATATTGGCCCGCCGTTGTGCCAGTCACCGTTTCCGTTGATGAATATGATATGTAAGATCCTTGCACAAAGTCAGACCCTTGTTCTCTTTCTTTTTTTTGCTCACATTTCATCATAATCGAGACAGAGTGCTAATTTACCGGAGGGAGGGGCCACACTCGTTTGGACAGTCGATCCGATCATACTACTGGCGAATGTGAGCTGCCCAGAAGATGAGCTTGATGGGCTCGATGAAGCCGATCGCCCGCTGGATGAGCTCTGCGATGGCTCGCTTTGGCTTAGCCCAAAGCGAGCACCGCAGAGCAGTATTAATAGGAGGCTATACGACAGCATGATCGCGTTCGTACGCTACGCCCAGCGAAAATGCAACGATGTGAGAGCAGCACTAGCAGGAGCAGCAACAGCAGGAGCCGCAGCCGCAGTAGTAGTAGCAGCAGCAGGAGCCGCAGCAGCAGCACTCATCGTTGCGTCAGACAGCCCGAGATATTGAAGATCGCCACAGATCGAGCTAGTCTCGCTTTTCGACCAATAGTTGTGGAGCCCGAAGTTTTGGTGGGATGGAAGGCGCGGGACGCGTCTGCCGGTTGGGCGGTGCATTAATACGATATGCCCGACGTGACGTACGACGTCAAATCAATGACCTGCCAGCCGTCTCCCATTTTTCTCTGTCTCGACATCAAAAACCCCATGCAATCCTAAGGGTCACTTTGTCTAATGATAATAGAGAGGTGCTTATTCTGACAACACAGCACATGCAAGCTTCTTCCAACTGAGCTGCTGCGTCCATTGGACAGCGCCTGGCACCGATCACACACACACACAACAGCGCCCCGGCCATGGCCAAGCTACCTTCCTTCCAATCCGCCAAGCGTGCCTCTCAGGCCGAGCAGCAAGTCGGAAAGGAAGAAGCCCAAGTCGAAAAAGGCGAGAGCAATGACGCTCGTGTCTCCGAGACGGAGGAGGACGACCAGCGCAAATTCGAGCCGTCATCAACAGGCCTCTCGAAGCAGCAAATCAAGCGGGCCACGCGGACAAGGCTCCTCTGGAGTGCAGCTACATCCGTCTGCCTCTTCATCACCGTCGTTTTCCTCATTTTCGTCGAGATCGGCAACACCTACGACAGACCTGTGCTGCGCAACATATGGTTCATCAATCTCAACGTCACCAATGTCGTGCCCAGCAGCGTCTCCAATGCCTCGCTGCTCAACTCCATCGCCCAGACGCTGGGCTTGCACGACTTCTATCAAGTCGGCCTGTGGGGCTGGTGTCAAGGCTACAACGACCAAGGCGTGACCGGCTGCAGCGTCCCTCACGCCCAGTACTGGTTCAACCCAGTTGCCATCATCCAGAGCGAGCTGCTGGCCGGATCGTCCATCCAGCTGCCCGAGAACCTGAGCTCCATCCTCAATCTCATCCACTTCGCCTCCCGCATCATGTTCGCTTTCTTCCTGACCGGCGCATGCCTCTCCTTCGTGCTCATCTTCTGCGCCTGGACCTCCATCTACAGTCGATGGGCCGCCTTCGCCTTGGTCATCTTCACCTTGCTGAACGCCCTCTTCACCACCGCTGCCACCGTCATCGCCACAGTCATGTTCATCATCATGCGGAACGTCTTCAGAAGCGCGACAGAGGTCAACATTGAGGCCTCCGTTGGCGTCACCATGTTCGCCCTCATGTGGGTCGCCGCCGCATTCTCCATATTTGCCTTCATCATCGAGCTCTGTCTCATGTGCTGCTGCGCCTCTCGGAGAGATGTCCGCCTTGGCAAGAAGCGAGGGAGTGAGAAGGCCTACATTTGACCATCACGGAGGTATTCTATGTTTGGACACACCAGCATGTCATAATTGTCACATACAGCCATTGCATCTGCATCCAAATACGGCACTAGAGTTTACGATAATAACGCAATCAAACACTGCTCTTTCCTTCCCTGTATTCTTCTGATCATGAGCCATTTCCGATGACGCTTTTCCTTGACACTTCCTCTTCTTACGAGGCAATTTAGCAGCCTCTCATACGCCATAATCTCACTAATTCGACACCCGACCGTTTTGAGTGTGAAGTGCACTCGTAACGTAACTCATGTCTCTCGCGATCAATTTCCATACCTCGCGTTCCATACTCGTTATCCACGACGAACGCCGAAAGGGTGGCTTTTCGACCTTCGCAGGCCGAATACTTCTGTGATCGCCACGTGATCTCGCGTCTTTCTCGCGTCAATAAACCCCTCGTTTCTCATCACGGAAAAACATTGAACCGCGCTCATTGGCGACTTCCTGTTGTTTAGGTAGTGGGGCCACACTAACTATTACCTCATCTTTATTTTTCTGTCCTGCTTTATTTTCCCCCTCGTCTTCACGTTCTCTCTCTTTCTCTCTGTCTGTCTCTCTGAGCACACTTTCTCCTCAATATCCTCCTGGCCAGTCTCCCATTCTGAGCAGAAACTTCCCAACACTCCTCTCGCCAGTCTTGTTCTATCCAACGATGGACAATCAGCCTCTTCGTCCCCTTATCGGCCAAGGTCCCATTCAGGCTTCGGGAAACACTGCTCTGGCTGCCAATGCTCGCTTGTTTGCAGCCACGCACGCAATTCACCAGGGGCTGTTCCACCGATACTCTCTACGGCCGCAAGAGACCGTCTGCCCCGAGGGAATCAACCCCTACGATTGGGCCAAACGATTGGCCTTGTTCAGAGCCTGGAACAACCGCACCCGTCAGACTGGGTACGATCCCACTCAAGCGCCCGACGCTCGTTCTGAAATGGCCGAGCCCCGCTCTCTCTGGTTGAAAACTATCCACACCCTTTCCACAACCTTCTCGTTGACCGTCTGCTAAACTGAATCGTCCACAGCTTCCGCAAACACCCGCTCAGAATTTTCAAATCAACCATCGCGCGACGAAACATGGATAGGATGTTTGTTCTCTCGCGATCCCGCGACTTTGTGAACTCCGCGAGCAACCCTCAGGCCATCGCCCCGATCGAGCACATTAACATTGTATGTGATAGCGGAAATATCTACACCGTCACCGTCAAGCACGTCCCAATCTGCACTTGTGGCTTCCGTGAGGACGGCTACTGCAAGCATATCATCTGGGTCATGGTTTTCGTGCTCAAGGCCCCCGATTACCTTCCCTACCAGGTAGCCTTTACCACCTTCGAACTCCGGGTCCTTTTCGTGAGTTGCCCGCCGATCGGAGCACATCACTCCCTCAGCCGGCTCCGCAAACCCGTGGAGGGTGCCTGTGCCATCTGCACCACCGACTTCGACAGAGCCGACGCCCGCAATCCAGACCATCAAGTGCTTTGGTGCCACAACGCCTGCGGTCAGAACATGCATACCAAGTGTTTCTGGGCCTGGGCCAGACAGTTGCAGACCCAAGGCGCGCCCCTTACCTGCCCTTTTTGTCGCAGCGTCTGGGACGAATCGAAAATACATCCGGCAGACCTTATGAGTCACTACGGTCTCATCGGCGGCGACAAAATGCAAGGCCCCGACAAGGCAGTTCCAGTAACCGAGACAAGGGCCCACCAGACCTTGCCCCGCCGCAAAGGTTTCATCAACGTCTCGGCGTGCCTACCCCTGCCTGTCCGCCCTTCCCCGGAAGATGAGGATGTTGGCGAAGTGGAGATCGACAACAGCTTCGATCCCGCGTTCTTTCGTCAGCGGGCGCCAGTGGTCCAGTATGTGCAGGCGGCCCTTCCAGTCCGGCATCACGAAGAGGTACAGCCATTCGAGCATCACGAAGAGCTGCAGCCAGTCGACCATCGCCAGGTGGTGCGCCAAGCAGTGAACTCGGTTGGGCTCTCTTTTCTACAGTCTTTAGGCATCCCCGGGCTTGAGATGTACGACTTCGCCCAAGGTGAGACGGACGAGTCTGATGACGAAGACGAATTGAGCCACTTTGAATCGCTTGCTCAATATGCAGCTGCCTAGATAACTCATCTACGGCCGACGCTCACACCCGTCAAATGCTGTGCATCGTAATCGCAGTCTATTTCATCTCCAGCCGTTCGAGGCGGCGATTTGCTTGATAAGGCACGTTGAAATTACTTCACTTTTCCTTTCGACAGAATCGCGAGCATTTGCTTTCAATTCCCGGTAGGACGGATCATATGGTTCGCTGGTGGCACGGATCCTTCTTTTCGGCTGTGGGGTACGCCTGGTTTTCCTCAGCCCATCAGATCGAACAGCCCGACATACGACTCAAAATTCACGAACTTTCTTTAATACAACTCTTCTGGATGCTCCAGATAGAGCATCACGAGCATCCACTTCAAAAGTCGAAATTAGACTGCTTACACATCGCTGCTGTGGTATGGATCCAATGATCTTTCTCATAGAATGAGCTATGACACCTTTTCTTTTTCCTTCGGTCAGCAGATTCATAGCCATACAGCACATGAGACCGACAAATTTTCCTTACAACTTTTCTGATGCTCCAATTGCAGCATCGCACACGATCACTTTACATGTATGGTAGCACCGATCGAATCGAATCGAATCGAATCACCACACATCAATTTCAATTCTTCTATTTTCTTCTATCCATCGAGTCCTTCGGCTCATTCGCTTTCAGATGTTCGTTGCTATCGCCTCTCTTTTCTTCCTCCTCTTCTCCAGACCGCCGCTCACCCCGTCGGCCTTCGACGCCTCTCCCCCATTCGCCCGCGCGCTTTCCCCACTGGCCCATCCCCCATACGTGTCTCTCCCAGAATTTCGGAGGCGGCTCCGGGTCGACGCGAAAGGGCGAATATGGGCTTTCGAGGAGCCGCGAGTGCTCCGTCTTCTTAGGCGGGTTCTTGAAGGCTTTGAGGGGGTCGTGTCGCTCGGTCTGTGGCGGCGCGCGGGCTTGTTGGTAGTGGTGCTGCGTCTCTACTTGAGGCTCCGGCGGAAGTATCGGTGTGTTGGGTGGCAAGGCGCGGTCAGATTCCTTGGGGTGGATGTCGTCGATGTCGATCGGGCCAGTGGCTGTTCCGTAAGTTGTTGGTGGAATTCCATCGAGCGGCGGCGGCGGCGGCGGCTCCTGCATTGACGCCACAGGTTCGCTATCCACCGGCTTCTCCCACGTGCGCGACTGCACGGGCAGCGGGTTCCACCACGTCGGATTAGCGACATGGTTTGCGTTTGCATTTGGACGCTGCCACCACCGTGCGCTGCACAGCTCCCACAGCCGACTTTCTGCTCGCTTGTAAGCGAATCGCTCGTCCTCGCCCGTGAAGGCGCTCGATTTTTGGAAATCAGGCCCGCGCCGTTTGTTGGGAGGATGTTCGATCCCCAAGCCCTCATTGTCCGGGTCAAATGCCCGGTTGGCGTCGCCGGACCTTGAAAAGACGGATGTCGAGGCATTGACTGTGCCTTGTAAATGTTCATCATATTTTCCATGGCGCGGCCGGATCATGTTGGGCGGGTCATCCTCCAGCTGGTCCATCGGCATGGATCCTGTGAACTCGGGTGTCGACGGGCGATAGCTGTCGCTGTAGCTGGACACGTTCGGCCTGAAAGGCTCAACGGCGTCTTGATAGACGTCCGACAGCACCTCGGCGTAGATCTGATCCTGTGAAATGATCTCCTCATCTTGGCCGCTTTGTGCGTTCTGTCCATTTGACGCCTTGTGCGACGCCCGCACGTCCGGGAAGAACACGTCGTCCGGTCCCGCGGCCGCCACGACGCCCAGCCGGCACCCACACTCGTACAAGGCGTCAAGCAGGGTGATGAAGCGGCGGGCCTCGTTCTTCATCAGCAAGGTCAGCACGGGTACGTCCGTCAGTATAAGGGTGTGGAATCTGGATGCTATCGACAGATAGTCTGCCGGGCCCAGACTTTCGGAGCACAGAGAGGCGAAAGACGCTCGGAGAAGTCCATGCGAGAGCGAGGTCGTCGGTAGAATCACGGGCCTGGAGTACACGTTGATCGTCAAGGGGGCATACGAGGGTGGCGACTTATTTTGGGCGAGGGTGGCGGCCTTCTCCAGATCGACGAGGCAGCTCGCGATGTCTGAGCCCTCAGGCCCGGCCAAATGGTAGTGCCGCGGCGCTGCGGCTGACTTGGGGGCAGTGTGCTCCGGTTGCTGGGATTGCTCCCATCCCAGCCCGATATTGCCCTGACTGGTTGCCTCGAGCCCTGCGAAAGCCGAGGCTGCTGCTTCCGGGTTGGAGCTCGGCTCGGCTTCTCGCCGGCGATAGTCTTGTTTACTATCCATTTCCCACACCTCGCAGCGAGCCTTTAGCACATCCAAAAAGGCGGCGAAGTCGCTAGGCTTGCTAGGCGTTGCTCGATAGGCGGCGGCGGCGGCGGCGTCTGCTTTGCCGCCAAACAGTTGCCGCAAGAAGCGGCTGCCAGCCATCGTCTCTGACTGCGTGTCCCCAAACTCAGCGCCAGCTGCCTTGAGCAAGTCGTCGGGCATGCGGTTCGACGTGGCGATCAGAACGCCGCCCAGTTGAAAGAAACAGGTCATGAGGTTGGTGATGATTTTGCTGGCGGCTCGGTCGGGAAATTGGAACTCGTCCAGGAACAAAATTGGGCTGGTCGAGATCATATCCCTGGCCAGCCACAGCAGAGAGTAGTCGTCCTGCGTGCCCAGGGATGACGGGATGATGAGTTGGCGGGAGCGGCGCAGCGCCTCCAGCTTCTGGAAGACGCCCAGCATGAAGGTGTTGTAGTGCAGCCGCTTCTTCTTGCGGGTCGGCAGCGACGAGTGCAGCAGGTCCACCAGCATCGACTTGCCCGTGCCCACCTCGCCGTGCAGCATCAGGCCGCGCGGGCTGTCGACCCTCAGCGCGCCCTCGTGGTCCGTCAGCACCCTGGTCAGCGCCGTGCTGCTCTGGCCCGAGGCCGCCGCCGCCCGTCCCCAGAGCGCGCCCAGCAGGCCGCCGGCCGTCGAGTCGGCGCCGGCGGGTCGCGGTGTTGGTGTCGGTGTCGGTGTCAGTTTCGACGCCGGTGCGGGCGTCGCCCCCAGCGCCCGGCTGATCTGCTGCAGCCGCCAGCCATACTGGACCACCGGCTCGTAGTCCTTCAGCTCCTCGTACAGCCGCTGCAGCTGCCGCGCCACGCGCAGCTGGCCCACGTCCGGCTCCAGCCGCCGCGTCGCGACCAGGCTGCGGTACAGCACCAGCGGGTTCGTGATGGCGAGCCCCGTCGGGCGCGCGGGCGGGGGCATTGCGGCCAGTCACACGCCGCGAGCGTGCGCGAGCATGCGCGAGCAGAAGCAGTGGTGCTGGTGGCGGTGAGAGCGTGGTATCGGCGCAGAGCGCTGCTGCGAGCGCTGCTGCGAGCGCTGCTGCAGGCGCATTGCGCGAGCGAGCGAGCAGCGCGGTCCGGCGAGTCCATGCGTCATCACGCCCGATAAGATTGCGGGCCCGCCGGCGATCTGCCGGCGAGCATCTCCGGCGGCGGGGATCACGGGGCCGGAACATCCGTCAAGACGGAGCGGCCGTGTGCACATTCACGGCAACGAGAACAGCAACGAGAGCAATATTCGTGAAGAATCTTTTTATTTTCAGTCTGCCTCCGACAGCGTGCCGCGCTCTCCGTGTAATATCTCACACATGCTACAGCTTGTAGCTGCCGCCCGTCCTGGCCGTCGTCGGCGCCGACGCCCGCCCTCGCTCCGCCCCTCGCTTGGCCGCCTTGCCGTCCGCGACGCTCCTCAGCTCGCCCCTGCTGTCGATGAGCTTGGCGCCCGCCTTCTCCAGCCGGCTGAGGACCTGCTTCTTGCTGTCCCTGCTGCTCGCCGCCCCCGCCCCCGCCCCCGCCGCGCCGCCCGCCGCCCCGGCCTTGGCCTGCTTCGCGCTCCTGGCCCTGGCCTTGTCCCTCCGCCGGCGGCGCTGGCGCGAGTCGCGGCTCTCCTCTTCGCGCGCGACCGCCGTGCCGCCCTTGGTCACGATCTCGCCGTCTGCCCGCTTGCTGCTCCCTTTGACCTTGTAGACCTCGTGCGGCGCCAGCGAGCTCGATCCTCCCATGGGCCCGCCGACGTCCGCGGCCGGTCTGGCGTCCTCCATGGTGATCGTGGGGAGATCGGTTCGGACGCTGATGGACGCTTCGGGCGGACGAGGCTTGTAGTGGTAGTTTGCGAGCGCGTCGAGCTGAGCGCACACCGACTTCCACTGCGCTTCGATCGCCGCGTGTTGCTTCTTCAGAGCGTCAGACCGCTTGTCCACGTGATTGGCATCCGACCGCTGCAGATAGTCGGCCTCGTACTCGTCCGCCAGCCCCCGCGCAGGCCTGCTCTCTGAAAGCTCCTCCGGCACTCTGCCCCGGCGAACGTCTGTGCCCTGAGTCAGCATCTCGGATGCCAGGCGACGTGGCACTTCATCAAATTCGTGGGCAAGGATCCGTCGCTTGATCAGTGCCTCGATGCTCTCGTTGGACTCGCTCGTTGGAATCGCTACTGGCTTGCCCGCACGCTCAAACTCCAGATCTTCCTCCAACAGCGCATTCTCCGGCCGAGCCGGCGCTACCGTTTCACCCATCAAGGACCAGTGCTTCGAAGCCACGTTCTCGGCCTCAAGCCGCCGTATCTCTTCGCGAAGTGCCAACTGCGCCCTCTCGTGTGTCGAGAGGTTGGCCTGTCTGGGCTTCACTTGAGCGCCAACCTCGCCACCTTCATCATCATCCTCTTCGGCATCAAGGTCAATGTCCTCCTCGTCCGAGAAGAGATCCCGGTGTACGGTATCCATCGCGAGCTGGACATCCTCTTCAGCATCGCGTCCGCCATTGGTCTTTAACCCGTTCGAATCGTCTTGTTGCCTTTCGCCACTCGCTCGCTGGGTTCTGAATGCCCTCGATTTCTGGACTTGCCTCTGTTTCGCAGGCGGAGCGAAGAAATCCTTGTAGCCAATATCATTTGTATTGCTGAAACCACCCAGATCCCCGTCCATAATTCCTCCGTCAGCCTCGTCTTCATACTCGTCTTCGGAATCGCCAAACGGAGCGCTTAGATCTGCGTCTCCAAAAGTAGGTCCATCATCTTCGTCATCTTCTGCCGAGCGCTGTGCTTTAGAGCTTTTCCACGCAGCTTTCCCTCGTGTTCGGAGATTCGAGGAAGCAGACGGGCCCGCTCTGCTTAGAGGATCCGTAGCCCAATCAACGTCTTCTTCATCGCTTGCCGCACCGTCGTCCGGGTCACCCCTCGCGTCTTGTTGTTCCATAAACTGTGACTGTTTGTTGAAGCCATCAATGTCAAAAAATCCATCGTTCAACCCGTTCGGGTCTTTTACGAATGTTGCGGCATTTTTTGGGTCCGCCGTTTCGTATTTCTCGTTGGGATCTTCGAATTCAGGTTCGCTTTCTTCTGTGCCGTCGAGTTCCACGTCATCCCCAAAATCCAGCTCAGCGTCACTCAGGTCGTCTTCACCCTCGACGACGAAATCCGCCCCTTCTTCCCCAAGATCAGATTCGTCCTCGGAATCCACATCTCTCATAAGCTCATCATCCGAGCTGGCATGGTCGTCTGGTGCAGCCTGATTGTTGGCTTCATCCACCTCAATTTCGCCAAGCTTTTCCAAACTGAGTTCGACCTCGTCAAGACTGGCGTCTAGTACCCGCCTTGCTTGTCGCCATATTTGCTCTGTCTTGAGGCCCTGCACGTAGATCGAGGTCAGCCGCAGGGGCTCTATGTCCTCCTCATGGTGTTCGTCCTGAGCATTGGAGCCCCGGTTGGCGCGCTTCCTCTTTCTGCCAGCTCTCTGCGCACGTTGCTTCTGAAGCTGTTCCGCGGAGACATCGGTCGCCAAGGGGTTCAATATAGATGTCAGGTACGACAAAGCTGAGTTGTACGCAGTGCTCGAGGGCTGTAGAAGTTCGTGTGGGGAGCTTTCCAGAGTTTCAAAGAGGCCCGGCTTTAGTTGCACGATTCCTGGCGACATTTCTCTCGATGCTGCAGCCTGTAATATGAAATTATCTACGGCGGTTACGTAGATGTCATATGGTTCGCATCTGAGTGCAAAATCACAGTCAAACCGCCATAAATCAACGCGCGAATGGGTTTGGAACACACTCAGCTCAAAAAAAAATTTACGAATTTTTGGGCCGGGTAGGATTACGCAGAACCAATTGACCGCTAACTGCTCATATTCCGTCCATTGGGCGGGCCGCAAGCACCACGAATGGGTTCTACTCAACTAAAGTCGACTCTCAAATTGAATACAAGTAAGCGAAATTTGGGATGGATCTGATTCCGACTTGAATCTAGCCCAGAGTACGTGTGTTTGGAATTGCTTTATTAGATGAGAATACGAACCATGCGACTTTACAACAGCCACGACATAGGCTTAACGAAGAATGGTAGGCCCCCCTACACAACAAAGTCCATGTTTGAAGTAGCGTACAGTCATCCCAAGTCCCTGAAGTCATGAATGCGATGGGCCACGCAGAAGCCTCAGCAAGTCAGCGAGCTAGGATTCATGTTATATCGTCATCAAAAATCGAGAAAGCTGTCAGTGAAACCCTAGACGCGCTATTCCCGGACAATGGAGATACGGACGGTGAAGTCACGCTATATTCCAGAGCTCGAACAGCCAACAAATTGATCTCAATTGTTGAGATCGTTAAAAGAGAGGCAAATACAAAGGCCCACGGGAAGTTCGAGATTTATCAATACAATTGTCTCTCAAGCATCAATGTTGTCGTCACAGCGAAAGTCCCCAAGAAAACACCTATGCGGGAAGGAAGATCGGAATCAGAGCAGGCAGAAATTGGAGCTGCTGAAGGTCGAGACATTAGTCCCACTACCGAAGCTCGGGACCAGGAAGAGGAAGAAGAAGATGAAGAAGTCTGCTTTACGTCCGCACCTCTTGACCAAACCACCCAAGAGCAAGCTGGTGAAGGAATGAGAAAGGTGCCGCAGTTAAGCATCATTTTAAGCCGAAAATCGCGCATGGATCTCAAGACAAGCTACGGGTAAGTCGATCTCGTGGCTGCGACGGGTTGTTTTCACGTTTCTGTGTTGAAGCTGATGAGCGAGGCCGTAGCGAACAAACATACTTCGTCACTGGTGCATAAGCGAAGATCGATCTCAATGTAAAGCTGGCCTGGGTGACGAAAATATTCATGCACGCTGCGCGCGACGAAGAATATCGCTGATGTCAATATTGATGTGGCTGCGCATACTCCTACACGTAGAAGCCGTTACAGGACTTTCAGAGCGGAACATGTAGATGGGATCAGGGGTATGATGCACTGGACGGCCCTCAGTCATATCGTTGACACGCAGACATGCTATGCCTGTCACGTTTTTCAGCAGCTACGACAGCTTTGTATAATTGGTTATGCTTCATCCAGGGACTAAATCGCGCAATTACCATGCTCAAAACCGAAGCAAATATCTGAAAAGGGGTTGTGAGAGTATTGATCGGGACAATGTTTTTCCTGATCGTCATCGGACGCCGGCAGAGCGTGTCTACCGTCGATGCGAGTTCAGGATTATGCTTCCGATGGTGCAGTAAAATCGTTATTCGTGCATTCATCTCTTTCCCATCCGATCATTTGGCAAGTTTTCAGGGCCGTTCGATCTCGCCTGATGCTCCTCTGATTCGACGAGCAGTCCACACAATGTCCCATCGCGTTGGACAGGGCGTCTTCTCCAGCAGGAACCTGCTCCGGCTATTTCAGGCTGACGCGAGAGCGGCGGAAGCATCGCGCAATGTGCTCAACCCGCGACGGTGGTACAGCATTCGAGGCCAGACAGCACGTCTGCTGAATCAACATCGATCTCCAAGGGTGCGAACGCGGCGAGGCGACCCCCTTAAGCAATCCAAAGTTCGGTGCAACCACTCCCAAACCAAAACCCCGGAACCAAGCCCAAATCCCACAGCAAACCTAGGAAGCCCACAAGGCCAGCGCAACTTATCATTGACAGAGAGATTACGGAAGCTGTCGCGCGAGTATGGATGGGCGGCGACAGGGGTTTATTTCGGATTGTCGCTGCTCGACTTTCCGTTTTGCTTCTTGGCAGTCCGTGCGCTGGGCACGGAAAGAATAGGTCACTGGGAGCACATCATTGTGAGCAATTTCAAGGCAATTGCAAGAAAACCACTGGAGGCTGCAGGCTTGTTGGAACCGGAATCGGAGAGCTCAGCAGAAGCGAATGCAAGTGGTGGTATTTTTCCAGAAGACAAGTCAACTCCTCAAGAAGTCGGGTGGGGTGTTGAGGAAGCACAGCGAGACTACGAAGCTTCAGCGAGTACGGAAAGGCTCCTCCCAGTAGTATCCGCACATTGCTGACTGGCATGCACAATGCAAAAATAGGTCTTGGAACGCAGCTTGCACTGGCGTATGCCATCCACAAATCTTTCATCTTCCTCCGCATTCCCCTGACGGTCGCGGTAACACCTCGCGTCGTTCGAACGCTGAGGAGATGGGGCTGGGACATTGGCAAAAGAAAAGCCAAAGCATAGGAGATTTGATAAGGCGTTTGTGACGTTCAGCGTTCACTTGAAAAGCGGTGTTTGCAGTTCGAGCATACATAGGGCGTTCGGAAATACTTGCACTTCGGATTTTTTAAGGGACATGCAAACCGCTCCCCTCAGCCAAATTGAAGCCAATTTTTACTGGATTGGGCGCTGGATCAGCGAGCATCACCGACCCGAAGAAGGCCAACAGAAGCTGTGTCTGCACAACACGATTACGGTGTGATAAGAACGAAGGCAGCTGGATTTTTGTTGCAAAAGGCGGTTTAGCTTCCGGGGGACCTTGGGAAGATGAGATCAGGCACGCGAATGACGGTTGGTATTATCAACGAGGGAACGCCTCTGTTGTCCCAAATATTAGGTCTGTGCAGGGCTGAGCGAATTCAAGCCACAGGGACTACCGCAGTAGAAGTTCCGGGGGCCGGACGTTTCATCCTCCAATCAAGCACCCAGCTTGTTGCAATCTCGATCGTGGAAAGGGGAGAGTAACAGTTCGCTCACTTGTGCTACTGGGTGCGGTTCAGTGAGACTCCTGTGTCCAGGGCGATCGAAGTTGTGCAAGGTGCCTGGACGATGGTCAGATACTCTTGCTATCGGCAGCCATGGTTGACAGCGATGGCCAGAGTCTTTTACGGCCGGGGACAATCGTCCGGACTAAGGCTGGGGGCCAAGGCTTATGGTAAGGGTTGCTGGGCTCTTAATTACCGGGCCTACCGTGCTTGTGGTAGGGTTGATCGGGCGCGTGGTTTGGAAGTTTGAGACGTGTTTGTCGGGAGGGCGATCCGGCACGCTGATACAGAGTAATAGTAGCCATAAACAGCAACAACGGTTCTGTCACGCTACAAAAACGGTGGGAGCCGCTGACGCGGGACCACTGTTTCTGATATACAGTTTAATTAGATGTTCGAGAATCGCGTGCAAATGAAGCAAGCCGGCCGGGCTAAGCTTTTCTGCAGCTAAACGGACCGACTCCGCGCCCGCGGCGTCAGGAGAGAAGAGCCCGGGATTAGAGATGTTCCGGCCGGAAGGTCCATTAGCGCACGATCGCTGATTGGGTCGAGCCCCTGAACCCAGCGGCTGTGGGTAGAAGGTCGCTGTGCGCTGTGCGCTGCGGATCGGGCACGGAATGCGGAATCTGCTAGCAGGCCGTCCATGCCGCCATCTAATGCAATACCTCTCTCTCTCCCTCTCTCTATCTCCCTCTCTGTCGCTCACTATCCCACTGCGTTCCTGGTCTCGTCGTTGGCTCTTCATCTCTTTCCTTCTGCCGTTCTCTACCTCCGCGCAACAAGTTCGCGATTCGCTCATTCTCTTCGCAACACCGGACATTCTTTTCGTGAAGCCTGTTGAACAAGGCTGTCCATTCGTTTTTTGAAACAGCGGCAACTTTTAACACGCAGTGACATTCCTTTCGCAGCGAGCCATCGACCGACGTCGTCCAACCTAGAGATACCCGAGAGGCGTGTCTACAGACCACTGACCAGGTCTTCGCACACTCACAAACGAATAACACCTGTCCAATCGAACACTCATTCGTATTTCTCGTGTATCGCCGTATTCTGCTCGAATGTCTCTTTAGTGGAACCTGCGTGGCGTCATCTCCACTCATCACGATCCCTCGAACGCCCTGAGCCATGGACGCAGCATCTGCGCATCTGTCCCACGCTGCAAAGCACCTCGCCAGGCACGCCATATCCCACTTGAGTCGCCGACAGGAAGACCCTGATGGCTACAATTCCGACGATGGTGGAAACAGCGGAGCCCCCAGTGGTAGCGGTAGCAGCGGCGGGAGTGGGAGTGGGAGCGGTAGCAGTAGCAGCGGTAGCAGCAGCAGCAGCAACAGTGACCCATTCGCACCGACCCCGTCCGCCAGCGCTTCCAACAGTGGTGGCGGTGGAAACAGTACTTTGACGATTGTCCTAGCCGTAGTGTAAGTCCAGTGCGAGACTCAGCGAAGGCAATCATCGACTAAAGTGCCTGTCCTTACAGCATTCCGACTTGTGCAGCCCTGGCTGTTTTCTTGTTTCTTTGGCGTCGGCAGATTGCTCGCCAGCGTGTTGAGGATGCCAACGATCAACATCGGTCTCTGGACTTCGGCCTCGGTGACGCTTCAATCGTGGGAGCGAAATCCAAGAAGAGCAAGCGAGGCAAGCCAGAAATCATCGTCCACAACGTCGACCTTGAGAAGAAGCTTCGCAAAGGCGGACTCTCTTTGGATATGGGCAGCCCCTACATCCTGAACGGCGAGCTCCAGGGCTCTCGTCCGTCGCTCGGCGGCACTTCCATGGACCCCGAAGATCCCTACCGCACCGTGTCCATGACCCCCGGTGGGATCTCCACGCCTCCTCCGCCTGCTTATACCAGCAAACTCGATCACGTTGACATCTATGGAAGCGGCAGATCCGATGAAGACGGCCAAAAAACAAATCTCCTGAGTACTGCTTCCTCTCCGTCCAGGTCGACTCCGCCAGGTCATTTGGACGACTCTCCTTCCGGCCAGATCTCTGAACTGGCTCATACCTACCCCAATACCCTGGCCCGCAAACCCGTCGGAATAACACAACGCGTCAGCAGTATCGGGCCGGGCAGACTTTCTCATCAAGCAATCCAGGAGGAAACCATCGACAATACTCTGCAGCCTCTCGACTTCAATCTGCCTACGATAAACGACCAGCTCACGCTTCAAGAAGCCCCAGGGAGTATCCCCGAACGGGTTGAGGCGCCCGACTCATCTTTTGCCCCCCACCGCAAAAGCTCGATGATGGCTTTGGTTGAAGAGGTCCCTGGCGAAGGTGCAGCCGAGGACCCGGCTGGGGGCTGGCAAACGTACGCTGATGTTCTCGGGATCGTTCAAAAAGGACCTGTAGTACCTCCTAAACATGGGCCGGATGTGCCGGATCTTCAGCTGGACCAGGTCGCTTCCAAGACGGTAGTCGCGCAGGACCTTGCTGTACCGCAGGCCAATTACCTGGGAGTGCAGCGCTTTTCTGTCGGCATTCGCCCGTTGCCCCCCGAAGACCCCACCGACACGGCAGAGCAACGCGCGAACCGAATTCGATCCTTTTACCGGGAGTACTTCGATGACTCTGGTCCGGGTGGTGCTGGTGGCCACGGCGGCGAACATTACGAGGATACAAATGGCTACGTCGGAGAGGCGCCAGTGTACGATCCGGAGACTGGTCACTACTACATGGCTCCGGCGCCGTTCGCACAGCCCATGGGCCGTCGCGCCATGACGCCTCCGCCTCGAGCACCTGGGCGATTCCGCGGTCCTGGCTCGCCTGCATCGTCTGGCCAGTACCGACCACACCGTGGGCGCGCCTTTTCCACTGCCACTGGACGGGCGCCGGCTGGTGCGCGAGGACGGCCGATCAAGAAACTGCCTCCACCCAAAGCATTGCACACTCTGCCCACCCCTCACGCACTTGGCCTGGACGACGGTGTCTTTTCTGCGACTGACTTTGCACCTCCGCCGACCCTTCGAGACTATGCCGCAGGCCGCCCGTCCAGCCCACGCGGAGGAGAATCGAAGCCATACAGCCCAGCTGTGCGCGCCCACACTCCGCTCATTTCGCCGTTCAAGGACCTCACGGTTATGCCAAGCCCGTAAGTCTCCCCAATTTTTTTTCCATATGCCGTCGTGTTGTTGAACTTGTTGCTAATGCATGTTTGTCCTCACAGTCACTCGCTCCGAAAGTCTTCAACATTCACGGGACTTGACTTTGCACCGCCTCCGCGATTCGGTGCTAACGACACGGCCTCGGATGCAGGCTCTATCCGCAGTGGTAGAAGCGGCATCTCGAACGTTGGCCTCGCGAACGTCCGCGCAGGCGCCTACCGACTCAGCCGTCTCCCTAAGGATACAGTCGGCACCAGAGACGATTTGGCAGCGACATTGAAACCTACGTGGGACATGAACCGATAGTCCCTCGCGTGGCCCCGAGTCGAGAAAACAAGCCCCGAGTTCTCCTCACAACTTTCATTCTTGCATCTCTCACGATGACGGTGGCATTTCCCCCAAAAAAATACGGTCTGGGATATTGACCGTCTTGACGGCTTAAATTGTGATGGCTGATTGCTTAATCCTTAATTCTTGCTTCATTTCATTCTGCATGGGCACATCCAGAGATTCATAGAAAGACATGCAGACGTCACGACAGAGCAGGCGAAAGGGCTTCGCCTGCCTGTTCATACAACCACGCACACATGCATACATGCACTTCGCTCGCTCATCGTTTCGACATCAAGGACGCAGCTTGGAGTTGATGATACCGCTGCTGCTGTGTCTACAGCAGCAAGCAGTAGTTCGGGTTCCAGAGAGACAGTAGTTACAGTAGTTAGTAGTCGGTAGAATAGGGTGAATACTAGAGGAAATAATTCGGATGTGGAACTTTTTTTTTTTTTTTTTTTTTTTTTTTTTGTTGTTTGCGCTTACCAGCACCGGCCCGTTTGGTGATGCTCGACTCCCAGCTCTTACGAGCCATTGGAGTTCGCAGCAGGCCTCGTATGCTGCTCTTGAATTTCATGGCCTTTTTGATCGGCACACAATCAATGTGCGCCGCTCGAGTCCGAGGCCAGAGTAGATCGTCGAGACATTCCAATTGCAGTAAAACGGGCCTCACTGCCTGGCCGCTGTCAATTACGCGCCTGAGGCATGCGAGCGTTTTTGTTCGTCACTATGCGTGCGGCCTGTCCTAGCACGTCAAGTCGATCAAATCACGCGGACACGCGAGCCATGGAATAAATTGTTGGTCGCACTAGATCTCGGATACGGCCACTGAAATTTTTACACAGGCTGCCAGGCACGTTCCATCGGCGACGCAGCTTACGGCCGCTGACCGCGCCTGTTCCTCCAGCGAGCGCGTCCGGCCTTTTGATTTTCCAACGTTCACTTAGACTGTCGCCTTTCGAGCATCTCCTTGGATCTTTCTTCTGTCGGGAATAGGGTGGATACAGCAATTAAAACCTCGTTCAACAGGCACCGATTGCCTCCAACGCTGATGGATTACTCGATAAACAACCCGAGTTTTGCATCCCTTCAACCTGAATCATTGTTTCCAGATGTTCCGAATCTACAGGCCCATTTTCGCTACTCGTGGGGTAAGTCTTGGGGGTTTGATGCTTTCATCTTCATTTTCAATTCTCTTTGTGAGCTCGGTGGCAGTGCTCAGTGTTCGGGCTAACGAACCCGCCGACGAAGCACTGAATTGATGCATGAGACTGTCATCAGAAAGCTGACGACGTCTGTCATGCAGAGCGGGATCCGTCAAATCCAGTCTTTCACATGCTTGGGCAGTACATAACGCAATTACGCGGAGTCCACGCATCAGAACTGGCGAAGCTGTCGGCTGGCAGCATAGTCACCGGCAACAACGAACCTGCTGTCAAGAAAAGAAAGCTAGACGGAGTCAATGGCTCGGCACAGTCGTGGAGTTCTGCGCCAGCGTCTTGCATCATAAGAGACATCAGCTTCTCCGTGCCCGTACGACGAAAGCTCCAACTTGAGCTGACTTCAGGGCCTTCCGGAGGCGTCCGGGCGGTCAACGCGACTGGTGAAGTCGAAACTGGCATTGGCTGGGCCGATGTCGGTAAGTCATACATTTTCGGCTCCTGTCCGTGTATGTATGAAGCTCATATCCTGACCGATTCGATCTACAGACCAGATAGTGGCTGTGCCGGTGCCTGAAAAGGCCCAACCATCACGGAATTTTTGTATCATCCCCAAAACAACCACCCCGCCGTCGAGAAAGGATGGTAGTAGCGAGCCAGAGGCGATAGTCATATCGATCGCTGACAATGTGCCTGCTGTCGGGATCACCAGCAAGGCTGAACCGACGGACAAGGAGCCGATGGTCCATTACGTCCGACGGACTCTGGATCAGCATCTGGGCCAAGCGCTGGGCAGCGGCGTAAAAGTCTTGGAGCCTACTGCGGCTGAGTTCGTGAGCAGCATAGTTCAAGCACACAGAAAAGAAGAGAAGGCGTGGCATGTGAAGGCATGGAAAGGGAACAAGGAAGGTAAGCCTCATATAGTCGCACCACTGGAAAACCCTGGACAACATCTGATGCGCGCCGTTTGTCGCAGGCTATCTATATTTTCTCAGCAGCGGCATCCTGTTTGGATTCAAGAAGCCAATGATGTACTTCCCCACCTCGTCAGTCCACAGTGTTGCTTACTCAAGCGTGCTTGGGCGAACATTCAATCTCACCATTACGACGAATGATACCGAGAGCTCCAGCTACGAGTTCGCAATGTTGGACCAGCAGGATTTCCAAGGAGTGGATTCGTACATCAAACGTCACAGGCTGCACGATAGCAGTCTCGCAGCGGCTCGAAGGGCACAAGGCGCTGAAGCTGCCAGCAAATCGCAGCGGAACGAAGGTCACCTGGCAGCAGCAGCGGCACAAGTCAACTTGGATGACGACAACGACGACGAGAATCACACAGGGGCGATCAGCCAAGGAGGCGAACAGGAGACTGAGGCGCAGCGCCTGGAACGACAACTTCAGGACGAAGAGGACGAGGAAGAAGAGGACTACGATCCTGGCAGTGAAGGGGAGAGCGAAGGTGAAGGGAGCGAGTCTGAGGAGGAGAACGGCAACGATGATGGCGAGGACTACGAAGGGGATGGACCCGAAGAGTAAGGCCAAGTGATCTGGTGATGTTAATGTGATAAAAAGGATTGCCTGACAATCGAGCTACCAATCTTCTCGTTGCCCGGGGCGACTCCTAAATGTTTTGATGTTTGTGGGGATGAGGGATTTCTGTTCACAAGATGAGGCAGGCACGCCAACTCGTGCCTGTTGCCTCTATTTATATTTCCCTTTTTTTTTCTTTTTTCCCCTCCCACATTTTCTTTTTCAAATTTTCATCAAACCCTCTCCCATTTTGGTCTGCCACAAATTTTCTCCGTTTTTGCTTGCCATGATCTAGCAACTTTGCTCCAACTGCCTGCCCCTTTCAGGGGGTACTCCAAACATGTCTCGCAACAGAACAGACGCAGAGGTCGACGCGGAGATTGCTGCCATGATGGCGGACCTGGGTCGAGAGCGCGTCGAAAGGATCACGCTCGAGACGAACAGACGTGGTGCCAACCTTGGCCCAGTGCCAGCACCACGCTCGAACATGCCAGCTCAGGCCGCCAACGTGGATCCGGTGCACAGATGGGCCGGTAAGTAGCCAGCGAGAAGCTCTTGACTGGTTCACAGCTCGCTAACATCAAGAGCCAACAGGATACGAGGCCGAAGACGTCAGCAGGACCCAAGGATTAAGAGATGTTCAAGGAGGGCAGCTGCACCGATTGAACCGTAACGAGTGAGTAGCAAGCACTTGGCTCTTGAAGAAAGTCGCTAACGAAGATTCCACAGGGCCAGCTACAATCGTCCCGGATTTGCTCCAACGCCCCAGAGCGGCGGGCCCGGGCCGAGCGCGCAACGCCAGACTGCCAGCAAGCGAGGAGGGTACCAAGCTCCGCCGCAGCAAGCTGGCCGTCCAGCGCCGTCGACTCCGCTGGGAAACGTGAGCAACAGGGAGCCGAGCCATGCGCACCAGCTTGAGCGATTCCATGGCCCCAACGACGCAAGGCTCCATCCGAGATACGTAGAGCCAAATATGGGGATGCAAGGAGCACTTTCGAGTTCCAGCAATAACCCAGGGAACGAGCAGAGAGGAAAGAGACATAGGAATAGGAAACGGAAGACTCAACAGGAAACAGCCGTTGAGCGAGCCCAGGCATCAAGCGCACCGTGAGTGGCTCAAACGAATCAAACGTTAGTGCAATGTTGATCGAGTACTGACCAAGCCCCCTCCACAGGTCAAATCAAAACAGGTACGGTGTTGTTCCCACTGGTCGCAGGGAGCGTAATGTCTTACGAGAGAGTGATATCAGCCCTGAAGTAGCCGAGTGGACCAGAAGGTTCCACGAGGAGTTTCCGAGCCAAACAGGTCAAGGAAGCGCCCAGGCTGGCCAGCCGGTTCAACCGGTGCCAAGGCCAGCCATCTTACCATCTCAGATGGCAGTAACGTATGGACCTTCGAAAGGAGGCGACCGAGTGAAGCGCTCGAAGCAGCGAGCCGAAACAACTGACGATCGTAGCAGCTTGGAGGGCCCAGCAGCGGCAAACAAGGTTGAAGTTCAAGGGTCGTCGTCGGTGCAGGCCAGTGGCTCTAGTGTTGCGCAAACGTTGACAGCAGACAGCAGAAAGATGGCGCAGCGACCAGAGTCAGCAACGACCAAAGGGCCTGCCGATGAGCAACTTCAAGCGTTTCAGCGAAAGCTCAAGCACGATCTCGGGATTGGTAAAGGACGATGGACTCAACATCAAGGTAGCCCGGTCGAAGGTGAATCGTCCATGAATCCTCTGTTGGCTAAAGAACGAGCGACAGCCGTCATGGCTGTGCAAAAGTCCGCGCGTGAAGCTGCGAATGCCCGAGCCCGGGCCAGTGCGGAAAGCGAGATTTATTCCACTGCCGACGACTCGAAGACGCGATCCGAGACCACCACCCCTTTCGAGCACGGGCATGAAATTGTTTCACCACCTTCCCCAAGGCCCATGGATGTGCCGGCGAACAAGCAACGCATTGAAGGAGCGGGCCTGAGTTCCTCGAAATGGGCGTCGTAGGTCGGGCACACGGTGGGCGCTGCAGCCAGCACTTTGACCTTCCCCGCGGCACGAAAGGGGCTGTCGATCTGTCGGCTACGGATCATGGATGGTCTCCTGCCAGAATAGCGCGAGTCAGACGGGGGAGTGTGTTTGGTGCGCAGGATTGCGTTAACAGATGTGCACATGGTTTCCAGGTCGGCGCCACAGGCGAGCCGTAGTAAGCCGCTAGAAAGTTCTAGCGTTGGTAATCTGCTCCCTCTGAGGATCTGCTGGCGCAAGCCACCGGTGCGGGGTCCCAACCGTGTTTTTTTTTCCCGATCTTGCTTGTCGTCGTCACGCACCTTTCCACCCGTCATCACCGCCCTTCCTGGCTCCTCTGCCGGACTGTCGTCTGACAGGCCCTCATTTGTGCTGGTTTTTCCCCACGGTTTTTTGGTTTGATTTTTTTTTTCCTTTTTCACTTCCTTTTTCTCCAGTCGTGTTTTGCTACCGTGGCTCGCATTGTGACTCGCTTCCATCACGCGGTCACGGCTGGACCCGCTTCGAGCGAACTACCCAGTTTCACCGACAACAGCAACAACGACAACGGCAACGACCCTTGAGAGGGGAAGCCTGCCATTCGACGCGTTTGATCAGCGCGACGACCACGAGCGTACCCAGACTCGGAGCACTACACCTGCATGTAAACGTACATATCTATATATCTCCGCATATCTACGCGCCCACCTACATGTGTGTGATATGCGCACTTTAACCACCCCAGCCCGGGAACAGAAAGAGATTTCATACTAGCGAGCCCTAGTAAAGCTTCTGCGTCCTCGCACCTCGATATTCATTGGCTGTTCTTCCCACATAACCATCAGAGCTGGCCGCCAAGCTTCGTGCCACAAATATCTTCTCTACTACCAGGACAGGTCCAGCGTTGCAATGGTCCTGGGTCGCACGGGGATAGCGAAGACCAGACGAATGCCATGCTTGTAGACCTTTACGCCAAGAAGCCGCCGTCTCCATACCTGGTCTCCCCCCAAACATGACAAGCACCGACAATGACCTCACTGTCGGCAACCGTTCGACCCTCGTGGCCGCCGTCACCGCCTCCATGGTCGGCGCTTCCTTCGTATTTGTCGTCTTTCGCATGATCTCGCGCCTCTGCATCGTAAAGAGGAAAGCGACGCTGGACGACATACTCATCATCATCGCATGGGTACGTACTCCCAAAACTCCAAACAGCACTTCTTCACTCCCACTGACAGTCGCCCCGCGCTCCCTGCTCTGCAGATTCTCGCCTTTGGCATGTCATTTGCCATCTGCTACGCCACCAAGTACGGCCTGGGACGCCGTGAGACCGACATCTCCAACTCGACACGTTCCAACCTTGACAGATTGGACTATACCGTAAGTAAATCAACACTGATAGCGCGCGCGATCTCTTGTTGCTGGACGCATAGAAGCTGACACTCCGCCTTCACAGTTCCAAGTGATCTACGTAAGCCGCTCCGAGATTTGCACATTTTTGTTTCATCTGCATCCAATCGCTAATAACAAGACGCCTCGAAATAACAGAATCCAGCACTGATGGCTACCAAGACTTCCATACTGGTCTTCTATCTCAGCCTCTTTAAGCACATGAGATCCTTCACACTTCTCACTTATGCCATCATCCTCATCGTCAACGTCGCCGGTCTGGCTCTGAGTCTCTTGAACATCTTTGAGTGCAACCCGATCGACCAGACCTTCGCCGAGCCCAAGCCGGCGAACGTCCATTGCGTCGATTTTGTCACCCTCTATCTGTCTTCCGCCCCGGTAAACATCATAACTGACCTGATGATCCTACTTCTGCCCATGCCTGTGCTGAAGAGGATAATGCTGCCCACCCGGCAAAGGGTCATTCTCTTCATCACTTTCGGTTTCGGTGTCTTCGCGACTGCTGTCGACGTGGTGCGCATATCGTACCTTCAGTCCGCCGCAGTAGCACAAGACAGAGAGAAGCAGGCTGGCAGCGCCTCCGCCTCTCGCAACGATCCCATCAGCACAGACTTTTCCTGGTACGCCTCTTACGCCTTCATGTGGTCCGCCGTAGAAGTCCACGTGGGCATCATGTGCGCCTGCGTGCCCGCCCTCAAGCCTCTGGTCGTCAAGTTTCTGCCCAACCTGGTTAAAGACTCTGTTTCCGGCCATCACTCTGAACTGCACAACCGTACGCTCGCTCACATCCACACGATGACAACGGCGGAAATGGCTACCGCCCAGAGAGTGCCTTCGTTACCCAACACCTTCATTGATACCCAAGAAGCAGACTCCAGCGCAACGATGCCTACGACGATCTTGAAACCTGCCCCGACTCGATCGAATCTTCGGGCCCAAAGAGCCCGGAAAGAGGGGCAAAGCGGAGAGGAGGATGGCGAAACGTTGAGCCAATTTCTCGGCTCGCCGGATGCGAGACACATGCAAGCCCCTCTCCGTCGGACAGAGACGATCGAGACGAACTTCTCTTCCACCATGCCTCAAACGCCCAACTTCTTCGATTTCGTCGATTTCGACAACGGCAAAGGGATCGTCTTCTTCACCAACAGAGAATCGATACGGCCGATGGTCGAGGTGACGGTTCTATTCTTTCTGTGGGGTTTCGCCTACGGCTTGCTCAACACGCTCAACGGCCAGGTTCAGCTGATTGCTCGACTCTCACCATCTCAATCGACTCTGGTCAGTGCCATCTTCTGGGTCGGCTATTTCGTGGCCCCTCTGACCTTCGGTCGGATTTTGCTTCGTACCTGGGGTTTCAAGGCCTGTTACGTGACTGGTCTCATCATCTATGGCACTGGCACGCTGATCTTCTGGCCCGCCGCCGTCCTGCTCAGTTTTCCCGCATTCGTCGTTTCCAACTTTATCGTTGGAATGGGATTGGCGACGCTTGAGGTCGCTGCGAACCCATTCATCGCACTTTGCGGCCCTCCGCAGTATGCGGAGATGCGCTTGAACTTGTCGCAGAGCGTGCAGGCCATCGGCGGAGCCGTCTCGCCGCTGCTGGCCTCCAAAGCCCTCTTCAAGGACGTGCTGGACGCGCCCAGCTTGATTGACGCGCAATGGACCTACCTGGCCCTGAGTCTGTTCACGTACATCCTGGCGCTCGTCTACTTCGTCATCAAAGTGCCCGAAGTCACGGACGAACAGCTCGAAGAGGCCACCAAGAAAACGTACAAATCAACCGGTGAGCGAGACCGTCTCCCAACCCTCGCTGAGGGGGAGAACACGCCGAGAGAGCTGCTGCAAACTCTCAGAGAATCCAAAGTAATATGGTGGACACTGGCAGCCTGCGTTGTCTCCCAATTCGCATACGTTGGAGCACAAGAAGGGATGGCCAACTCGATGTCCGGATACTTTGCATACGTACAACCAGGCGCAGATGTCAATGACTACCTGGCTGTCGGCCATAGTTTGTTCGCTATCTCACGATTTCTGGCAGCCATCACAGGCTTCTTCATCAAACCCAGGTATCAGCTGGCGTTCTGGAGCACGGGGGCCATGGTGTTTTCGCTTTTTGCTCGCTACTACTCTGGAGTCAAAGCCGGAAGCATGGTCATGGGAGTATATTTCTTCGAAGGCCCAATCTTTTCCTTGCTATATGCGATCCCTTTGCGCGGCCTAGGGCGACGGACGAAAGATGGCGCGGTCCTTATTACGGCAGCGACAAGTGGAGGATCCCTAATGACTGCGGTCTACTACCTGGTGGCCACAAGCCATGGTGTTGGCGGCGATCAATGGGCTTTCTCCGTTTGCGTGGCTTGCTTCGGAGTTGTGGTACTGTGCTCAGCATATTTGAGCTTGGTGCCGCTCGCCCGAAAGCAGGTTGACCAATGCCTGCCGATGGACACGGACATTGCCGATCAGGCCAGCGAGCGTAGAGACAGTCCCGCTACCGATGTGCAGGCCAGGCGCCGGAGGATGAGCAGCGTGAATGCCTGGATCTTTGGGCGCATTCACGCCTCAGATGTTCCCATGTCACCTATGAGCCCCTTAGAAAAGAGCCGACTTGGGTTTGACGGGCTCAAGCCGAGCGCTCGAATAGGATCAGGGGACACACCCTCCGTGAGGCACATAGAAGATACAGAAAAAGCGCAGGGTGAAGACAGCGTGGTGGTCGGGCTACAAAACTCGTCAGAGCCCGCATGGCACGACTGGGCGATCGATGTACCAAAACGCAGCTCGGACCAAGGCGATGGAGTAGGGAACTTCAAGGGACGGCGGGACGGTTTGCGAAATGTTCAATATCAGACGTTGTATGCGTCGGTTGGAGGCTGGAGGCTCAAGCGCTGAGACCTGCCATTGCCTGATCCGATCAGGGGTTATTGTCTTGAGGCCCAACTTTGTACATATTGTTGCGGAGGGAATTTTTTTTTGGTGGACTCGGTAGACGCATGAATCGATGAGTACATAAATCGCGCACGCTTGTTCCACACCTCCTTTGCCGAGCGTGGCGGAGTACTTCACTGCTTACCTTGTTTGCCCAGACGCAGGCTGGTGGGTCGGAAGCGGGCTGGCAACAATGATTTTCCGAACCGGACACCCAGCAACGCAGGCGAGCCAAGTGGGGCTCTTTCGGTGGCTTAGACCTGCCGGACTGTTGGGCAGCACGCGAGAGACGCGTACACTTCTCACGAGAAAGAAAAAAAGCTGCACAGCGAAACGAGGCGGGAAAAGCGGCATTCCCAGCAGATGGATGACCCCGAGAGAGATATAAAGTGGGCTGGTCTCAGATAACGCATCGTGTAGCGCTCCCTCTAGGGATTTGTAGCTGAAAGGGAATCGACGAATCACCGACCGCTCGGCCCTCCATCGCCTGTTTATCTCGAACCTGCTTCACTGCCATCCATCTATCCATGCTTTGACCATCAGCAAGTCTCGTATCTTTGTCTTTCGTCGTAATCAGTCAGCCAAGGGTGACGAGCTCCGGCTGTCCACATGTAATCATTTCCGGCAACGCCTTGTTATAATTAGCTGCTGCTGTTTGGCTGTTTGGCTGCTTGGCACAGCGCGCGCGCCGCTGCAGCTACCAGCAACCCACCCGGGAGTTTTTTTTTCCATCGCTCTCTTTTCCGGTTGCCTTGCGCTTCGCTCTCGCATTTTTCTCCCCTCAACCTTCCCCGAACCCATCTTCTGGCCATCTGCGTACCACATCCGTTTCGATTTTCGTCGCTCGCTTGCCAACCATTCGACTTCTTTTTCTCCTTCTTTCCCAGCAGATTGTTCGGCCTCCTCCCACTTCTGCCTACGGCTTTTTTTTTCTTTTCTGATGAGCCTACCACAATTTACTTTTGTCCCTTGACAGTACACTCGCTTGCGTTCTTTGATTGAACTCACAGTGCGACTATTCAGCGAGAGAGCAACGTTGAGGTCCACAGACATCAAGTCACACACACAAAATGGCTCTCTCGAGAGCTCGCACTGGTCTGTTGATCCTGGCTTCGTGCTTGGCGCTTCCGGTAGCAGGTCTGGACCAGAACAGAGGCATCGTCCCCAGGCAGGCTCTGGGCACTGGTACCGATACCTCGTTACCTTTGAGCTTCTCGAGTGCGTCCGTCATTGACCCGTTCTCCACGCCTGCTACCTCGACGCCCTCCGTGTCCTCGACACCTTTCAGTAGTTCTTCATCTCAGGTATTGTCTCCTTCCTCTCCGTCTACGTCTCCCTTTCCAACCGGTCCTTCTGAAATTTCGTCTTCCACTCAGGACACAACTTCGACGCCCGTCTCGTCGACCCCCAGCAGCTCCAGCGTGTTTCCTTCGTCAACGCCTGCTTCATCTTCCAGCAGCTTCACTCCGAGCAGCAGCAGCAGCATCAGCAGCAGCAGCAGCAGCAGCAGCCCTGTTCCTTCATCCTCTTCCAGTCACACATCCATCTTCATAACGACAACGCCTCTAACCAGCCTGCAAACCACCCAATTCACCACCACAGTCGTCACAACGACCGATGGGCAAAGCATAACGTCCTCACTTACTACCCAATCTGTGGTCACACACACTACCGGTAGCATGATCGCCACAGTCACACCCTCCCTCAGCCAATCGAGCTCTTCGGGCTCATCTGGGTTGAGCAGCAGCTCAAAGGCGATCATAGGAGGCGTTGTCGGCGGCGTTGGTGGTGTCATCGTCCTGGGCGCTCTGGGTTTGGTTGCGTGGAGGCTCTGGGGCAAAAAGCGCTTCTCGCACAACCCTGACAATGACATCAACGAGTACTACTCCAACACAGCTCAGCTCACGACCGACAAGCACACGAGCACGGGTAGTGGCAACGGACTGGAGCGATACAACGACTTGTCCAACCCTCCGCCAAGGGCGAATCCGTCATCCAACTTCTAAGCATGGCGGGTAAACCGCTGTCATGAATTACAACTTTTGTCATGGCTTCAGACACATCCCACATTGACGGCATATCACTGGGTCGATGTGACGGGCCAAGATTGTGTGATGTCTGCAAGATATTTCGACCGAGCTCTTGGCCCTTCCCTCAATCACACGACCACGCATTCACCCCTTTGTGTTCAAATCAATCAGCATCTGTTAACGACCAAAACTTTTTAACGATCAGGCAAAAGGCAAGCCCACCAAACAGGTGCGGCGACAGCATTGGATCGGTGTAAGATTCTTTCTCGATAGCTCTCATGTAATAAGCTCGAATCTCACGTTCCCATTTTTCGTTTTCGTTTTCTTTTCCTTTTGCCATCTGCCGCCATTGCTGCCCCGTTGCGTGCAAGCACAGGAAGCATTGAACCAATTGGCCAGTGCACTCTCACGGAGCCACCTCGACTTCTGCACACAGCGGACTTGTACGCACGGATATCAATCAAAAATTGAACAAAGGCAAAACTCCTTCCATTCTACCTGGAAAGCTCTCACATCTTGCCTTCCTTGTGCGTGTGTCTGATCGGTCCGCCCGCCAGCGCTGCCTCTCCCAGATTCTCGACAAAGCACCAATCACGCAGCCCGTCCATCGCCTCCCTCACCTCGCTCTGCCCCGCCCCCCTAGATCGGCAGAGCTCTCGCCTCCTCTCCCGCCTTGACCTCCCGCGCCCCCGTCACCTGCTTGCCCGTCTTCTTGATCTTCTCCAGCACCGTCTCGTACGTCAGCTCGCTGTCGGCTTTGGTCGTCACCGTCGCCGTCTGCTGGTCCAGCGACACGTCCTTGCTCTCGACGCCTGCGACTCGTTAGCGCGGCCCCTCAAAGCGCGGCCTCTGAAAGCGCGGCGGCCTCGTACCGTCCAGCCGGTCGAGCACGCGGTCGATGGCGCTCTTGCAGCCACCGCAGCTCATCTTGACGTTGAACTGGTAGGTGTGGCCGGCGTCGGTGGCCATCGCTGGTGGGGGGATGAGGTTGTGGGGGATTGGGGGGGTTCTTTTTAGGGGTTCTTGAGGGATCGGTCCGCTCGGAAGTGGTTATGGGGAGGCGGTGCGGAAGATATCGCTCGTCAGGCGTGCCCACAGAATCTCAGAATCGCGTGCACAGAGGTGGTACGCTGCAGTCTATTGCGTCTCAAAGGTTGAGGTTTGATTCCAGCACGAGACAAGAGGAGGCTATCGCAGGACGTATAAATTATGCATATCAGGGACTGCTCGCACTTAAGGGTGGGGCAGACCCACGCCGGTTACGAATACTTGCTCTTTTTTTTCTTGCTAATAAATCCCTACCTTACCTCACAGTCAAGACGTGATTATTCAGCCGCTCTAATGGTGTGCTTTCTCAGCAAGCAGCCGCTCGGAACATTAACGCGCTGATCTGCACCGACCGTGCGGCGTGGACCGTCTCGCGCTCCCCCTGTCTCGGAGACAGGTGTGGCTTCGACCGTCGCCCTGCAGCAGCCGAGTCCCTCTTTTTCTGTCTGCCCCTGCCTTGTAACTACCCAGCTCACGCGACTGCACGCGAGAGATCACAAGCACACAGAAGTACAGGTAGTGCATTTGATCAGTGACATCAGCACAATACACACGCGCGAATAGAGCACCGTAAGACAATATGTAATCCATCCAGCCCCAGCGGAGCCCTAAGGAGGATGCTCCTTTGCGTGGATCTTGCGACATTCAGCGCTGGCGAGAACATGGTGCACGCTGATCCCGAGTGACTGAGCGCCGAGCCCTTTGCTAATGCACCAGCGGCTGCATGGTTGATTTTGGGATGAGATGGGACGGTTTCGAACTTGACTACGAGAAGGGGTGGGACACAGAAGCCTACCAACCATGGACGACAACCCCCCAAACGGGGTCCGTACATGCGAAAGCACCCTAAATTTACATCACAATAGCCCCGAATGAGGTACCTTCACCCCGCCTTCACAAGTTCAATGCCGGGTAACGTTGCGGCGGGTTGCGACGCGTTCGGTCACTGTGCTGACGTCGACGTCACTGCTCCAGCCCACTTTCCGAATGAATGATGGATGGACACGACGGCACTGGCCTACAAATTCAGACGATCAGATTGGTAAATTGCACTTTGGCGATGCTTAGCGCTTAGAATAACACCTTGAAAATTGTGTGAGTCCGGGAGGCTGAAATTCGCTGGCTCTGTCAACGCCCAAGGGCCGACCCGGAACGCAGCCATGGCGTCGTCGTGAGTAAAAGTTGGGCAAGGAAACTCCCAATGAGCGTCCATTGACGACTGAATATAGGGACATGCTAACGGTGCCGTTCCGGCGAACGCATGCCGTATCGCTCTCCGACGCAATCAGACAATACATAACCTCAAAGTACGACCAGCACCCGGACCAGTTCAAAGACGACCTTGCTGCCATCGATGACCTCCGCCGAAAGGCGATATCCGTCACCGAACCCCACGCTTCAGGGGTCAAAAGACTGCAGGCGTATGCCGCAGAGTTGGTTTGGATGGGCGGCAAGTTCCCCATAGACATGGGCGCAGATTTCGTCTGGTACCCGGCCTTGGGTTACGACAATGCGACACCAGGTGAATGAAGACGGCGACAAATGACAGGGTGAAAGCTGATTTGCCTTCTCACAAATAGACTCGGCCAACAACATCCGTTTCGAGCGCGCGAATGTCCTGTTCAACCTCGGAGTTCTCTACTGTCAATTGGCAACATCCTCAAACAAAAGCAGCGCAGACGGGCTCAAAGCGGCATACAACTACCTTTGCTTGGCGGCTGGAGTCATGGCTCATCTGAAGTCGTCTGTGATCCCGGAGATGAGGGCGACTCCGCCCAGGGATATGGATGAGATGACGTTGGAGTGCCTGGAGCAGCTGTTCCTCGCTCAGGCGCTGGAGTGTTTTTGGCAAAAGGCCATCAAGGACGGCCTCAAGGATGCTACGATTTCGAAATTGGCCGCCAAGGTCTCGGACCTGTATTCGCTGGCCAGTGACTTTGGCATCAAGTCAGATGTGATAAGCTCGGAGTGGATTCATCATATGTCAGCAAAGCACCATCACTTCGCTGCAGCTGCACAGTACCGAGCCGCTTGCGATTGCTTGGAAAACCGCAGATATGGCGAAGAGGTCTCTCGCCTCCGCGATAGCCTGGTCTGCGCAAGTCAGGGCCTCAAAGAGTCCAGGTACATCAACAAAGTGATCATCGGACATCTCAACGCGCTCAAGGTCAAGGTCGAGGAAGACTTGAAACGAGCGGAGAAAGACAACGATGTCATCTACAACCAAATTGTCCCGCAAAAGTCCGAACTCAAGACTTTACCTCGACAAGAGGGCATGGTGATATCCAAAGTGCCCCCTGAGGTCTCTGACCCGGTAAAGTTCCTCAGCGATGCTGACGATGCGCTTGCCAGACCCTTGTTCACCAAACTTGTCCCCTACTCGGTCCACATGGCTGGCAGCATCTACGCCTCGAGGAAAGAACAGACAGTCAGTGGCATTGTTGAGGAGTACGAAATATTGACCAACAGAATACACGATCTCTTGCGTTCGCTCAAGCTGCCTGGGTCCGTACAAGCTTTGGAGAAGCCCATGGGCCTGCCACCATCGTTGGTGAGCCATGCAGACGAAGTCAGGCAGGAGCGTGGTGTCGAGAGATTGACATCGTCGGCCGCGGACGTCGACAGCCTGAAAGCGGCTGCTAAGAGGACCTTTGAGGAAGGCATCTCGGTTCTGCGTACCGAGTCCGAGGAAGATCAGCAAGCCAGGCGGCGCTACGGAACCGACAGGTGGATTCGACCGGACTCGGGCTCAGCAGACCCACAGATATTCAAGCGCGCAGAGGAGATCGACGGACATTTCAGGGCGGCTGAATCTAGCGACAAGCTGGTCAGGGATCGAATCACAGAGCAGAAACCTGTCATAAAGAAGCTGAGCGCGCCGCTGAGCGAGATTGAGGATTGGGTGCCAAGTTCGAGGCGAACGGTCATGACCCCGGCGCTGGAGAAACAGGTCAGCCGACTCCGGAATACGTTGGACGAAGTGCGCAGGCTCGAGACGAAGCGGACCAGGCGAATAGAATCTTTGAAATCCAAAGCAGAAGCCGACGACGTCAGCTCAGACCTCCTCCGTGAAGCTGCCAGGCTGGAGCGTGAGCAGCCATTGCAGCCGATCGCTGCAGGCCAGTTCGAGCGCCTGTTCGACGAACGCTTGGATCGACGTTATGAGGCAGACAAGAGTACAGCCAAGGAGGACACGCGTGAGCAACGGGAACTCCTGTCCAAGCTGGCCGAAGCCAACACGGCCTTTAACACGGCACGCAGAGGCGATGACTCGTCGAAATCAAGGGAGAAGGCCTTGCAAAAGCTGGAGAACGGGTATACGGCCTACAAGGAAATCTGTGGTAATTTGGAAGTCGGCATCAAATTCTACAACGATCTTGGTGGAATCGTCGGCAAGTTCAGGGACGACTGCAGGAGCTTTGCGCACCATCGGAGGGAGGAAGCCCGGCATTTCGAGGAGGAGATCACGACGTCGTTGCCCATGAGCAACCTCAGCATCTCTTCGCAACCTCGACCACGAACTTCGACGATGCCGCAACAGAAACAGCAACAACAGCAGCAGCAGCAGCAACAGCAGCAACAGCAGCAACAGCAGCAGCAGTACCGATCCTCTGCAGGGGACTCTGCAGCCAATCGTAACTCGGTCGGCTCGCCTCTCCCGGCGCCTCGACCAGTCAAGCCTGCTCAGCCGCCACCAGTGGCCGCGGATGACTTTGCGACAGCACCACCACATCAGCAATACGGGGTGCCAGCGCAGGCAGGCAACGGACCGACGACAGGGGTCTGGAATCCTGAGATGCCGATCAAATTTGCAGGTTTTAGCACAGCTCCAAATGCAGGATCGGTGCAGCAACAGCAGCAGCAACAGCAGCAGCAAAAACCACAACCAATGGGCCCAACGTCACCCAGGCACAATCAATCCGAAAAGCCCCAGCAGACGTGGGATCCAGGTATGGGTCTGAGATTTGGATGATTCGGTGGTGATGGGAGACACGCCCTTCTCAGTACACTGTGTGCTAGACAGTAGCGGCTCTACGATCAATTTCGGGGCCGAATCCGTCGTGGTCTCCGGAGTCTCCCTCAAACGCTTCCATCTTGTCGTGCCTTTTCGTCGTCTTTACTATTTGTGGCGGTGTTGTTGGCAGGTTGCAGCCGCATTCCTAAGGCATATTTGGTAATAACCAATGAATCGTAAAATGTATTAGATTCCGTGGCTGAATTTCCCAGATTGGGTAATATTTTGTGCATCACCAGGCCAATAATAGAGATTCCCCGACGTACATAAATTAGAGTTGGTACGGCAGATTCTACCTTGGAATCAGCCTGACGGGGGTCCAAGTCCTTTCGTTTTCGCTTGCCGAACGGTGTGATGACCTGACTTGACCCGCTGGAACCAGCAGCCGGCGCTCGTCTCGAAAGAAAATGATTCGTTTCGGAGTGGCTAGCGCCTTCTGTTTCGCTGTATTAGTCTGAACCGACTGCCTTACCGCCTTGATCTTGGTCTCCGCCTGTCATCAACATATCGCCGCCTGTCTCATCAATCGCCTCCGACCTTTATCCCTCTCGCCCTATCCTTCGAACGCTTCGATCGCATCCCGATTTCGCCTTGCCCTCGCCTACCTCCCCAATCCACGCGTGCTTCTGCCATTCTTGCGAATCCGCTCTCGCACACGCCCACACCCAACCATCCACAATCACACACACACACAAGGCATCCGTCATCGACTGCGCTGCGCCTCGTGTCGACGACGCTTGTGGCTCCAGGACCGGTGTCCGATCCCGTGGCTTCGCTGCTGATCCATTGGGAATTTTGGCTATCACCGGATTTTGTTTTTTTTTTGGCTGTTGGCTTGTCTGCCCTAGCCTGACATCCGAGCGCGCGCAGCTGCAAGGCCACCCAAAAAGCTACAAAGCGGCAACATGTCGCACAGCCGGTCGCCCTCGTCCTCCCGCGAACCTTCCACGCTCAATCCATCCGCGACATCTCCGGACAACGGCGCTGCCGGGCTCATCAATACCGCGACCTTCACCTCGCAAGCAAACGCACGTGGCTTAGATCCCACTTTCTCAGGCCAATACTCTTACGACGGCAAGCAGCAGCCCAGTTCATCATTTCCCTCGAACCCCACATACACCCAAGACTACTCGCAACAGTACCTTTCTCAGCCGGGTCTGCTTCCTGATCCGCTACATTCCGGCAACCAACAATCCCCGAACTACCATAATTCGTATCAGCAAAACGACCAGTCGAACAATCAGCACGCATACAATCCTGCAACCTCTTCTGCTGCTACTTTCAATGGCGTAGACCCCACCTTTCTCAGCGGCTCCGGTCCACTCCAGGACCCTGCCATGACCTTTGACCCACAATTGCTGGACGATAACCTAAGCGCACAGGCGCAGCAGCCGGCTGTCTTCTACGCGCAGGACGGCACGAACCAACAACCGCAGTACGGCATGAACATACTCCAGAATCGAAACGAGTCGCTAGACCCCTCGAGCGCGGCCTTTCCGCATCAGGGATACGGCTCCGAGTGGTCGAGCATTCCCTCTTACCAGGGTCACCGCCGTGCCCCTTCTGACTTCTCTGACGTGTCGTCCGGTGGCTTACCGTCACCCTACAACGAGAACAATGACACCTTTGAGGGCAACATTCAAGAAAATCATTCGCCGCTCCTGAACAGCAACCAAGACCCGACCGTGTTATCTGAATTCCATGACTTCTCCTTGTCGGACTCGAACTTTCAACAATCACAGCCACAACAACAACAGCAACAGCAACAACAGCAGCAGCAACAGCAGCAGCAACAGTCGCAGCAACAGCCGTACTTCTCACCTGGCAAGAGCCCCCATGTTTCTCCTTCGCAAGCCACTTTCAACCAGCAAGACCCTTACAACCCAAGTCTGATGACCGTGAACGCCCCCTACTCTAACGATCAAGCCTCTCATACGTATCGACAATCATCGCAGCAATCATCCCAACCCTACCCCAACATCTCATTCACGTCAAGCGGCGGCAATCCCGACAACCCAGACGTAATGTCTCCCCCTCAAATATCCGTCGAGCTGGCCGAGGGCCAGCATCCATCTGTGAACGATGAAGCCAACCAACCAGCACGCGACCGCGACGCTCTGTCGCCGCCAACGCGCTCACTGTCTCGGCAACGGGGCCGCGCTCGCTCAGACCCTTACGTTTCACCTGCAGGCGGTGGGAGCGGCATGCAGTCTCTCGGTTATCGAGCCACCTCGCAATCTGGTGCCGGCCGCAACCGTGCTCCGTCGCTTGGCCTGCCAGTAAGCCAGCCTGGCTCGCGCAACCACTCTCGCTCTCCGTCGCCGACCGGTGCGGGCGTGACCAAGCCGCGTGACAGGGCCTCGTCCACATCCTCGATCCCTCAAGAGAGCCGATGGTCGATCCGTGCCCCGGACCCGTCCGAGCAGTCTGGCTTGTCACAACCCGACGACGGTGCTGTTTCTCAATTTCCTCCAGATACCCAGTCCACCGGCCCCCATTCGTCGAAGCGTCTTCAGAAGCATCCTGCGACCTTTCAATGCCACCTGTGCCCCAAGCGCTTCACCAGAGCTTACAATCTGCGCTCCCATCTCCGCACCCACACGGACGAGCGGCCGTTTGTGTGCTCGATGTGCGGCAAGGCCTTTGCGCGTCAGCACGACCGGAAGCGGCACGAAGACCTGCACAGCGGCGAGAAGAAGTACGTGTGCAAGGGCCTGCTGTCATCGGCCTCGCAGGGCGCACAGGGCGGCCAGGCCACATGGGGCTGCGGCCGACGCTTCGCGCGCGCTGACGCCCTGGGCCGGCACTTCCGCAGCGAGGGCGGCCGCTCCTGCATCAAGCCGCTGCTCGACGACGAGGCCCGCGAGCGCCGCGCCATGCTCGACAAGGCCAACCAGGACATGCTCAACGCGCCCGCCGGCCAGCCGCCGGGCATGCCCATGGGCCCCGGCGCGCCGGACATGCTGGGCGCCGGCCTGGGTCGCCACTCCCAGCAGCCGCTCGACCCGGCAATGCCCGCCGCCGCCGCCGACCCGGGCGGCCTCGACGTCGCCACCATGACCCTGCCCGCCGCCCTGCTGGCCCAGTACCCGGCGCTGGCCGGCATCCAGTGGGACGCGCTGCAGCCCGGCGGCGGCGGGCTGGACGACGACGCGCTCGAGCGCTCCAGCTTCGACGCCAGCAGCGGGCCCGACTTCGACCTCGACGACGCCCTCAGCGGCGAGGAGCTGGCCGACGAGCTGGCCGACGCCGGCCTGGCGCCGGGCGGCCCGCCGGGCGGCTGGTTCGGCGGGGTCGGCGGCCGCGGCGGCGGCGAGGCGGACGCGGGGCTGGGCGTGGCGCTGGGGTACGCGCCGAGCCAGTAGGGGGGGGGCGGGTGTTTTGGACGGACGAGGGATGCGTTTTGTGTTTGTGTGTTTGTGTGTGTGAGAGAGAGGAAGAGGATGGCCCGAACAAAGAAGCATTTGGCGCGAGAGCCCGAGCGATGATACATGTCTGATCCGTTAAGCTACCGACGTGACCGCCGCCGCTGCCCCCCGGGCGGGCGTCGCGGCATCATTTACAATGTGCATCATTAATACGTAGGCGTCTACGAATCGAGTCCTTGTGCCGCTCCTCGCGCCTCCCGATCGCTGCGCGGCGCCGCGCTCCCCCACTGGCCGAGACGCACGTGAGCCTGTGCGGGCGGCGGCCCTTGCAGGGGGGCTGCGGCCCCCGTTGACCGGCGTTCCAGCGCCCCGCGCGGCGCCCCCACGTGGGGCTCCGTTTGGCGGCGTTGCGGGCCTCTTGGCGGCCGCTGCGGCCGCTTTCGTACCCGCGTCCCTCGGCTCGACAGAGAATCTCCAGCCCTTGGACCGTTCCTGAGGACAGCGATAAGCTGCGAGCCCGAAACAGCAGCGGCGGGTGCCGCGCCACGTATGTGCGACCGAACGTCTGTTCGACCACTAGACGGATGGAGACATCCTGCAAGACCCTCGATCGCCGCGGTGCATGAGCGTGTCGCCGTCCGCAGACGCCTTGATCGCGAAGCTCCCCCACAAGCAGGCCGGCGTCGTTCGGCTCCCTTGCTGCCATGTCGGGACCCCTGAAATCCAGCGAGGTATCGTCGGCCATCTACAAGTCGGACTTTGCGCTGCTGAGCATGCCTCTGTCCAAAGACAGCTCGCCCCCATTCTCCGGGGGCATGTGGATGAATTTGGGCGATTGGCACTCGCCCTTGACAACACCCTCAACAACATCGACGTCGGCGAAAACAGGTTCGGCGCGAAGCAGTATTGTGAGTCCATTTGCCCGTGAGCTCTGCCGAGTATGAGAGCGCGAAGTTTGAACTTCTGATGGCATGGGCGCTGACAGTCCCTACTTAGACATCACAACGGCTTACTTTTCCGCAAGCCTGCCAGAACTTATTCTACTTGGTGTTAACGACTGCGGGGTTTCAGGTCACCAACGTCCATGAGCCTTTTGATTATGTTTCAAAGCCGCTTCTCTTGAGTGCGCCTGGCACGCAGAACGCCGCTCATGGACCTGTGACCGGGCCCAAATCACCAAGGCCCAAGTTACGTATCCTTGATGTCGGGTTTGGATCGGGGGATCAGTCTCTGTGCCTTGGTCTGGCACGGAAGCCATACAGTGATATGAAATCTGCTCACAATGAGCGGGAAGATCGCCACGCGGTCGACGCGTACATCGGCGTCCAGCCGGCAGGGTCGTCCACGAATTGGGCGCGCGAACGAATCGAATCGCACGGCAGTCTCTTGGAGGGACGTGTGACAGTGTTTGAGGCTGATGCCGCGGATCCAAGCAAATGGCCGGCGGACTTGCAGTCTCGATTAGCTTCTTGGAACTGCACTGAGACAGACGAGAACTGGGTGCTTGGACTAGACAGCCTTTACCATCTTCACCCGTCCAGAGAAGGGCTGTTTCGCTATGCCTACTCGCAACTTGGTGCTTCCATCATGGCTTTCGACATCTTGCTCTCTTGTGATGCTTCCAACGTGACCAAATTCGCGCTCTCTCGATTCATGGCCGTTTTGGGCGTGGGCCAGCTGCTCTCGGTCGCCGAATACAAGACGCAGTTGTACCAGGCCGGTTACACGGAGGAGAACGTCGAGCTGCATCGGATAAGCGAGCGCGTCTTCCCAGGGCTGATCGGCTATCTGGAAAGACGCGACAAGGAGCTCAAGGAGGCAGAGATCCAAGGCGGCCTGGGGAGGCTGCGATATGCTGGATCGCTGTTCAAGGCGCTGGGCTACTGGTCAGACAAGAAGCCGTACTGGGGATGGGGCATCTTGGATGCCTACCTCGTGGTTGCAAAGCAGCCACCCACACGGGATTCTCGACACGAGTAAGGAACAGACAGCGACGGAGCTGGCTGATCCCTCTGTGTTTTTGGAAACACCGCAAAGACACGGATTTTGAGTATTGGTAAGGGCGACGGCTCCTCTGTCAATCTCTCCATATCTCTGTCCTTTCAAGAAGAAGTCTTGGAGATATTCTAAGCAGCAGGATTTGGAGGGCAAGACTGGCATGGCTTCGTTGGCGATGACGATAGGATCACACGTGTTAGGCTTCAGATGACGTTCACCTCCCTTGTGCATGTCATAGACTTAGAATAGCATTGGTCGGTTACATGGAAGGAAGTGGCGTTCCTGCAAGAATAAAAAACCAAAAAACAGGCGCTGCCACGCAAAGCATTTCAAATGTGAGTCGCCGCTTTTACACGCTTTTTTCATATCGAAATGCCGTCAGATGCCTTCGAGAGTACGTTGATGGGTCACGATTAGGTCGTGAAAATAATCCTTTTTCCTCCAGAATCCCAATCGCCAGTCACGCCACCTGAACATTGCGCAATCACCTCTCAACCCTCCTCCTCTGCCTCTCTCATGCTTCGAGACGATTTTAGAACATTTCGTGAGACCCAGACAATCTTGGACCGAGCAATCCAACACCGGGCTGCCTTTCTCACTCTGTCCCATTCCAGAGATAGCTGTACCACATCATAATGCTCAGAATTCCAAGAATGCTGTCCCAACCGACGCTGCTGACCGCTGGGTGTGATTTCAAGGCCGACAGCAGCTTTTCGACAAACGCATCCAACGGCAGGTAATGAGCGGGAACGGACGCTTTCCAAACACGCTCGGTGGTCACCAGTTGCAGTCCGATGCCGCCTATTATGATGAATTTGTAAAGTGCTTGGGTCTTTCCAAGCACGGCTGGGAATAGGGGCGGTACAAAAAGCAACAGGTGGGATACGCTCAGCCAAGCTAGGAAGCTGTCAGCGTCAGTGCCTGTAGAGAGGATGAAGACGCTCAAGAAGGTAGCGTTGATGACGAGGAGGACGATCGAGTCGCCTAGCCAACCCAATGGCCGTCTGGTCGTGGGGTTTCCAGCAGGCTGATCTTTCAACGTTGGCGGTCGTGACCTGTCGTGCAGGAAGACCGCTGCGAGCGACAAGTTCATGGCGAAAGATACCGCAACCAGCTGTCCGAGCAGCATGTAAAGCCAAGCCTTCTTGATCCTGTTGTTTTTGGCTAATGCTTTGATCAGCTTGGCCCCTTCCCCAACCTCTCAAAAATGGTCTTTTGGATTCTTGAACTCACCAGCCTCACCCAACCATATGCTCCATCCAGTCGTGATCACGAAGATAGGTTGTGTCCACCTTCAGTTTAGTTAGAACGTATGAATGCGGTTGCCTTTCCCGGTGGGCACGGTATTTACCAGAATCTTGCAGGTGTCGCGCAAGCGGTCTGCCAAGCTTCCTTGAACAGACTTGACTGAGAGAGCCATTTGGCCAGCAGACGAACCTTGAACTGCACGTCTGCTTTCTCGCTAGGTCCTTTGGCATTGTGCCAAAGGCGGGCAATCCACTGGCCTATCAGCCATGGTACGTTTCCCAAAGTGCGGCTGTTCCAAACCCACGCCTCAAACGAGTGGCTGAAGAAGGAGTACATGAAGAACCATGTTGTGCCCAACGAAGTCGTGATTAATACTACAATAAGAAGTAGCTTCCAAATCAAAAGCCCGAGGCCGGCGTTCCGACGGCGACGTGCGGAGACGGCCAGCCAGCCCAGCCGGCCTAGGGAGAGCAGGCCCCAGAGGCCAAGACATCCGGAGAAAACAAGGTAACCTCCAAAGATTGCCAGAGCGCGAGAGTCCCTCGCATCACAACCCAGGATCTGTGGGAACTCCATCCTGCCTTCCCTGACAGACAGCGTCAACCCACGGCAAGGAGATCGGGCGCGTGGGTGGTCTATAAAGCACGTTGGGAATGATTGATTACCGGTTATTCAGCGTGTTTGTAATCGAGCCGCATGCACGCCACCGGAATTTGCGGCGAAACGCAGGAACAACGTTGTTGACCGATTGTGAGCGCCGCCGCTTGCGCGCTTTTAATTTGTTTGTTTCTGGATGCCAATGCTACGTTGATGCGCGGCTGAAGATGCCAGAACAATGTTGACGAAACCTGTGCTCTGTCACCTTAGCGCTGCAGCGAGAACCTTCCTCAACTGACTCGACGCTCGCTCCTCACATCCTCGCCCTGCCTTCTGTATGCTTTTCCGTCCCCCTCCTTCCCCCCCCAAAGAGCGGCGGAGCTATTTCACACCAACTTTACGCATCGCTTGGCTTTGTTTTTTTTTAAGCTAAGCCGTTTTGCAACTACGTTCCACGTTTCGTGTCTGCGCTGTTTAAAAAACATCTGGCATCGCCATGGGCGGCACTCGAGGGTCCTGGGTTCCATCTATCGCTCGACCGCGGCGCTGCTGGTGCACTCGGTGCTCATTTGAGTCTTGCTCATTTGAGTCTTGCCTCTCATCTATAGTCGACCCCATCCGCTTCAGTTTGCCGCTCTACTAACCTATTTAATGATTTGACGCCGCCGCCGCCACTTGCATGAAGGCCCAGAAACGGCCCCATAATGCCACCAATACGCCAAACCGTCGCTGTTGTCGGCTCTGGCATGGCCGGACTCACCACTTCGTTCTTGCTCAGTAGAGACCCAGAGCAAAGATACGACGTGCAGCTCCTTGAAAATGTATGTCAACAGTGCATCTAAGATCTGGGTCGTGAGGCTCACCTGGATGGTTTATAAAGGGCAGCCAAATCTCGCTCGATTCGCAATCGCTTTCGCTGCTCAATCCGGACACGGGGCTGGAGGAGCGCATTGACGTGCCGATGCGCGCCTTCGCTGCTGGCTTCTACCAAAACTTGAAAGCCATGTACGACTACCTGGGTCTCGACGTCCGCTATCACGATCAGCCGTTTGTGTTCGCCTTTTCCGACTGGTCAAAAAAGCCAGTCAACTCAAAGCCGCTGTTGGCCAAAGGCAAGCCGTACTTTGTGCACACGTCCAATCACCACCAGATACCGCCACTGAAGCCGTGCGAAATGGGCTTGCTCCGCTATGGCTTGGAACTCGTATTCGTTGTTGTGTCTTACATGCTGTTCACCATCAGTTGCTATTTGTTCCCACCCATAACGTGTCCGCAAAGCGAAAGAGCCGAATCTCTGTCAGAGTGGCTCGAACGTGTGCGGATACCTAAGCGCTTCAGCTCACATTACCTACTGCCGCTACTATCAAGTGTGGCTACGTGCACACACCAGCAACTGGGCGATTTTCCCGCGTCCGATGTCATACAGTACAAGAAAAAGACTCAGGGTCAGCCGCATTACGCGGTCTCGAACGGGGTTCGGGAGGTGTCCGACATTCTGTGCAAAGACGTTCGGATCCGCCTTTCCTCGACAGTCACCAAAGTCGAGCCGCTACGAAGTGGATCCGGCGTTCAGGTGACATGGCTGACCTCTGACGAGAAGGGCCGAGCGGAGCACTCGGAAGTCTTCGATCGAGTCGTCTTGAGTGTTTCACCAGACGTAGTTGCTCGCGTGTATTCGCCGCTTCGCGACAGGCTCAGCGCCATCCCGACTACGAACGTCATGTGCGCGATCCACGAAGATCGGACATTTGCAACTCACACCTTTCAAGCAATCGGACACGATCCCCGGCGAACCAAGAGGCAGACCTCTCTGGAAGAAAGTCTGCTGCTGAACAGGGTCCAAAGGAGAAGCGCACAGGTGATTCATCTTCAGACTGTCCACAATTCGGGCGCCACGCGGACTGAAGCGATCCACATTCAACCATCGGGCAATCTGGTTACAACGTGCCCGTTGGATGAGCGCATCTGCACAAAGTCGATCCAGACTTCGACCTTCACCAGGGTCTTGAGGAACTCAGAGTCCAGAGCTATCATCAACAGCATGTTTGGCGACCGCCGTGAAAAGAGCTCTGCACAAATGTCAGAGGCAAAGGAGCTCGGATGGGCCAGAAATGGAGATAACAACGTATGGCTAGTTGGTGGATGGTGCTGGGATGGTATGGTTTTGCTCGAAGGATGCATAGTCTCTGCGATGAGGGTTGCTGATGATTTCGGCGTCGACGTCCCATGGCGATGATGGCTTTGGACCTTTGGACCTAGTGCATTGATTGGAGAAAGCTGGCCTGGCGCAATCGCACTTTACATATATATATTTATATATATATATATATATATATGAATGAACCTTTTCTCAATGACTGTTAGGAAGGAGCACAACGGCTAGTCACGTGACTCACGGCAGATATAGTTTCTTATGTCAATCCCTCAGAATCACCAGAATCAATCAGGTAGCAATACAATTGACTGATATCTCACTTTCAAAGGTTGTACGACTACGACCTGACAGTGACGACAATCACGAACAGTCCCCCACTCGCTTGCCACTGCGATAGAGCAATTACATAAAGCAACTTCGTCTTGCTCGCTCGAGCGGACAATTGTCCCGCAGCGACTTGTGCCAGCCTTGTTGTTTTCAGGTGCGCATCCGGTCAGTTGAAAACCGCCGTGCAAAGTAACCGGCTCGGGCGCGACGATCACCAACCGAATCTACACGAGTCATGCACGACCGCTGAACCTTTCAATGTGGCCAAGTCTGCGCACATTGCATCTGTCCGGCCGGTCTTGCGCGTCTCGCCAGCAAATCCTCTGACAGGAGTTTCCGCCACTCTCGACGCCGACGGCCCCAAAGGTACCAAGTAGAGATTCGGCTGTCGAATCGCTACTCCGTGAGCCGTACCTTTTCCGCTGCAAACATGCCAAGCATTAAAGTGGCTGTCATTGGGGCTGGGTAGGGCAACATTCTGTCTCCTCCGAAGTGAACGAAAGCGAGTGACTGATTTTGGACGAATCATCGATTCCAGGCCCGGTGGTCTTGTGACTCTCAAGACATTGCTCGAGAATTCGACTGCTGAGAACCCCATCGAAGCCAGGCTATTCGAGGCGTAAGTGATCAACTTCTCAGCAGGAGCAGTCGCCAATCCGTGGCCCTAACCACAAGTTTCACGGCAAAAGTGAGGCAGAGATAGGAGGCACGTTCAAGTATCGCGGATACGAGAATGCCGAGCTTGTGAGCTCTAAGCATCTCACTGCCTTCTCGGACTATCGCTTCCCTCTGGACTCGTCCGACCATGTCTCGCTCCCCCAGTACTGTGACTACCTCCAGGGCTACGTGGATCACTTCGCGCTCGGTCCTCACATCCACCTTGGACGCCGAGTCGTGTCTGTCACGCCATGCTCGAGTGATAACCCCTACAATCACGAAGTGGCTCACGCCCCCGCTCACGAAGATCCAGCTCGTCCCAAAGAAGACTGTGAACGGTACCAATGTACACATGTCGCAGTCTGCACCGGTCTCCACGTCAAGCCAAACATCCCCAACATCCCCGGTCTCAGCCATATTCCCGGACCCGTGTTCCATTCGTCCAAGTACAAAGAGCGCTCCCAGCTCGCGAACCGCCATGTCATGATTCTCGGCTGCGGAGAGACCGCGATGGACATAGCGTACGAGTCGGTCAAAGCCGATGCCAAGTCAGTGACCATGTGCTTCCGCACCGGCTTCCTCTCCTTCCCCAAGAGACTCGGAGGATTCAAGGTCTTCGGAAAGGAGTTTTCAGGCCAGTTGCCCATCGACGGACTGATCACGAACCTATTCGAAACCGCCTACGTCCACAGTGCGATCGCCCAGAGCAGACTGAGATGGTTTGTGTCCGATTTCGTGATCAAGCGTGTACTGTGGTTTTTGACCGGCACCCAAGGTCAGTTGCGCTCGGCGTGTTCATATGAGGTGACGGAAAGCGCTGATAGCTAATCACCACCTGTCCAACCAGCCGGCATGAATCAACATGTGGGGGAGCTGCCAAACGACCGCCTGGGTCGTGCATATGTCTTCCTCAACAAGTCCCACAAAGCAATGCCTTTCTTGAACAGGCCCTACAAGACCAAGAATCGCTTTCTCAGCATGATAGGCAATGAATTCCTGGACGACCCGGAAGACGCCATGTCGGATCGAGTGGTCGACACCTGCACATTCCCTTCGTATATCGATGAGACCGGTCGAGTGATCTTCGAAGAGAATGTGTCACGGAAAGACTATCTGCGCTTGAAAGACCGCGAGGTGCGACCGGACTGCGTGGTACTTTGCACCGGGTGAGTGTTCATGAGACACCGCGCTAGGCGATACACCAGCCAGCTCGCTTTTTAATCGTGTCGTTGCAGATATCAGCAGACTTTCCCCTTCCTAGCGCCAAGCTATCCCGTCTCTTCAGACGCCACTGTGCGCAACATCCTTTCGCCCAAAGACCCGACTCTCGCGTACATCGGCTTCGTGCGCCCCGGAGTCGGCGCCATTCCGCCCCTCGCCGAACTGCAGGCTCTCTGGTTCACGGCAATGCTGACCTACCAGATGCCGCTCCAACAGTCCATCCACCTCCCGCCGCCGCAGCGTCCCAGTGGCAAGTATCAAACGGTCCTGCCCAACTTCGACTCCCCGCACTACCACCTGCTCGCGCCCGAGAACGGCCGGATCAAGTACGGGGTCGACCACTCGGCCTACTCGGCGACGCTGGCCCGCGACTTCGGCGGCTCGCCGCGCCTGACCGAGCTGCTGCGCACCCACGGCGCCCGCGTCACGCTCGACTACTGCTTCGGCGCCGCCTTTGTCACCTTCTACCGCCTGCTGGGGCCCTTCCGCTTCGCGGACGCCCCGCGCATCGCCGCCACCGAGCTCGAGGGCACCATCCGCCGCCGCGGCCTCCTGGGCAACCTCTTCTTCGGCCTCATCCCCATGGCCTTCTACGGCCTCGTCAACCTGCTGGCCCTGGCGCTCGAGGCCGCCGGCGTCCTGCGCCTGGTCGCCCCGCCGGCGCCGCGGCGCGCGCCCGAGCGCAGGGCGCACAGTGCAGGGCGGCGCCGCCTGCGAATCGGAGGCGCGGCCGAGCGAGAAGGGCGCGCTGCACGGCGCGGCCGAGCAGCCGAGCCAGCCGTGAGCCGATCGTGAGCCGATCGTGAGCTGATGGTGAGCGAGCCTGGCCGGCCCTGCGCAGCGTAGCGTAGCCAGAAGCGAGCACGAGCCCGTCTGGGCGACGCCGAGCGTGCGCTGGCGGGGCGGCAGCGCCTGGGGGCCGCGAGGCGGGGCACGGCGAGCGGCGGCTCTGGGGGGGGGGGTTGACGACGATGCATTGACTTGCTCGAATCTGTTGATTGCTATAGACTATGCCATTCCCTAGACTGCCGCCTCTCCCGTCCCCTCCTCCCTCCGTCACCCCCTCTATCCGTCCATCAAACCACCCACCCGGCTCACGCCGCCGTGCCCTCCACGGTCGCGTCCTCCTTCTGCTCCGCCGCGCCCGCCGCGCCGCCCTCGTCCGCCTTGGAGAAGGCGCGGCCGCCGCGGGCCAAGAAGGCGTTGTCCGTCTCGCCGCCCATGTCCTCCGGCGGGACCCCAGCCGCTGGTCTTCCAGGCGGGGATCTCCAGCACGTACATGGTGTCGATCTCCTCCAGGCTGCGGCCCTGGGACTCGCCGACGAACAAAAACACGACGACGGCGCCGGTGAACAGGCAGGCGGCGAACACGTACCCATACCTGTAGTCGATGTCGTGCGTGATGTAGGGGGTGAAGAAGCCAATGAGGAAGTTGAAGGTCCAGTTGGCGGAGGTGGCGATGCCCATGGCCTTGGCGCGGTAGCGGCTCGGGTAGATCTCGCCGACCAGGGCCCAGATGATTGGCGCCCAGGTGGTGGCGTAGCCGACGATGAACAGACAGGCGAAGACGATCATGACCACGCCCGCAGTGTACGTCCTCTTTGCCCGCTTGCAGCAGGAAGTGGCCCACGGATGCAAAGACCATGAAGCACATGAAGCACCACAGGGCGCCCGTGATGAGCGATTTCCGACGGCCAAAGTGCTCAACGACGTACAGGCCCACGAACGTGGATCCGAAGTTGACGCCGCCGAGGATCATCGCCGTGATGAAAGAGTCACTGATGCCGACCGACTGGAAGATGGTCGTTCCGTAGTAGAAGAAGTAGTTGGCGCCGGTCAGCTGTTGCAGGGACTGCAAGACCATGCCGAGAACGGTTCGATAAGCCATGCGAGGCGCAGTGAAGATCTCATACCAGGGGGTGCGAGCCTCCGTGCTGCTCGGCTTCGAACTTCTCTCGGATCTCCCGCATCTCGCGGATGACCTCGCGATGGTTTTCGGGAACGCCGTAAGAAAGCGCGACGGTCTCTCTGGCCCGTTCGATGCGACCGTTGCGGAAGTCCCACCGAGGAGACTCTCTGAGGAACATGATGCCAATAGCCATGATGACGGGAGGGATGAATCCAATGCCCATGGGAAGACGCCAGGAGAGTGTGGTCAAGTTGGTGTGTGTGCCGTAATTGATGCAATCGGCTAAAAAGATACCGAAAGTGATGAACAATTGATAACAACTACGTAAAATGACATATGAGTTTGAGCTTTGATTGAATGTCTCGTTCAAACAGTAGACATACCTGATGAGAGCACCGCGGATCTGTTTGGGCGCCGTCTCGGCCTGGTACATAGGTGTCATGACAGACAAGCCGCCCACTCCGAGACCAGCGACCAAACGGCCCATGGCGACTTGCACCCAGCGGCCGCGCGTAGAGGTGATTTGGATGACGACTCCGATGCAGAAGACGAAGCACCAGACAACGACGGCCAGTCGACGTCCAATGAAGTCGGCGATCGGCGCGTTGACCAACACGCCAATCAACGTGCCGATCGACAGCAGACCTACAATAGTGCCCTCTCGGGCGTTGGAGAAAGGAGTGCTGGAGTTGGGGTCGTTGGCGAAGTACTCGATGAAGCTTCGCATTTCAACGAAACCGGAGATTTGACCGGTGTCGTAGCCAAAGACCAAACCACCCAAAGATACAATCAAGACCATTGCGAGGATGCGGGCTCGAAACAGTCGGATGGGCGTGTCGTCGATCGAGTCGGGCAACGCATCCTTTTCATATTCTCGTTCTTGCTCGCTCTCCGAATGTACTCCCGGAGGATTGATCCCGGGAGCCGGCTTCTTGAATCTGGACATGACGCCCATGCTGCCAGTCTTGCGTGGCTAGAACACCTTTTTTCAAAAACCAAGCGGCCTGTCTGATAAGGGTTGAGCGTAACGTGGTCTGCTGCGGGGTCTGGGTAGAAGGGGGCCCTGAACTAACGGAAGCAATGAGCACGGAACAAGCGGGAGCGAAAGAAGAGCAGCAGCGCGTTGAAAGAAGAAGAGATGGAGGGTGACTAAGCGCAACACACAATTATACGCCAATCTAACCGTGTCCCCACAGGAAGGAAGTTCGCTAACAGAAGCCCGGCAGGATCACGAGACGGGCCATGGAAGCTGACGTATGTATGTCGAAAGCGGAGTCTTCTAGAAAGACGCTTGGGATGTAAGGAAGGCTCGCGTGGCAGGGATCGCCACCGATCGCACGCCGTCAGAACACGCTAGAAATAAGACAAAGCTTAGCGCTTCACCACCAAGGCTCACTGCAGCAACAGGAGAGCAAGCCAGCACAGCGCTCATGACTCGCAGATAGATTAATCATACTATTGACTTCCGGGATCGGTGGCCTTGTTACGGAGTTTATGCTCAATAGGCGGGGACGGACGTCTCTGAGCATTTCCATCCGCATGTCACCCTTGACCGCGAATGTTGAGCTGGGGGTGGGATCGCAGATCGTTGTGCCGGACAGTCGCGATCGAAGATTTGGGACGTTGACGAACGGCGGCACGATTAGTACGGTTTATTAGTCAGGCCAGTATCACGGCAGGTCAGGAAATTGTGACATGTGCCGCCATGGGTGCCGGCCGCCGCCGACGCCAAGCGAAAAGCGCCGGACGCCGACGTCATGAACGGCCTTGCTTGATCTTCAGATTTGCCTTGTTTTCGGGGTTAATTATGGCCGAAACCGCTTGCACTGCAAAAGCGTTGGGGGACCTTGGCGACAGCGATTGGTATTTACAACTCTTCAGCGATGGTATAAAGTCCCCGCAGACGCTGAGGCGCCGCGCAGGCCCGATGGCTCGAGTTGCTTCATTGGGCCGGTCGAATGATGCAGGACAGGCCTGACGGCGGGCTATCGCCCAAGAGGATAATCACATGTTGAGACGCAACGCTTAAATTTTAGCTGCACATTAGTCTGGTGTTAAGGTTAAATGGCAGTGAAACCGCTTTTCTAGTCATCCAAATATGCTTCTTCTATCAAAATTCCACCCGCCAGCTTCCGCCTTCGTTGTGGAGGCTTTCCTGCAGCCTTTGCTGGGTGTTGCAGCACAGGATCGACAGGTGAGCAGACGCTTCGCCGGTCAGCCCCTACTCATCTTCGGCGTGCCCATTCGGCTTAATTGACGAAGCCTCCTCAAGAGTGTTGGCACTGCTTCTTTTGGCGTCTTTCGGTGTCAATACGCCGCTATTGTTGCCCCCGGCCGCAGTTATGCTGCCAGCCATGCTATCATTCCGACTGTGCCCGAGCATCCCACTAGCCATGCTCGCCGCGTCAGCTTTGATGCTGGCACCGTCTCCCGTGGCTGCACGCAGACTGCCCGTATCGCCCGCCCCACGTCCAGCATAGATGCTGTTCCTCTCCGAACTCAAGGCCGGGGCGTTCATGTCCCGTGAGCTGTACACGCTGACTCGATCCGAACTAACGAGCCCCGCATGGCTCAAGCTCGGCCGCTGCGCCTGGCTCGATCCACCTGCGGGGCTGACGGCACCCTCGCGATCGAAAGACTTGTCTCCTTTTGCAGACAACGGCGGCTGTTGAGCACCCGCCGTCTCCGTGGTTTGGCTCAGCACCGAAAGAGGCAGAGACTCCCGGCTGCCGCCCCACTGTGAAGAGGGTGCAATCGCTCGCACCGAAGCGTTCGTATCCAGGCTGTTGCGACGGCGATGCTGGAACTGCGACGACGATGCCAGCGTCATAATCGACGCGTTATCCGTCAACAAGTTGTTCGCAGTCGCGCTTCGGTATGTCGTTGGCTGGTTGACCTGTCCGTTACTGGCCGGCTGGCTGCCGATCTGCATGTGCGCTGGGATCGAGGACGCGGGCGTGGTGGGGTATTGGTGTTGAAAGTATTGAGAGGATTGTGAGAGGTTCGCAGTGTGCGTCGGATGGCTGGGAGTGTTGTTGATGTTGGTCAGTAGATGCGTCGAAGGCGCTGTGGATTGGATCGTCGTCAGAGTCGTCGTCAAAGACCGTGAAGAGTGGTTGGAGGACGAGAAGACACTGTTGCCTCCGCCCGAATGTGACGACTGACCCGCGTTCATGATGGTGCTTCCACCACCTTTGGACTTGCCATCGCCTGTATCAGGGCATGTTGCCGCATCGTCCGAGCTTGCTTGCACGCCTTCGTTTGTGACTTCATTGCCGTCGTCGTGCGAACCGGATGCGCCATCTGCTTCCCCAGACCGTGGTCTCGCATCTGCTGGTGTTTGACTGTTCGGCTCCTCGTCCTCTGCGCACGGATCGTATGCCAGCCCGCTCTCAGCGTCGATAGCTGATAGTTGCGGTGGCTCAAGCGGGACCTCGGCCACTCTGGTAGTCTTGCCCTTGCGCTCGTTTCGTTCCGAAGACTCTTTGCGGACTTTCTTCGACGATGTCTTGTTACCGTTTGATTTGAGATGAGTGAGTTTTCTAACCCATGTCGTAAAAGGCTTGCGTTTCGACGGTTTCTCTAACACTCAACCGCGTTAGATCTCCTTGACGGCACCAAAAATAAAGGTTTGCTCAACTAACCAGTCGCTGTAGCCATGCTTCGACCAGGGATTTGGTGAATAGCCTTTGCTTCACTGATCCGGCAACCGTAATGCCGTAGATATCGATCTCAGGCGCTTCCGCGGAGCAGTGTTGCAAGGGGTTGTGTACAGAGGAAAACGATGAAAATGTCTAGGAGAAAGAGACAGAGGGCAGCTAGCTGTCAGGGTTTCAACCCGTCACTTTATTGGTGCACGACCGCGGGAGCACCCCCCGAGGGGGGGGGGGGGGCGTCAGCCTTACGGCTTCACGCCCTCAATATTGCGCCTAGTATCGCGTTTGCGCCTTCAGTATGGGGGAGGTAGCCAACTGTTTTTACAGTTTCGGTCGTCTGAGCTTTGATCCTACATAACACTAATGGATCGAATCTGCTTCAATTCCCACATCATGTCGCGCCAGAGGCCTACCTTAGTTTCCTGCTGCTCCTCCCTCGCCAGCAGTCCACTGTCTACAAACAGCTCGCGTGCGGCGAGCGACGGCGCAAGCACTTCGCACTCAAAAGTCCGCGACCAGAACCTCGGTCTTGACTTGTTCCTCCACGATGCTTTCGCCTCTTTCGTAACATGCCCCCTTTCGCTGACCAAACTACTGGCCAGCTGCTCGCTTCGCTGCTTGTTTTGTTTGCTCTGCTTGTACATAAATGCAGAGAATTCCCACATCGCTCTATTCTCCGATCTGGTAAGAATGTACTTCAAGTGAAATTGCCGTTCCTTCTGGTTCCGGAGGTTCCACGGAGGCAGCTTCTGGAAGTACTCCGCTTGAGACGTCAACAGCGACTTAAGCGATTGGTTTTCGTGTCCAATCTCCCGAAGTGTCTCTTTCAAACCCCTGAGATCTCCAATGCCTGCTTCGAGGTTTTCCAATCTCTGGGAATTTGAACCAACACTCTCTCCAGACACCGTCGTAGATTTCCCAACAGGCGTGTCACCAGTCTTGTTCGGAGCTCTGGCGTTTGGAATGACTGCTGTCGCCGGCTCATTTGTAGCTGTGCCAGATCGCTTTGCGAAATCTTCAATCCAAGGAAGTTTCCTTGACGACACAGACTTTGCAGTGGCTGCCGCCTCCCCATCGCTTGTTCTTTGTGAGCCAGGCCTCATTATAAGGTTCGGGATCCTCCCATCTTCATCATCGGAAGAGTCGCTGATCACGATAGGTGAGTCTCCAGCATTACCCGAAAATCGCCTCTTTTTGTATGGCGGTGGCAAATCTGTTCGTGATAGCAGCGCTCGTGAAGTTGTTTGATCAATGCTCCTGCTTGATAGTGCATCTCCAACAGATGTCGCCTGTGCGCGTGCCATGTCGCTCGATCTTCCAGCTCTGTCGCTGACGTTCGGTCGTTGATTCAACGATCTCAGGACCCTTTGTTCGGAGCCTATCGCGTACAGCGGACTCTCCACATCAGGATTGTTGAGCATTTCTTGTGACCTCTCACTCATCGATAGATTGACTGAAATCTTTCGACCTTCGTGCTCGAGCCTCTGGCCAGCTTCTTTGAAAGCTCGGAAAGCCTTCGAATCTCCTTCGTGAGAGTCTGGAAATATCAAAGAGTACCGATCGTTCTCCAAGTTCCGTGTATATCTGGCCACTCCCTTGGACGAGAATATCTGTCGCAGGAAAGTTGTGTTTTGTTTGTTTACCGGCATTTTTATTGTTAATTTCGATGGCTGTCTCGATGCATCACTCGAAATTGAGCTCATGATGACTATCGTTCTTAGTCGATTAATGAACGGATACGGGGCTGATCGGCAATAGATGGGCGCGGGAGCGTGTATGTGGGTCAGACCATCGCCTGCGCATAGCTTACTCGTGAAGAGAGGCAGTGCCTAAACGAAGCCAGAGATGCGCGAATCCGACAGCCGGCGGCAAGACCGCATAGCCCAGCTGGATCCAACAAGAATCACCTAGTTTTGTGCCATTCTATTAGCTCAATCTGGCGGACGATCTCAACAAGGCAGAACTTGGCGAAAAGCCAATAGGCTTGTCTCATCAATATTCGAGACTTTCAGAGATTCCTCAAATGTACGTCATTCACCCAGCCCGAGTGTTTGAAATTCAGATCCCGGCTCGATTCTATCTCAGCTCTTTCTCCCGGTTTCACAGCTTTGACAAAATAGTCCGGTCCTTTGTGTCGGAGCCTTTGGCTTCGCTACCTGTTGGATCGCAGTAACGAGGCTCATAATCCGACAGCCTGCCATAAGACAGCTTGGAATGTCCGCTATCTGTAGCATGAATGCTTAAACATGGTTCTCTGATCAAGCTGATGCCGAGATGCAGGTGCTGCAAGCCAACCGAAAGAGAGAGCGTCCTCAATAAAGGTCATCGATATCCAGAGATTTACATTTCGAACAGCCTTCAGGCAGGGCTCAGACCTTTTACCAAAGGATCATCATGTATTTTTTTCGTTCTCTAAAGTACGCGTGATCGTTGCGAGTACTCCTGGTCCATTTGCATCCCGGCAGGACCAGTCAACAACCGGAGCACGAGAGACTAACCTTGCTCTTGTCCGAATGACACACCTTTAAGCGCCAAGAGGTCGGTTAAAATGCTTATATAGGGTCGTATCCTCTAGAAAGCTCCTTGTTGTGCGTTTCGGTCTTTCGGAAACATGGTTAAACCAGTCTCCAGGAACTTGGAAACGTCGGTCCGGGAAGTCAATGACAAACACCATAGAGGACGCGAACCCAATCGATAAGCCCTACAGTGAACAATTACGCTAGCCCTCAATGGTGGAGTGGAGGGGCTAATAATAATGCTCTTAAAAGTACCTGATAATAACGATAACCCTTAAATATTTACTGTGATCTGTACCGTGACGTGTGTCAACGCATTGCACTGGAGATCCACGTACTCCTCTTTCCCCCAACTGCATGGATTTCCTAAAATCTGCTGTCGCTTCAGCCATATCTAAAGGCCCAATAGGAGCCTACTCGCTTTCCGACCGTGTGGATGTGGACAATTCGGTTTGGGCTCTGAACAACGCTACCAAAAGAGTGAGTAGCTTCAGTCCAGCCTTTTCGCACAACCGGCTAATTGAAGGTTACGGCCAGGAAAGTGGTCAAAGATGTAGCATCTTTACGTTCGATGTCGCCGCCAACAAATCGAAATTACCCATTGCGCGTAACGCTGTCCGAAAATGCAGAACCCTCCACCATCCTGGAGTTGTTAAGGTCCTGGACACTATAGAAGTCAGACCATCCTTTCATCTACTTCCTCACAACTGCATACCACGTTGCTGACTGCCGTACTACAGACAGAGTTCCAAATTTACATCATCACTGAACGCGTCATCCCTTTATCATGGCACATACGGCGCAAGAGCTTGGCGGAGGAGACATTGAAATGGGGTCTATACAGCGTCGCCGTCAGTATTTCACAGCGCAAATCGCTCTCGCCATCTGTGCTGACCACCGTATAGAAAGCCGTCAAGTTTATTAATGAGGAGGCATCCTCGATACACGGATGCATAAGAGCATCCTCGATATTCACGGCTGACAGCGGAGAATGGAAGCTGAGTGGCTTCGAAATATTAAGCTCTGTCAAAGACGACGAAGCGATCATCTATGTGAGTTTCCTCGCTAGTTGGCTTTGCGATTCCTTGCTCACCCGTCGACTCCCGCAGACTCATGGTAGCCTTGTCCCGGATTCAGGCCGATTCGCACCCCCGGAAGTTGCCAAGGGTGGTTGGGAGGCTGTTAGGAAAAACCCACTCTCCGCTGTTGACTCGTATGGGTTCGGCGTACTTGTATATGAGTCGTTCAATGGAGCCTTTCCTGGCCAGGATCATCTTCCTCGCGCGACCAATATTCCTCAGACGATGCAAGTGAGCTACAAGCGCTTGATTAATGCCAACCCCAAAGTTCGCCTACCTGTGTCTCATTTCTATGATCAAGGAAGGAGAAGCGGAGGATTCTTTGAGACTCCACTTATTACCTTGACTGAGAATATAGAGAAGCTCGGTCTCATGAGCGATGGCGAACGAGAAGAATTCCTTGAGTACGTATATTTCGGGTCTCTTACACCGGCTGAAAGTTGCTGACTTTTGCCAGACACGTTCAACAAATCGGAGATGATTTCCCCGAAGATTTTATGAAACGCAAGATCATGCCCGAGCTCTTGAAATCTGTCGAATTCGGTGGCGGTGGTCCCAAGTGTCTGGATGCAGTGCTCAATATAGGTACCAAGCTGACAGACGATGAATACGACGCGCAACTGACCCCGGCTATCGTCCGCTTATTCTCGAGCTCTGATCGCGCTGTCAGAGTTTGCCTGTTGGACAAGCTACCTCTGATGATTGACCATCTAAGTTCCAAGTTGGTTAGCGATAAAATATTCCCCAACATGATCACTGGGTTCACGGATACTGCGCCATTAGTTCGCGAAACAACTGTAAAATCTGTACTTACAATCATTCCGAAATTGTCTGATAGGGTCGTTAACGGAGAATTGCTAAAATACCTGGCGAAGACTGCAAACGATGCCGAGCCAGGTATCCGCACTAATACGACTATCTGCCTGGGCAAGATCGCCAAGCATCTCAACGCAAATGTTCGTATCACTGGCGGAATTGTTGTCGAGTCATGTTCGTTACTGACTACTCACTCGTACTAGACTCGGTCGAAAGTTTTAATTGCAGCATTTGGACGCTCTCTACGCGATCCTTTCGTACATGCTCGCAGTGCAGCATTGATGGCTCTCTCAGCTACCTCAGACATGTTTAAAGAAGATGACTGCGCCAACAAAATTCTTCCAGGGATGTGCCCGGTGTTGCTCGACAAAGAGAAAATGGTGCGAGATCAGGCAAATAAAACCCTGGATATCTACCTACATCGTGTTCGACGCCATGCTCAGAGCTTGCCAGACATCAGTACGCCCACCGCACCTTCAGCGAACGATTCAAGTGTAAGGGCGCCAAACCCAGCTTCCGCAAGCGATTCATCTTGGACGGGCTGGGCCATCTCGTCGTTCACCAACAAGCTGGCATCCGCCTCCGGTGAACTGCAACCCCGACCCAACGGAGCCGTCACGAGCCAACCGAGCAGTAGGCCGACGTCGGTGCACCCCCCAGTCTCCTTGAATGGTCGTCCGTCGAGTGGTGCAGGCAAGCCTCCGCTCGCGCGCAACCCAACTGACACGACGAGGTTAGCGGCATCGTTCGTATCACCCACCGTAGCCGCCGAAGACGACGAGACGCCGTGGGCGGATTTCGATGATGGTCAAGAAGCGGACGACCAAGGGGCCACTGCGGACGCATGGGACGCGCTTGGCGACTGGGATGATGATGGAGGAGCCATCAACACCAAAACATCGACGTCGTCCCGCACCTCCACGCGGCAGCCGTCGCTCTCCCAAACTTCACCAAAAGCTGCAGGAACCCAGTCCTCATCGTCGGCGGCGACGGCGTCCTTTGACGACGGCGGCGAGCCGGACTTTGCCGGTTGGCTCAAGGCCAAGAAGGACGCCAGCAAGCCTACGGCCAAGGCCCTGCCCAGAGGGCTGGCCAAGGCCGGCCAGCCGACGCTCAAAGCTTCCCCGGTCACTCCTGGCGCCGCAAGCACCACCACAAGCACCACCGCCGCCGCCACATCCGTCAACCACACCCGCCGCAACCCGCCCCCGGACGACGACAACGAGGATGACTGGGGCGGGGCGTGGGAGTAGCGCTAGAAATACTCAATAAGAATTAATGTTATGAAATCGCCGAGGAAACTCCCCGTCTCGAGAGCCGTGGTCCGCAGTCGTGCTAGTGCTCGTGCGTCTGTGTTCCTCCATGTTCGTCCTCCCCCGTTTCCCAGACAGCCGCGAAGCGGTTGCCGGCAAGTCGCCGAGCAGCATGATCGCCACCAAGTGAAACACGTGTTTTCCATTCAGGTCAAGGCAGCTGCTGTGGCGGCGTGGCAGTGTGAGCACTAGACGGTCTTTTCTATCATGGAGATTCTCCTTGTTCATTTGGTTTGCTTGTGATTACAGAATACATCAAGTGCTGCGTGATGACTACCGAGCCGCGGCCTCGCTGTTGGCACCCACTTCCAGCCTTGCAGAGCTGCCTGCGCTCGTCGGCGTTGGTTTCCTACGTGCTGTCTTTCGGTCTTCAGGTTTGGCACAGAAAACCCAGAACGACCCCACACCCACATCTAGCGGCCAACCTCGGAGTAGTCGTTCAGCGCCACGCACACGGTGCCCCGATGGTGTCCGCTGTATTGGCGGATGATGCTCTGGCTGCTGAGCTCCCACAGGCGGGCATAGTGATCGCTGCAGGCGGTGACCAGATACGCCGAGTCTGCGCTGAATGCACAGTCCCAGACCCAGCGCTGATGGGTGGTGAGCTCAGCCTCGAGTTGAAAGGTTTTCGAGGGGTTATCTTGAGGAGATGAGGGTCGGAGTACGGTCGACCCGGTTCCTCCAGACATCGTGTTGCCGCTCACAGTGCTGGGCAAGGGAGCGCCCAGGGGCCCGCCCGGTGGTGCGCCGTGCGCATTTACGTTGCTGGCTAGCGGTGCAGCACCCATGGGAGGATGCGGAGTCGACTTGAATTGTCTCGCTCTTTGATTTGTATCACTGTGCTCTGTGTCTGCCGACGAAGACGAATGCGAATGTGAATCTGTGCGAGAACCTGAGCTGGAGCCCTCTGGCGAGGCGGTGGCGTCTAGGTCAGGCACGGCCCATATGCGGGTTGTGTGGTCTGCGGAGCAAGTAGCGAGGTGTTTGACGTCGGGAGAGAGTAGGATGCGGGTAATGTATTGTTGATGGGCGGAAAATTTGCAAACGGGAACGAGAGAGGTGATATCGAGAAGTTGCAGCATGCGCCACACGTAGACATTGCCCTGTTCCACTATAAGTCAGCTCGCTCATCACGCGATGTGCGTGTTTCTACCAGACTCACATGATTGTTTCCGGCACAGAAAAGGGAGCCGTCTGAGGCGACGGTCACAGAAGACACAGACACATCTTCTTCGGGGACTAGCTGATGGCTGCATTTGTTTTCACCCAGATCCCATATGCGGACATTCCCCCCCCGGTCGCAACTGATAAGCTCCCCCTGGTTTGGATGTATCACCACGTCGTTGACCGGCGTTCCACAGCTGTAATTCCTTTGGACAGTGCCGGTCTTTGTGTCCCAGATCTTGACGGTGCCATCCTCACTGCTTGTGACCATCCATTTGGCGTCGCAATGAAACCCAACCCCAGTAATATTGTTTGTGTGTCCCTCAAAAGTCAAAACAGGGTTCGAGCCCGAAGGATGTCGAGGATCGCAAGCGTACAGCTTGACATTGTGATGGCCCGCGGCGGCGAGGTATCGTTTGTCGGGTGAGATACACAGCCTGTTGATTTGAGAATCCGAGAAATTAATCTGGCGCGTACAGATTCCTGAAAGTGCCTCCCAGAATCTTAATGTGAATGTCAGTACTCATGACAGATGAGGGGTTCGGAGAAAAGTCTCGCGACTGACCTTATTGTGTGATCGTAGCCCGCTGTTACAATGTATGCATGTTATTCCCAAGTTTCATTACGTCCCTGATGCTACGCGAGCGGACTGACCTGTGCAAAGAATGACACTCATGGTTTCGCGACTCATTTTCGAGGTGAGGCTCACATCACCTCAGGTTTGAAAGATCTTTTTATTTTGTAAAATCCGCGTGGTACACGCGGGGAAGACTCTCGTAGGCCTTGTATGGGGCTGAAGCTGCCCGAAGCTGGTCCTCTCCTCAACAATAGATCATCCGACTCATCCACATCCGTTCTGAGTTGTGAAGTCTATGGTGGTACAGCCAGTCGGAGCAATATCGCTGTTGTCGAGCTATTCAAGATGTCAGACATAAGCATATATAATTTCCAGCGTCGAGAAGCAGTCATGTGAAAGCGCGGCGAAGCGCGGTGCGTCACCTAGGGCACGGCCCGTTCAACGGGAGCTAACCCCGTTGAATGTTAGCTTAAGTAGGTAGATATCAAGATATCAATGGGTGATGAGTTGGAAAGCTGGCGATGATGCCTCATTTCGGTGACTCTAGTTATCTCTTCATTGGAGGGACGCCTATAACGTGGGATTGAGCGAATGAAACTCTGAATTTGAGATACATTCTTATCCTTACTGAAGTGAGGTTGAGCGTTCCACAACCAGGATTTATTATATATCGAGTTTCAGGTGAATAAGCACGCACTGCATGGCCAGAGCCTAAAGTGATGATACTCGACATCGATATCATGCCTCTCAAGACATGTTTGAGCTTATCTTCGCCTCCTCCTATAACCAAGATACTGCAGCGAGACAGTTACCTCCAACCCACAGGGCAGCTTTATTTTGCGATGATATCTTCCCAAGTGAACAATATTCTCATCCTGATGCCCTCCTCGTACGACATCCTGGTTCTGCGGAACCTTTGAATTTGTTTCTCCGCAGCCAAGTAGCTCACCACATGAAAACTCTCTCTGCCTTGTCTAGTGCTTCGAGTGGGACTTCTTGCTGCTGCTTTCACCAATGACTGCACGAAGGACGAGATTGACGATAACAGCTGCAATGAGAGCCAGCGTCAAGACGGTTGGCCCCAATCTGTCATCAAATCCTCCGAATCCTCCTACTCCACCACCACTGGAACCACCCCGGGTCCTGATCTTATTCGCTCGCCAGTGAAAAACGCCAAGCGCGTATATCATGCCAACCATGGCGACAATTGTGAAGCATGCTGCGGAAATTTGCCCGGCTCGGTCACCAAAGTTCAAAAGACCGACAGCCAGGCCTCCGAGAATGACGGCGAAATTCAACCATGACAGAAATGTTCGTTCATTAGCAAAGAAGACCTTTGGCTCGAGTCTGAGGGGAAGCGCGATCCGTTTGCCTAGGTGGGGATTTGATTAGCTATAGCTTGGCCGGCTGAGGAGAGCTTCGCGCGCGCAGAGTGCAGTACCTGGGGCGGTTTGGAGAAGCGGTTGGGAGGACATGATTTTGATGCGGCTCAGTAGTGCCGACACTCCTTGAGCTAGTTATCAGAAAGTGTGGCGTAGTGATATGATGGCGAAGCTGTCGGAGCAAGGGGAGAAAATGTGAAGTCCGTAATTAGATTGCATGAAGACTTTGTCGACGAGCTCTGGTTTTGACAAGGATTGGTGGGGCTCTCAGAGGAAAAGGTTAATCAACCCTAACCCCAGACGCACGTCAGCCGATGGCTGGTAAGGCTGAACAACTTGAGTTATTGGGCTATATCTTAACTGTGAGATTTGTTAGGTATTGACGCTATTACAACGATTATCCTTATTATATCCATTCTTTGAACAGTCCATACGACATCGGCTCATACTCCATACCGTTTCAAATACCTCGCCGGAAATTAGTCTGCCGCAAATATATTCGGAAGGAGATTGAGAGCACAGCCTTCCCTCAACTGTGCGAAGTCGGGCACAGTAGCGAGACTCTTATTGATCAAATACTTCGATGCAATGATAAACCGTTGATTTTCGTTTCTTACCAAAACTTGCTCATGCTTGCGTCGCTTCTCTGTGAAATAGTCTCGAACATTGAGTGCCCGTCAGTTAAGAAAGCCGCAGATTCGGTATCTGCGACGCATGTTGCATAATGCAGGTCTGCACCTTCGAGCGATCCGTCTGAGCTATCCGACTGTCCTTGCAGACTGCTCGAAGCGGGGCGCATCGAGCCTATTGTTGAGGTTTCGAGATGGCAGTTAGTACAAAAGAAGCTTCCAGAGGGTATTGGCTGCGTGATCTGCGTTATGTCAGAGTTGTTCTCATCCGTCATCATCGCAGATGTGGAGAGGGCTCCGCTGCTTGCATCAAACACATGCTCGCACATATCATTTGTAAACTCATTCTGCAGTCCAATTGTATTCAGTGGGTCCATTCTTGGCTTATGTTCTTTATGCGAGTCACATGCAATATCTTGATCCCTTGATACGTAATTGTTAGGCGGCAATGTCGTTCGTTCACCGGTCATGAATGAATCCCCAAATATGTCAACTCCGGTCTTCGGTGTCACTAGCAGATCTGACGTGGGTTCTGAAGAGTCCCCTTGAGAGGAATTTTCAGCACTGAGTGGATCATCGGCAACTTCCTGATCACTATAAGACATGGATTGAGCTTCGTTATGAATCAGCCATCGATGCAGAGGCCTTAATCGTATAGGTGTCAATTTCTTATCCTGCGGACGTCGCATCATATGCGGTCCTTGACAGCTTCGAAGTATGGCTTGGGTGAGCGATATCATCCCGACCTCGGCCTGAATAGAGATGGATTCGGCCTTTTCTGAAAGGCTCATGGTGTCGGTTTCACCGGTGTGGGTAGTGCTTAGGGTCTCGAACTGAGAGCGTAGATGCAGCGCATTGGCCATTTGCGAGACACAAGCATTCATCGTGTTGGCAATAACGCCAATCGACGAACCTCGTTCTGCCAATGCCTGTGCTCGGTAAGCTATTTAATCATTTAGTGGACTGATCAAATACGTACTGTGAAATAGCCAGGCCGCCAAATCAAAGGGCAGACTTGTTGCAGGGTCAAACATAATTCCTGAAAGTCGACTTTCAGACCAAACCCAGTAGGAACGTCCTTGCCGGAAACAAAACACCGAAACCCAGCGTCCACCAGGCTGATCAAATCGTCCACGTCTTGCAAAGTTGGTTGAACATGGCCAGGGGCCATGCACGTATGGATCTCTAAGCATAGTTTGTTGAAGTAGGCACGAAACATTGCCGACGGCGGCTTGAAGGAACGACGAACAATGCCGCCAACGACATCGCAATGCTTAGGTGACTCGTCTCGACAGATACGCAGTTGGACGATGGGGTTTGCAGACAGACAATCGTGTTCGGAAGAGCGAATGAATAGATCAAGCTGGGTCCAGAGCTATGAGTTTATAGTGAGCTTCTGATGCTGCTATTGCAAAGTTAGAATACGTAGTACTTCGGCATCCTTAAATACCAAGTGCAGAGCCCTTGCGAGCGAGTTCTCAAGCAGTGACTGCGGTTGCTGTCTGTCCGTGTCAAAGGAGATTGCCATAAAGAGCTCGAAGAAATCATTAAGGTCGCACCAGACCCAGGGCTGTCTCAACAAGCAAGGAAGGTCATCAGAGGTCAAATTTGGATCATTCAGATCGATCGTCACAGAAGCATTCAGTATGACATGACTGTAAACTGTATCGCGTGAAGCTGTCACTTTCACTCGCCCAAGAGCGATCGTGGATGCAGTCATGGCCAGGTCATTGCTGTCGATAGGGTCATCTACTCAGAGAGTTATGTTGTCGTGTGCAAACCAAGAATGCACTGGATATAGACATCATATGGAACGATGGTCCGGATCATTATTGAATCCGCATGTAATTTTGAGCTCCTGAACTTTGAGGCAGACCTCTAAGTGAGCCCTAAAACTAAGGCCATAAACTTTGCATCTGGAAGCTGTCACGAAAATGTAACAGACCAGGTACTCAATGAAGCTAGCACCGGACAGCTGTAAATGCAGACATGGACAAATCCAAATCCGACCCGAGGCTTATAGAATTGTAGAGTGCTAGCGCTGAATGTGCAAAGCTCTCATTATTTCCAGCATCTCATGTATGAACGGCTCGGCCTTTCTCGGAACCAATCGCAGTGGTGGCTGCAGCCAGTGCACCGGCTGGCAATCACCCCCACATGACGGTGTCAAGGCCTTAGCAACCCGAGTCTGTAGCAAGCAGCTACAACCGAGTCTACAAACATCGCGTTGCAGCACATGCACGCTAACAGGATCGTGCGGACAGTCCCTGCGCACTCCTCTCGCTTTGTGCAGGGAGCGAGGACACACAAACCCGGGTTTCCGTTGCGGATAGCGACAAGCCAAGCGTCCCGCGATTACGACAGCGATAATGATCCATGCCCGACGTATAAGATTAGAAAGCACCCACGAGCCTCGACCAGATATTAATAATCTGCTCCGTCCTTCGAAGTTCTTACCCTTGCGCTGTCATCGATTGTACTGAGGCCTATTGCTTATTGCAGGTCGAGGTGGTGAGCTTACGTCTCAGTCCGAAGCTGCTGATTAAACGTAGCCGAAACACCGTAAATCCCCAACACGTCAACCCACGACCCTGCGAACTGGGCCCTTCGCGTTCTTATCTACCGCTGCTGTCCGCCGAATAATTTTGTATTTTCGCCAAGAAGCTCAGTCCACTTTCATATTCTATTCTTCGTTACGTCGAGTCAACGAGCGGCTGCTGTGCAGCTAATTCACTGGCCGTGATGTATCCTACACGGTTTTTGCTCCAGCAGCGCCAACCTTTGATTAAATTCTTGGGAAAGCGCACGTCACCATCCAGTCCGTGCTTAATTTCCGTTGCTACGATCTTGTACGCAAGTCACTGACATTTCATTGCCCCTTCAGAAATCGACCATACTCCTCTTGTGCACCCAGCCTCTCCATCCCACAGCTTGCCCGAATCCTTCGCATCCTACCGCCAGAAAGCCCAGCAACACGGTCCCTTGGGCGGCCAGCAGCTGAACACCTCCAACGGTTCCAACTTGAGCGGGCCCTCGGTAGCGATGCACCCTGGCTCTTGGGGCCGAAGCGGCCGAAGCTTTGGGACTGTTCAACCGAAGAATGGCGAGTTTTTCGACAGGTCTGAACTGCCGTCTCGGTTCGGGCGGACGGCATGGACACCTGAAGAGATGGAGGCGATCGACAGCGGCGGCGCCAGCCTCTGGTCTTAGAACGAAGCAAACCCGGCATAGATGATCTTCACACAGGCGAATGGCTTGGGAACATTTGGTAGAACATCTAATAGACGAAACTCGCCGCAATAATGCAACGAATACCAGCGCTGGATCGTGAATGACTGCCTGGAGTCAAAAGGTTTTGCAACTCCGCGTTCGATTCTATTTTCAAGGCTGAAGCTACATACTCGTGCGGGTAAAAGTGGACTTTGCTCTCGACGCACATATAAGTGTCCGATTTGCTCACCCGACAAAGGGACTTGGTCGTTAAGCAGCTCGTTAGAACTTGGTCATGACGGCACTCAATTTTTTGATTGCCTGCAATGTCCACACTTAGCAATAGTAGTAGCAGAACAACTTGGATAAACGAATTCAGAAAGGCAGTGTGAACAATCTTTGCGACGCGTCTCGTTTCTTCAAAACTTCTGACCGTGTAAATCCACTGCGCAGCTCCATACGCCCCTCTCCTCTGTAACTTGCTCGGCTGACAGCCACCGCGCCGAGGTAGCGCAGCCCGTGCCAGCCCGTGCCAGCCCGTGCTACGTTGCACTCGCAGCGTGCACGCAGCCATGCACGCAGCAACGCATCCGGTGCACCTCGCGAGCTCGAGCAACTCGCGATCAAGCGCCAAACCTTCAGGGTGACGGGCCATCGCCCAGCGTATCGGCGGGGCTCCGCGGGGCTCCGCGGGCCTGGAGCAACCGCGGAGTGGGTGGGCAGGTTCATGGCCGCGATTGAGTGTCGGAGAGGCTTTCGGGCCAGAAGCTTCCCAATCGGGTGCGAAAGAGCAGTCAGCGTGAGGGATACGAGGGCAATAGTGCAAGAAAGAACAGGGATCAGCCAAGAGAGTGCGGCCTCGAACAAGACGCCTTAGGCGGGCGCCATATGAGTCATGCTGTATTGAAAAGCAAGCGAAGCACCAGGAATTCTTGCGAATATCAAAACGAGATCTGTCTATTGGAGAATCATTCACGCAACGCTACTGTGCTCACAAAGTAGTGGCTCTTTCAGGTTGCATACCTGAGTACATCTAGGTCTAGGTTCACGTATGGATCGAGGGAGCAGGTCTGAATAACGCCTCCAGTTCAACTTCTCTGCAGCCTGCCTCAACCACAACAAACCCAGTAAAAGCCAAGCTGACTTCGGTGCTCAATAAATTGACAACGACAAATACCTTGCCTTATACATCACTTGCCGAATTAAAACGCAATCAAAATGAGTGGGTTTTCTGGTAGCAACCCGCTCAGCGGAGTAGGCCAAGAGATCGATACTTCAGAGTCGCAAGAACCGCTCGATGCGTCCAAGCTGAGCATTGAGAAGACTACATCTCCGCGTCCGGTGCCAGCATGGGGTTCTGAAGAGCGAAATTCATCCAGAGTATGTACCGATCACAGTAAGTATTTGCCACAATAGTTTATTCGTAAGCGCGAGCTAATTGGGTCTCGAAGTGCTTCTGGTCAAGTGGACCAAACGATACGGCTGGGAAGCGCCCAGAATCGAGCCGTATGGCCCTCTCTCTCTGATGCCCACGGCTTCGGTCTTGCATTATGCCACCGAATGCTTCGAAGGTACGAAGCTTTACCGCGGTGTAGACGGCAAGCTTCGTTTGTTTCGCCCAAGTCTAAACTGTGAGCGCATGCGGATGTCTGCAGAGAGAGGCAGTCTGCCTGGACCGGACCCTGTAGAGCTTTTGAAACTAATTGAAGCACTATGTGTTCTTGACGGACCCAAATGGCTACCAGTTGAGGAACCTCGGGGATTTCTGTATATCCGACCTGTAATCATAGGTACAGATCCACTCATCGCTGCTGTACGACCCCAAGAGGCTTTGGTGTGCATTTTGCTTGTTTGCATGCCTGAGGTAAATACTCTTCCACAAGGATTGCGGCTTATGTCAAGCGAAAATGCAATGGTGCGAGCGTGGCCTGGTGGGTTCGGATATGCAAAATTAGGAGCCAACTATGGCCCTACTTTCAGGAGTTTGGAAGAAGCGCGGGCAAGAGGCTACAATCAAGTTTTATGGCTGCTACAGCGTGATGGTAAGCTCGTCGTAACAGAGGCAGGGACCAGCAATTTCTTCATTGTTCTAAGGACCAGGGAAGGGGCGTTGGAGATGTTGACGCCTCCGCTGGACGACAAAGTCATACTGGACGGCGTCACCAGGAAGAGCGCCATTGAGCTCTGTCAGCAACGTTTGGAGCATCCAACCAAATCCGGTCTCGAAGGCGTGAAGTTCATAGAAAGGCCACTGACGATGGATGAAATTGTCGACGCGCACCGAGACAATAGGATTACTGAGGCATTCGTGACTGGGACCTCTTATTTCATCTCTGCTATCTCAGCTGTCAGGTATCTGCATGAGGACATTCGGATCCCTATCAGAAGCAACGGCTCCGGAATCTACACGGCTCTGATCCGCGAATGGTTGGAGGACATCATGTACGGTCGAGAGCAGAGCGGCTGGGCTCCAGTAGTTGAGTGAAAGCTTGGGCTTTACTGCAGGGCTTGGAAGTATAATGTGATCAACCGTGCCGGTTTGGTGGAGATAGAGTATTGACGACAGCTTCAGCCCGGGTTCCAGCCACCTGTACGATTTGATTAATATCCAATCTTGACATCGCAACTCTCACGTTATCGGCGACTGGTGTTTCTTGAAAGATATCCCTTTCCTTCTCGAAAAACTCCCTGGTTGCTTGTAGTAATTGGTCGTCTCGCACTACCGTATTGTGCATCAAACCAACGTTAGCCAGGCGGAGATGGCTCGATTCAGCGAGCCGGCTCAAGAGTTGGATTCTTTCAGGAACGGTCGGAGGCTGGAGGAAGAAGCGATTGGTGGCGCCAAGCCACATGACCAAGCCAAGAAGTGCATCTACTGTCGCAATTGCAAGTCCTCGCAACACTTTCATTCGCCAAAAGAAGAAGTCAATATCAAATGTGCTCGTAGCGCGTGTGTTATATTTGATGTCGTAGGTTGCGTTCAGGTAAAGTTCGCCAACACCGAGTGCGATTCCCGCCATCGTAGCTGCCTCTTTCCAGCGCGCGCCGTGAGGCCCTGCTACAAAAGCCGAGGTAGCCAACCCTAGAACAACCAGATGGAATAGATGTGGAGCGAGCAAGGACGGCAAAGCATAGATCAGGTACGTGATTGGCTCATCAGGCTTGCAGAATGTACAATCGCCAACAACCTGAGGGCCAAAGGCGAAATAGAGCAGTCGCCGGTCTTTGGAGTTGAGAAAGGTTCTAAATGCATCTTCCTCGGTCGCATCGGTAGCCTTGGTCGCCAAGAGTCGGTTTAAAATAACTTCAGTGCTCGTTTGGAGTCTGGTACCGGTCTCCTTAAAGATATTTCGAGGCGAGAATTTAGGCAAGGTCGATAGTAATGCCACTATCGCTACGGCAAACAGGATGTTGAGAGCTCTTTGAACTTCATGCGGCGCTGGACGGATACCGGGCTTTCGCTGATCGTATGCGACCTTGGCTGCCTGGTAATATGAATAGCCATTGCGAGCCAGAAATAACAAGCCTGGTAGACCAAAAGTATTCAGCCTACAGCAAAGGATCAGCGGGAAGACAGACGTCAGATTGAATCAAGGTAGCGCTTCAACCAACATACAATGCCCAAGACACCATCTTGGAGGAGATGCGGAGAACAGTCGAGCCTCATCACCTAAGTCATCACAACATCGTGATACTCCAACTCAGCATCCGATTACCTAGCAGGTCAACCTGCCCTGACGTTAGAGGTACGGCACGTCCAATTGGATTATGTAAGCACCTGCGAGGATGAACGTTGATCCGCGTGTCGCTGCCAATTCTCCCTTGACCGACTAACCGGTGCTCTTTGTTCGAAGGATTTTCCCCCGTGTCATGATCATCACAAAATCCTGCAAATCCTACTTCCTTTCCGAACTACAGGCTAAGATGTCAAAGACTGAGAGTTTTGGTCTTTGTGACTTTCAGCCTTGGATGCGAAGTAGAACTGTTGATATATAAGCAAATTGATTAGGGCGCCGATCGAAGCCCCAAAGTCTGGCATTTTCACAGGCTCTGGGTTCAGGAGGCCAGCCCAGACGAATGGTTACATAATATCTCACGTCGTGTTGCGAAGCAGTAGCATCAAGCTTTGATTTCTTCGCGTCAAATAGTTGAGACACAATACTACAGATCTATTGGGCCTTGGGGCCTTTGCGACGCTTGGCGGCGCTTCCAACCTTCTCATCTGATGTACCATTGCTAGGCTGATCATAGCCGTTGAAGGCGTGGTACAAGGCGGTTACCGCATCCGCGAGCAATGCGATGACGCTGGCAGATGCCATAAACCATACCTGAATGCTTACACCGCCTACGGGCGCCTTCGGGCAGGAGAGAAGCCATTCAACGTACCATGGGGTCCAACCCTGAGGAAGCCAAAATATCGGGGTCTTCTGGTACCAGAATTGCAGGCCGAAACGCAATCCAGTGGTACCCAGCCAACGCAGCGCTCCCATAATGGAATCAAAAGAAGACTTTGAGGACTTTACCGCGGAAGCTGTGAATATTGCGTTTTAGTGTGCACTTTGGGGGTGAATCAATTGCATCCGCGCCCTTACCTGCTTGGTCGTAATCGGCGGAGATCTTGTCGTGTTGTCGCCTTAACTTAGCCCATTTGGCGAAGTCGTCTTGTGCGCTCACTTGACCGAGATCTCGCTTAAGGCGCAGCAACTGACCCCGCAGCCGAGTCGCATCGTGAGTGGACTTGGAAGTCGGTGTGGGCAATTTGTTGTACAGCGCCCAAGCCTAGCGCGAGGAGAGACAAGCATGAATACGCGTAAGCCAAGCAGCTTGCGTGTAGCAGGGAGGAGATAGTTACCAAATCATTGAGCGTCGTCACGCCGATGGTGTTTGTGAGGTGTATGAGCAGCTGCAGTAGCACCACCGTGACCAGGAGCGAGGGCATCTTTGGCTTTAGTGGTTGCCGTAGTAGGCTTGTGCTCCGATGGTTGCGTCTGTCGTGCAGTGATGATCGCGCGCTTCACCGAGGCTCGACAGGAAACCTGACGGCTCCTTGGAATGTAGCGAAGGTTTGCAGATCAGTTGCCTGACGACTACCGGTTTGTGTCTCTTGGCCAGCAAAGTGACGTCTTGGCCAGACACCGTGGACCTCCGTGGAAAAAAAAATTAAACCATATCATTCCCCTAAATGTGGAATATTATGGGGATCTGACGGACCCGGAATCCCGCCGTTTCGGTTACGCCCGGGGCTTCCCTTCCCATGATCGGCATACTCTCTATCTCTCCCTCTCGCTCTCTCGCTGCTTTGTCGTCCATTCACATTCACCAATGTTTTCCTGGCTGAATACCGAGGTACGCTCACATGCAGGTCGGGAATCATCGTATACGCAGCAATTACAGTTCAAATGTCAGATCCCCCTGCAACAGGCAGTCGTCGATTTGCATCTCTGTGGCTTGAGATAGTCATTGGAGCCGGCGGCACCTGTTCGATATTCCAGCTTTGGCCCAATAGACCGTCGATCGCGGCGCTACCGAGACGCACTGCGGAGAGTAATCTCATGATCTCTGTTGGCGAGCTTGCCTGCTTTATCCCTAAAGCGAGCAAAACAAAGTTAGCGCCTAATCATGTTGCATGCCTCTCTCTTTTGACATTTGCAAGGGTCTCACTGCCTGCAGGAGAGCCGATTGAACGATAATTGTTAGTGAGGGAAGTGAGAAGTGAGCGCCACGCAACATCAGCTGGTGCCTTTCAGTCTCTTCTATGTCTCAGCGGCGCGTTATGATGCACGAGGCGCACCAGCTGATACGCAACTTCACCTACATTGAGTGCGAAGAGCAGATCAATGTCGTTGACATCTGACCGCCAGCTGGAACTTTTCAGGTTCTGGCTTTATGCTTCCTCGCCTTCCCTTCTATTGCCCGACCGATATATCCTCTCCTTTCCACAAATCCCACCAACCGCTGTTCCTCCTTGTTAGGTCACTACTCGTCTGAGGTCCAACGGCGCGGCTCTTTGCTACCCGTGATTATCTGCCGAGCGGATCCAAACGTTCGCGTCTCACCTCTCGTTTTCCGATCACAATCCTTCTCCACCCCCGTGTCCGCAAGTCTTTCCCACAACCCAATGCTATCGGTCAACCATCACCGACCTCTAATATGACAGAACTCTGTCTCCTCCAATAGTCTGCAACACGTCTGACTTTTGCTCGATTAATTATTTCCACTCTCGCGCCACAGATCCTGAACCGACGGCTCCTACAGCTTCCGCCACTGCTGCCTCTGCCGATACTCCTTGCCTCTCCTCCGTTTTTCACCCACTCGATGACCCTGTCACATATATCTCCTCTACAGGCAGATGTCGCCGTCTCCGGGCATACTCTCAATAGATGACGAGCCAAGAGCCAGGCGCAAACCAGCGCTCCGACGAGCAGGCCGCTTTTGAATACCTCACCAACGTCCTTTCCGTCGCATGGGACGGCCCGCTAGAAATTGAAATCCTGACACGTCTACCCGTGCAACCAGGCTCTCACGACGACCCAAACTTTCGGATTGCTGTAGATGGTAAATGTATTGGCATTCCCCAAGATCTTTTGTGTCTAGCCTTCGTCTGGGCCAGGGACTCTATGTTCAAGATTTGGAACGAACCCTCTCTGAATCCTGAAGAGTCCATCAATGTATGTAACCCTCTTCGAGACAGCCTCACGGCTTTTGCTAATCTCACTCGAAATCAGATCATTGTGCACGCCACCGCTGTCCTCCTCATTCACGATCCCGAACACCTCACCGCTTCCAACCTTCGTAAACGCTATCTTAGATCCCTTCTTGACGACCGATTCAACACCAGAGATACCCTCGACGATGCTATCAGGCGCGAACTGTGGCTGCTCGATTCTTTGCTCACCTCCCCTCTCCACCGACATTCCAAATCCCCCACACTCTGGAACCACCGTCGATGGCTGACTGAGGACTTCATGGAGTGGGTCCTTGACCTCCAGAGACTGGAAGTATTGGGTAACAAGCGTATGACCGTGCTCTACGGCACCATCCCCAATGTAACTGAGATCACTTGGCGGAGTTTCGTCGAACCCGAGCTGCGGCTAATATGCAAAGCGGCCGAGCGCCATCCCAGAAATTACTACGCTTGGGACTATGCGCGGAAATTCATGGACATATTGACCGATTACTGCTTGATGCGTGACTTCGAAGACGCACAATTGCTCGAGCGGACGATTGAGTACGTGCAAGATTGGTGCATGATCAATCTAACCGACACTTCGGCATGGCAATTTCTCCTCTACCTAACAACTCGTGCCGATGAGCCTGTAGTTGCTCGTTGTTTCTTCAACGTCGGTAACAGCGCCATTCAGTACAGATACCCGCAGGAACCAGTCTGGTCCTTCATTCGCACTTTACTCGCCTCGGCAGACACCCTCAGTGTCGCTATCCGCATCGGCTTCATCCAAGAACTTCAAGGCTGGCTCGACAACGAAGAGCGCCAATTCGGGTCTCCCAGTCAAGACCAGTCATCAGCAACAGTCGCTGATCGCAATAACATCGCTTTCTTCCACGTTGTACGGGACCATCTGTCCTGGATCGGCAAGTACTGGCAAGGCGAACCTCGCCCAGAAGCTCTGAACATCCAAGACCTTGCCGCCTTCGAAAGACTCACCTTGTAATCACTTTTGACTTGCTTAGCATAGCGTTTAGCCGCGGGCATAGCGGCCGGGAGGACGGGTTGCTTTTTGCTCGGGGTGCCCTCGGGACCGTTGGCACTTTGCCAACTCCCATTACCTTACCTTATACTTCAATACTGACGAAGCAATTCGTTCTCGGGGGCTGAATGTCTCAAATACCAAAATAACGAAGCTCATCCACTTTTTCAACATGATGGTGCACCGCTCTTTCTACACTGAGACGCTAATTAGCGGGACGCTATAGAGTTCTCCTGGATTCTGCCCTTGATTCTAGTATGTGCGTGATCAATGCGCGCTAGCTTCGTGAAGACTGTCTGCCAGAACTAAATACACAAGGGATCACTTGAGCGTCACCAGCTCCTCCGCGCTCGTCGGATGGATCGCCACGCAGCTGTCGAAGTCCCTTCTTGGTCGCGCCCATCTTGATCGCGACTCCGAACCCCTGCAGCATCTCGGACGAGCCCATCCCCAGGATGTGTAGCCCGACCACCTTGTCGTCCGGGCCGGCGCACACCAGCTTGAACGCGGTCGGGCCCTTCTGGTCCGGCTCCATCATGGTGTAGAAGAGCGCGGTGAAGTTGGTGGTCCAGACTTTGACGTTGCTGTCGCCGTACTTTTCGCGGGCCTGCGGCTCAGTCAGCCCGATGCTGCCGACCTCCGGGTGCGCGAACACGACGGATGGGATGTTCTCGTAGGCGAGCTTCGCGCCAGCCTGACCGCCGAACAGGCGGTCAGACAGCTTGCGGCCCGCGGCGATCGCGACGGGCGTCAGCTCGAAGCCCTTGTCGCAGACGTCGCCGAGCGAGAAGATGTTGGGAACATTGGTCGCCTGGTAGTCGTCCACGATAATGTGATTGTGCTCATTGACCTTAACGCCGGTCTTCTCAAGACCTAGGCCATCGAGCTCAGGGTCGCGGCCAATGGCCCACAGCAGGCAGTCAATGTCGAGGGTTCCCATCAGACGTCTCGGAGTCGCTGTAATGCAGTCTCTTCTTGCCGCCGCCGAGGTCTTCGACCTTGGTCTGCTTGGACTTCGTGTGGATGTGCATGCCCTGGCGGGTGTATTCCTTGAAGATGGTGTCTTGGATCATAGGGTCGAATGTTCTCAAAAATTTATCTTGTCGGATGAATAGATGAGTCTCAGTTCCCAAAGCGTTGAACATGCCGGCCAATTCCACTGCAATGTATCCAGCACCAACGAGGGCGACCTTTTTCGGTTGCTCTGTCAGCTCGAAAAACCCATCGGACGTAATCCCAAGTTCGGAGCCAGGGATACCGCCCGGTATCCTTGGGTGCCCTCCCACGGCGATCAGAGTGTTCTTAGCCTTGATAGTCGTGGTAGTACCATCGTTCAACTTTACGCTCACAGTGTCCTTGTCAATGAATGAAGCACGACCCATCAAGTTCTCGACCTTATCCTTATTCAGATTTGTCGAATAGATGCCGTTCAGCTTCTTGATGTATGCTGACCGCTTCTCCGTGAAGGCACCCCAGTCAAACTTTGGGGTATCCTTGACTGAAAAGCAGTACGATGCTGCATCATGAAATTGTTCCATGAGCGCAGCCGCTGACCAAGTAATCTTCTTGGGGACACACCCTACATTGACGCAGGTACCTCCAAGCCGATTCGATTCGATGGTTATCGCTTTTGCACCATATTGAGAAGCCCGTCGCGCCGACGCCAATCCTCCAGATCCTCCTCCAATGACCAGATAGTCGCACTCTCTGTGGGTAGGAGCCATTGCTTGCGTAGAGGTCGAGAGATGACGAGCGATCGAGTCCAATCGAGCAGCCCCCGTTGTGCTGGCGCGACCGGCCGCGAGGGAGAGAATCCTGGGAGTTGAGAGTATGTTGGGCAGATTTCGGGAGGATCAATGTCTTCTAGTTGCTCAAACTGAGCTTTATATGTTGAAGCGCTGACTCGGGATCGCGATCCGTAAAAACCTTGCCAACGAAAGCTTTACTGTAAATGCGGGACAAGTTGTCGTGCTAGGGCGCAGACGAGGTTATTGCCACGAAGTACAAAGGCTATGATTCTAGTTGAATGAGATCAGTAACACAGCTGGCCAGAAGGGAACTCCACACCGACTCTAAAAGCCTGGAATGAATGCCAGTAAGATATGATGAGATCGTTCCCATCGCTGGTGGCGGATATACGTGACGTCATTGGCCCAATGTATACTTGCAGGTACTGCGGATGTCGATGTGATTCCAAAGCATGCAGATTCCTAATCCCAAACGAGATCATCCAGGCTCTAAATCAGACGACACCATCTTCTAGACAACGAAATCATGGGAGGGCGCGTCTCCGTTCTCCGAAGTCCAGATGGCCTAAGCGAAGCGCCTCAACTTCCCAGTGGTCGCCGCAAGACGCCATTATCCAGCTACCGAGTAAGAACAAGCGTGATGCAGGAAAACCAATACACGGCTGACATTGAGTCACCCCTAGCGATTCGGTGCACCAATCACAATCGTGCTACTTGGCGGGCTATTCTTCATCTACACCCGAACAACGGTAGCCGCAGCAAAGGAGAATGTTCGACGGGCGCGCGAGGCTGACGGGGGAACGATCAATTGGAGGAACGAAAGCCGGAGGATTCACGGCTCTTTGAATCGACCAGAAGAGCGAACTCTGTGGCAGCAACTGTTTGTCAGTCGTGCGGAAAATGAAAGCCTAGCCAAGGACGAAGAAGAGCGAAGAGCCAAGCACGGCAAGGGTCCACGAGACCTCAACATTGTAGAGGAGGGCATTTGGAGAGCCCGAGAAGAGAGGCGAAAGGCCGTTGCTGCTCAGGAGGAAGGACAGAATGATTAGGAATCAGCGATGCCCAATGATGCGCATCCGACGCAGTCCGACTTGATCTAGCCAAGTGCATGCACGCCGCATAACATTCTGGTCGGTCTACCGTAAGCGAAAAAGCCAAGCGAAATGCTTGAGATTGCAGCGAGTAGCTCCTGGAGTACTTGATTCAACACGGAGTCTGCGCCGCCTATTCGCGAAAAGTGGACATCGTCAATCATCAAACGAAGAGTCACACGAAGGAAAATTTTGGTATTGCGGCGAAGGTGGATGCTATGGATCGAGAAAACACTCATACCAGCTCCAGGATCCTCGATTCGCCTGTCTCGAGTACCATCTATGATATACATACACCGATATTTGCAGATGCCCTGCATTGAAAGCTTAAGCCCGTCGCAACGCCTAAGAAATGCACTGGATAAGCTGACGTCGAAGAATTGAAAAAGGCTGGGGTATAGTCCTAATATGAGCGGGTATGGTGACAGAGCGGCGAAACAACCGGTATGCGTGAGTATGAACGGCATCATAAGCTCGATCAGTGACTCGGCAGAGGCGATCGGCGATTTGTCTGACGCAGCATTTGCCATTTCGGAGCACTGGAAGAGATTCGCTTGTTGTCGAAACTTAAGACGTTAATCCGGCCATGTCTAAGCACACGGCATGGCTGGGAAATTACGCGAAGTCCTTTGGATCTCCGACTTCGAGAAATAGAAGGAAGTATCCACCGTCAGGGTCGGAGCAGGCGTTGAAAGATCGCCGCCTTTTCGTTTGTAATTGCTGATTGCTGATCATTGAAGCAGTCAAGAATGTGTAGATCTTATTCTTCTGTCTCTGGAGAAATCTTTCGTCCATCTCCTTGAAGCCTATAAACCCATGACTTCGCAATTTCATACGTGAGCATTGTCACCATAGCAGCAGGAACAGCACGAACTAGGTTCGTGCCCAAGCCATTGTAGAAAGCATGCCAGCCCTCTTCCTTCCAGATAGTTGAGATGGAGTTGATGACACCTCTGTATCTCGGAGCCTCCACTCGGTTGTCGGAGTACCCTTTTCCATTTAGCGTCCCTGAACTCGCGTCCTGCAAGGAGTTGGATTGTTGAGCTATTGCTCGGCGCCGCTGTTGCGTTTGAAGTCGAGTGCGAATAACTTCATGTGGATATGTCATCGAGGTTGCACAAACTTTACTCAAGAAAGTCGCTGCTGCAACTCCCGCAGTATGTTTTCCGGCATGGGTGTCGCCTGATTGACCCATCTCGACCCCAGTAAATTCGAATTTGAGTAGCTCGTACAAGGGAAATTGGATCGCAACATGTGTGAGACCGAGCAATGCGGGACCGAGTCCCGAATAGAAGGATAGGACACCTTCATGTCGAAACATTTTCCGGAAAGCATCGATGGTGTTATGATAGTGCCAGGGCGTCCGTTTGTCCACTGCAGCGGTCTTACTAACTTGAGACATGAGTCGTGTCTTGACGACCCATACGGGATTGGTGAGGATCGTAGATGTAGCTCCAGCTGTCAGAGACGCAGAGAGTTGGGCAAGCCATTTGCGGTCGCCTTGGTTTTTGTAAGATTTCGTGGACCCGAATGAAATAATGGGCTGACTTACTACCAAATTTGGTATAATAGTAATCCTTAGAAGCTCCGTATATCGCCATGTACGTTGCCCAAGTGGGCAGATACCCCAAAATCATCGGGCCCAGTCCTCTGTACATTCCGCGAATTCCATCTTCTTTGAAGATTGTTTTGGCCGTTCCAATCAATCCATGGTACTGCAGAATAGGAGGAGAATTCATCATCGTTCGTCGTGGTCGAAAACTACCTTGCGCTTGCAGTTTGGTTTTTATAACGTCGAGTGGGCATGTTGCAATTCCAGAGGCAAGTCCAGCAGTCGCACCACAGAAGGCATTCACCTCATTGTTGGATCTTTTGGAAGCGAAAAGCGCCAATCTCATATATGTCGGCGACATCGAAGCTGCCGCAGATGTCTCATTCTGGTCTGCCATATTCGAGCGCTTTGAACGGTCATACTGAGTCCCCTCTTGCCCGGAATCCTGTCCCATCCACCGACATACCTGTGACGCCAGGCCCAACGGTATAGAAGTCAAGGAGACTATCGATCTTGAGGCGCCGTATAGGCAGATGAGTGGTATGGATCAGTTCGCGCTTAGAGAATTAGAACATCTGGGCGTCGAGTGCCCGATCGGAACTATCGGTTTACTGCCTCCATTTCGGAACGACTAGGTCAGTTGACAGTGGTAACGAGTGCTTTGCTTTTTCGATTGGAATGATTGGATGTGACAGGAAAGGGCAGAAATTCTTTGAGAGTCTTCTTTGCTTAGTGGCTAAGACCTGGAGGTCGTGTTGTATGGATAAGTGCTCGGTCAAGAGAGGCGCGTGCTTCTTGTCGGCGAATTTTGGTAGGCGGGGGATCCGGAAAGAGCTGCGCTGAAGTCCGGCAGGGTTGTCCGCAGCTCAGCTGTTTGTCCGGGAAATACGTGGCGCAAACGGAGATAACCTCCAACGACAATGTTCAACCCGCGTGAGATAGGTTAAGAAGTCTCAATTCAACATTCAGTGTCGCATGAGCAATTGCATATTGGAGGCTGAACAAGCTTTAAAAATACTCTATTTCCGTTAGACGTAGCTATGTCGATCACGATGCATAATTTTAAACTGGCTACGGCCTGATCGGAATACTAAATTTCTCTTGTTCCATTATCTTCTTGCTCAATACCGCTTCAAGCAACCGGTCGTGCAACAGTGCTCACAGCGTGAACTACAGTTGGACATGCTACTGTCGCCTGGATGCTTCCTGAGGATTCAATCTTTCATATCCAACATACAGTTTCACGTGGATTGATAGTATGAGTTGATACGTGGTACGACCCGAGGCGGGGGCTGCCGCTTGCGAATGTGCCATGTAAATTCTACTAGGCTCCTCTGACACATATTGGAGCGCTTCCCGAAACGACCTTGACCTTCTCATCGAAGCTGTGCTATTGACTACACTAACCCATACTCACTCGTCGCCATCATGCGCCGAACACTGGCGAGACTCGCCGATGACTTCGACTACAAGAAGCTCATGACCCATCCTTTCAATGCAAGCCCACTTACACAATTTATTCTGAAGCGACCGTGGCTCCGGAACTGGGTGATCCCTTTCTCGGCATGGTATACATCCAAAGCCGGCTACCAACAGCTCGGCTTGAAGTACGATGATCTATTACCAGAGGAGAGCGAAGTCATGCAGCTCGCTCTGAAGCGTCTACCACCCAAGGAGTCGTACGACCGAATGTTCCGCATGCGCCGAGCTTTCCAGGTGTGTGACAAATCTGCAATGTCACAGCTTCAGCCGTGAAAATACTGACACACCTGACAGCTTTCCGTTACACATCAAATCCTGCCCAAGGAAGAATGGACGAAATTCGAAGAAGTAAGGCTACCCGAATCGCTGCAAAGAAACACAGATCTGAGCTAATGACTTTATTCGCAGGATGTGCCTTATCTGAGACCCCTCATTGACGAGATCGAGCAGGAGCTGAAGGAGAGGGAAGATTTGAACTCAATGGTCGTCGAACGCAAGAAGGCCAAGACAGCATGATACGGTCAAACTTGACTGGAGTGAAAAGTCATTGGGCAGTAGTGAGAGGAGTGGGAGTTCTGCGAGTTCTCCTACTCATAGACTCTGAGGGACTTGTTTCCACAAATATTTAGATTCCTTTGTTTGTATCATACTCGAAATTAGCAAACAAGATGTCAAAGTGTACACTAAAGTGAGCTGTGATGTGCAATGTTTCATCTGACCATTTTTCTCGGGAGACTCGACTCTCGCAGATCATGAACAAGTTGAAACGCAGATGATGATTATAACACGTTGAAAACACTGGTTGAGAAAATCTCTAATGCTTGCAGTCAGACCAAAGTAACAGCGTGAGCGTTTATGGCGCGTTGATATAAGTTTCATATGTTAAGTAACTAGATTCAAACCATTCAAGCGTTTGGAATGTCTGCGCCCTAGATCAACGTCCTCGAACTTGCTATAGATTGATTCGGACTGGTATGGTCTGGATACTTGCAAATAATCCTGCCCTGAAATCGATTCAAGTCTGACATGCTCGCTCTAGAATACTGGCTGAGTGCTACAACGCCTTGACTGAGCAGGCCTCGAGCTTTCTCTAAGTGTTGCCCCTTGGTCCACTCACGTTGAAGGTCTCACAAGGCTGGCAGAGCATCTTACTTTGCAGTCGAATTAGGGCCGAATATCGGGCTTGAGGTTATTGTGAGCGCGCTGGCTGTGCTCTCAAGGACCTTCTCATCTGCATTTGCAATGTCTCTGCGGCGTTCGTCGAGGCTTGTCAAAGCACCCGCAGGTAGCATCGCCACGGCAGTGGTGACGGCCGAGCCAAAAGTGAAGAAGCGAACTACCAAAATTACAAGGTCTGTGAACGTGGATTGGATTGGCAACATTACGTGAACTCATCCCTTTACAGAGGACCGCAGCCAGCCGTGAAGCGGCGCAAGGTCGAGGAGGTTGCCACCAAACCAGACGAAAAGGCTCCAGACGAAAAGGTTGTCACTGAGCGACAGCAAACACCTGTACGAACTGTAGCCATCGCTTACAGTAGCGGAGACATCGACGATGCCACACCGCCGCCGGTTGATGCGACGCGATTGCGCAGGCGGGTTGATCCACACATGACGCTTGCGACGCTCTCGACACCGCAGGGTTCGAAGATCATCTCCCAAATCGACGAAGCGGTCTCTGGCACGCCTTCAAAGATCGTAACGACTGAAAATATTCTCGAGAAAGCCGAAGCTCATCTAATCAAATGTGACCCAAGTCTTGCACCACTGATAAAGAAGCATCCTTGCCACATCTTCTCGCCCCAAGGGCTGGCAGAAGAAGTCAATCCTTTCCGAAGTCTGGTAAGTGGAATCTTGGGGCAGCAAGTCAGCGGTGCAGCGGCCAAAGCGATCAAAGCGAAATTCATCGCATTGTTCAACGGAGACAATGCAAATATACACGTATTTCCGACACCTGCAGCGGTTGCGACCACGGATATCCCACGGCTGCGGACCGCTGGCCTGTCTCAGCGGAAAGCTGAATACGTGCAAGGGTTGGCCGAAAAATTCGCTAGCGGCGAACTAACGGCAAGGATGCTGGCCAACGCATCCGACGAAGAAATCCTAGAGAAGCTTATCGCGGTACGTGGGTTAGGCAAGTGGTCTGTCGAAATGTTTGCTTGCTTTGCATTGAAGAGGATGGACATTCTATCAACCGGCGATCTGGGGGTCCAGAGGGGTATGGCTCACTACGCGGGCCGTAATGTATCGAAACTCAAGGCGAAAGGTGGGGGAAAGTGGAAGTACATGTCTGAGCAGGACATGCTGGATCTGTCGGCCAAGTTTGCGCCCTACAGGTACTTATCTGCGTCGAGACGATTTTCAATTTGACTCAGAGCTGACTATGCTCTAAACGACAGGAGCTTGTTCATGTGGTACATGTGGCGGATCGGAGATGTGGGTACGGACATCACAGCCATTCAAGATCCTTAAACGACAGCCCCGAATGGTTGAGAGCCACAGTTGGCACGGCGTATTGTGCATGTCAATCAAGAATACGAACAAGCCGTTAGAAAGAAACCAATGCGAGTGCCAGCAGCGATGCCCAGCTGATGTCCCCACAACCTTGCCCATGGACATGCGCTGCGAGCCCATTTTAAGCTATTCCACCCAGCTCGGCCCATTGAAGCCAAAAACCACGCAGGGACCATGACCCCCCGTAAAGCACCTGAAAAGGGACCTTTAGGGTTCTGTGCTTTGCAGATTAGCCTGGGCCCAATACCAGCGGATCCTTATTAGCTTGCTCGCGAACCGAAGGTGCTCCGCATGATTGCTTCCAACACCCGGGCTAGTTGCGTTACGGCTGCTTTGCTTAGGTGGTCCCGCTAGCTTCATGACTGCCCATCTCTTCGAAGCCGAATCGCAAAGTGTTCTAAACAGGTTACCGGTCTATTGAATCAATTTGGTGGAATCGTGGAATTCGCGGACTAGTGCCAGGACTCGTCGAAAGCTCACACGTTTAATCCACCGAATGCTCACGTTTGATCACGCTTCCCTGATCTAAGTAACCCGAATGGAATGATGGGACCGACTTGAATATTCTCTCGTAATACAAGTCTCCATCAGATGTAGTAGCGAATAGATTAAAGGGGAGAATAAGCAAAGTACCTTCCGTTTCCGTCTGACTCATCTTGTGTACAACCACGACTTCATCGTGTCAAAGGCTCGGATAAGTTCGCGAGGAGCTTTTAAGTGGAACAACAGGAATCCAGCGTGGTTGGCTCACATGGCATCAACGCAAGCATCGAGAAGAAGAGCCATACCACCTCCCCGTTAGTTGAGGCGGAGCGCTATAAACTCAACACCAATTGACGATCTTCCAATACGGGTTAATATTAATTTCTTTCGCGGGTTAAGGTGACCGAGTGCTGATCGCCGAGTGCGTAGTTTGAAGTCAGCGAAAGCTGTTTTCATAAGTCAAATCACGGCTCTACCACGGAAATGCAATGCATAATGTCACAACCTGTAAGGGATTTTGCTAAGTGAATGGTTAGTGGATTTTTTGACTTGGGCGGCGTCGAAAGTAGCTCAATTTTCCGAGGATGTGGACCAAGCTTGCACACCAAAGAGGGGGTGGTGACTGACCAAGATCCGACGCTGGAATTGGCGCAAGCAAAAGTCGGTGCGGGGATATAGGCGAATGATTCATCGTGTTTGTGGAACGTCTGGAGGAAATGCTCGCAGTTTGTGAGAACGCAGGCCGCGTCTGCTGGATTCGGCGAGCTTCGCATCAGCTGAACGAAAATAGTGGTTCCATCCCTGCATGGCTCACACGGGTTAACAATTTGAGAGGCTGAGCCACGCCAAACCCAGACCAAGGGCTGGTCCGGCAAAGACCTGAAATGTCACTTGGATTTCGCCGGAAGCTAAAGTTTTGAGCACTCGCGTCTGAGATACGAAGCTGCATATCGTATAATGCTTTAACGTTCAATTAATTTACAGGAACGTTCGGTTGCTTGAGGCAGGTTGTGTTGGACACCTCCAACTCACCGCCGTCACGAAAGAGGAAACGACGAAATCCTACTCTCAGGCAGTGTGGTAGCGCTTCACCGGCTGGGGCGAGTCCCTGAATAGTGTGGATTCCGCCCCTTTTCTAGAAAACTTGCTAGCTGCGGCACTTGGAAGGATCGTCGAGAAAGCGGGCCGGAATTGAGAGATTTATTCCGAAGGAGGGACAAGTGACACAACACCGCCGGAATATTGGACCGATAGGCGTGGGTAAACCCTAAGTTGGAAGGTCTACAAAAGTTAAGGGCGTATCAAGCTGGCCACATGATGGCTCTACGAACGGGCGGTCGAAGGGTAGACGAAACGAGTTATTAGACGGATGATCGACGTGTGAGCGTGGGGAAGCGGCGAGGATCAAGCCATCAGGCAAAGTGACAATGACATCTATGTACAGCAGGGGCGCCGCAGGCAAAAAGTGTTTTGCAGATCTGGCAGAGAGAAATGAGAGTAATTTGCGCACGACGGAATAGGCTGTCTAAGCTGCTAGCGCAGTGGAAAAGAGGAGGGGATCACGAAAGATCGACGGGGGCGCGGGCTGCCTGCTGACAGGCATCGAAGCTTCCACGGGTTTTCTGGCCTGCGCCGTCCGCACATACGAGGACTGGGCTGGGCACCGTGTCCTGGTTTTCCCTGGGAAGTATCGGGTATCAGTAAAATGCACGGTAGGTAGGTAAGGCAGGTCACCGTGTGGATCACGTCATTCAACCTGAGTGGCTGCGAGGAAGTCTCCGTGGCAGGATCATCGTGCGACACAGTCTTGGCACGTAGGCGCCGTGTTACTTACGCCTCCTCGTCTCGAAACAGAACCAAAAGTTGCTGCAAGACCAAGCAAACCGGTAGTTACTCGCAGTTACAACGAGTCGGACGCCAACACAGAGGCCAGCAAACAAAGTGGGGAGGGAGAAGGTGACCGATCGAGATTGAGTTTGTAGTTGGCGCGACGGTCTGCTTCTGGAAAGTCGCTAGAATGGCCGGTCCTGCGCCAGTGCGGATCGCTCTGGAAGCCCATTCCTTGCACCCACTTTTATTTACCTATTAGACATCACCCACTGCGAGGGGAGGGGGGGGGGGGGTGGTAAAAAGGGAAAAAGACATGCTGCCCGCCGCCTTTCTACTGTCCCGCTGTCTTTTGTACCGAACTACTGCCGCCTGCAACGCCATCCTCTTGGGTCTCAACTAAAAGCCAGGGCGATGCTAAAAGCAGGAGGCACAATCCAATCGCCATGACGCTTCGCTCTTGATCCTCCAAGTAAAGAATGGCACATTGAACTCCTCTTTCCTACCATAACTCGTTCGCCGCCTCTATCTAAGATCATACTCTTACGCGCCTGGCCCCGATCACTGTTCTGGCAAATTGGGCTCTGCCGCCCACATCCAACTAAGCCGCCACCATTCAACCTGCTCGCCGAATATACCTTGTCTCAACCATTTACACTTTTCAGTTGTCACCTCTTCCACTTCCCTGTCCACTGTTACCACCGCCATCTTCCACCTTTTCCGACTACGAACTCGCTTCCTTCGTCGAACGCTATTCTCGCCTCCTCAAGAGACTTGCACAGGAAAGAGCGCCCAAGGCACCACTTCGACCACTCCATGCCGGAGCCACGTCCTCTGTAAAACGCTCCGCGCATCCGGTCCTACAGCGTTTGCTTGTGACCATGCGGCAAGAGAGACTTGCCAGTTGCGATCATCCCGATGTCAACACACCGATGTTACGTTCGGACTCTCGAGCGGACAGGTCCCGTCTACTAAGACGCTTCAGTAAACCCTTCGCTCACATCTCAAATACCGCCTCTCCGCATCGCAGCCTCAAGAGCGCTGTCGTCGTCACTTTCTCAAAATCAGACTCCTCGCAAGACGATTCTTCGAGCATGTCGAGCGAATCACAATCCTCAAAAGCCACCAGTGCCTCCACACGACCTCCTTCCAAATTAAAATCTCGCTCCTCATATGTCAAGAGACCTACACTCGCTGAAATTCTCGCCGATAAATCTCCTGCTCCTTGGACCCTTCAGAGCTTCAGAGATTATAGTGCCCGGAATTTCGCGTTGGAGAACCTGGAATTCATGGAGGCTGCAGAGAAATACAAAGAAGACTACAACCGCTTCGCTGGATTGGGAGACGGGACAACATTGACTCCGCGTCCGACGACGAGTCGTATGTCTAGCGGCGCCGAAGAACGGCTAAAAGATAGCTGGTCGAGCATAATGCAGTCCTACATCATCCCGAACAGTTCTGGCGAATTGAACCTCCCTGGCGACATCCGGAACAAATTGCTCCAAGTACAGAAGTCTGAAAGATGCCCTTTACCAGTGCACCTTCAACCCGCTATCGATACAATCTACCAACTTCTCGAAGGCTCAATCCTCTTCTCCTTCTTAAACGAAACTCAATTCGCTGACAGTGACAGCGACTCTGGTGACTTGGATTTTACCAAGGATGATCCACCTATTGAGAAACCCACTCTGAAACCCTCCTCTAGCCCTTACCCGGGAGAATCCCCCCGTTCACTACTTGCCCAAAGACCCGCAAATACTTCGCCGAGGTCATCGCATTTTAATCTTTTCCAGCCTTCGCGACGTCCGGAAAGCTTGGTCCGATCCTCTCAAAACTCCAGTCCTGCTTCGAGTTCGCTAGGACCGCTTGACACAACAGCAGTTTCTCGACACAGCCTGCGTGATAACAGCCCTGTTACACGCTCGATATTCTCCTCTCCTCCTCTCACACCCTCTTCGGCAGTAGCTTTCGAGCAGCCCCGATCTGCTGTGACAAGAAGCACGCGAGATGACAAATGGAAGCGCATGTCAGTGCGATTAGGCTTGCGAAGGAAGAGTGAGACTAGATTGAAAACGAAGGACGACGACACATCCCAATCAGATCCAGATTCAGCAAATCAGTAACGAGTGCTACGAGACATGATTTTAGTGCGCGTTCACTTACAGATCGATCTCATACACATCACGAAGCGCAGATTCTTCTGACAGAGACAATTGTATCCGAAGATCTTGGCGATATATCACACGAGCGGAATAGCATGAAGCTGATCAGTACACTCGATGACCTAAATGCTGAAGCTGTGCATGAAGTAACGAATGGAATTATATTTTGACAGGGAACGAAGCGTGTGGTTTCGAACCCATCTCTACGTCTTTGTACCGACTCTCACACTCTTGTATCAGTACCACTATCACAACAGGTAGCAGACAATTTCAGAGAGCATTGATGAAGGCTGGAACCATTTATTCCAGAGCGGTTGCTGATATTCTCGATTTGGTTCGTCTCATTTGCGCCTGCAACGGCGTTGAGAAATTTCATTGAAGTGTAGTAAATGCCAACCATTGCACCCTGGTTGCCTGATGAGTATTTCCACTGCGTCTGCGGTGTGTCGGGGCGTCGACCTCCCTTTCCAGCAGCATTTTGTCTTTTGGTGACCTCCCTCAACCAACCTCTATACCTTGTACACCTGTTGCGAATGACCTAAAGTGGTCAGCCAAGATTGTTGCGCAATGCTATGTGGCCAATGGGCACGTGCTTCTTGTCGTCCTAATTCGATGATCATAAAGCAAGCTTCGGCGTTTACGTCACTCAGATGTAGCTAACCGATAGTTCAAACGCAATCACTTCGCTTCGCTTGAGAGTTTGGAAGGCTGCGGGGTATCAGACAGTTGAAGTATTTACCTATAAGTGCGACCAATCGATCAACTTAATAAGTTATTGTTACTACAAGACCTGACTCTGAGCCTCGCTAATGGCGTTACCGATTGACGTAGCATATTGTAATCGCGCGGGGAATGACCTCTTGAGGTTGAAGGGACAAAGGGAAGCGATGTACATCTCAGCCTTCTCCTCTAGGTAAGCGCATCTTGCGCGCAGTTTGTAGCGGAAGAACATTGTTCCTACCCGAAATTGCCTGGCCTTACTCCGAGTGGCTTCGGTGCTGTCAAAGGAGGTCTCGGCCATCTTATATCCCAGTATTGATATTACGAGGCCTCAACTGTTGCTGTGATTCATCCAATATTAACTTTTGCGGAGGCTTTGTTCCTTCGACTAAATTTTTTCCCCTTCCCCTTCGCTTCTTCGCAACCTTTCCTAAATACCGTGACCTTAATACCTCAGATACCCAGGCCCCCACCGTAGCCCTATATGAATTCAGAAGCCGCCACGCCTTTCGCTACATTTTCGTAAATCGCCGGCTGAAAAGGACACGATGAAAATTTTCTCCAGCATATACGACTTTGACTACTCGTGGGAGGAGGTTTCCGTGGCAAACTGGCGTAAATACTGTCCGTGGAATCGCGAGAGCTCTCATGTAATCGCTGTCGACACCCTTTCGAGAGATGTCGACGAGAGGACCGGCATTGTAAGTTGCAACTGGTCTACGTTCTCACAAGGCATCAACGTCTCACGAGAATAAATTTAGCTCCGCACGGAACGACTTATTACTTGCAAACAATCTGCGCCCAAGTGGATTACCCCCTTCCTCGGAAGCTGCGAAGTGTCCCACGTGTACGAGGTGTCTTACGTCAAACCACCCAAGGCGTCGCCAATGGCGTCTTCGACTTCCGTCCACCACAATCTAGTTAATCTCGACACCGATCCGACAGATGCTGCTAAGGCGATCTCCGAGTCCCAGCCTTCGGTGACCATGACTTCTCAAAACCTCACATGGTCTGATCTGCTGAGCGTTCGCGAAACTGTAATTTACAGCCCGTCGCCTTTGGACTCCTCCACAAAGACCCGATTCGAGCAACATGCCAGCATTGTTGCCTTATGCGGGGGCTGGCAAAAAGTTCGTGAGAAAATCGAGTCCTTCACTGTTGAGCGCTTCGGGCAAAACGCCGCACGAGGTAAAAAGGGCTTTGAGGAGGTGCTTGAGATGAGCCGCAAAGTCTTCGGAGAGGAGAAAGCAAAAGAGCGGGCAAACCAGAAATCCGGCGCGAAAGTGCTGTAACGGTCTTGCGCATTCTATGAGTTCTGGACACTTGGCCATATCCTTATTTTTCAGTCGATCCTGCGTTTCAGCGTTATTGCATTACGACGACTAAGTACGACTTGCATTGTGGGTCTCCTTGTGCTTTGGGAATTTCTTCTTCCGGAGTTTGCATTATGGATTTCGAAACCAGACATAGTCGCGAGAGACTCCTGGGTTATGGAAGACCTGGATACGCCACTTCACTTCAACATGGGCGGGTTTACAGATTAGATTGCGCTTTCAGCCTGTGTTTCCATCTGATAGAAGCAGCCAGGAGAGGCTGCGTTTGGGCTGTGACTCCGCTTAGATTCAACAGAAGCTGGACTTCGGTGTACCTATTTTGCGACTGAGATTTAATATTTACATAATTTACACTGTCAGTCATTTTGCAACAGCAGGCTGAGCTACTCAGTAAGAAACATTCGTTTAGAAAAACATGAAAGGAGTTTTACCTCATTCGCGTTTCATTTGAAACAGCATAATTGCACTTTGAACGTTTCTTCCTGGATGTTGCACTATGTGTCAGGTGGATGACCTAACGCCAGCATTTGGCCTAGGTATGCAGTACTGATGTCGCAATCGCATAGTCTTTTTCCAAGGGCCGATTCTAAAGTAAGCGTATCAAGAACCGGATCTGCAGCGAGTTCAAGAAATAGGTGGTACTTCTAGCGTCGGTTTGGCCCGCTACGCAAAATGTCAGATTTCATTGTAGGTCCAACTACCAAATTTCGTATGCGAATTCCGAGCTCAATCAAAAGGTGGTATGACACTCTGAGCGCTCAAACTTGCCCCTAGGACCCTAAATCGGCTTTAAGCCTTTTTTTCTTCTCTATTTATGTATTTCGCGTGCCCCTCACCTCATCCGTAGGCAGCCCGATATGCATCAAATTGGGTTACGGTGAAGTAATGACGACGTTGAAGCATACAACTCAAATTCGAATACTGCGATGGAAATCGCTATGAACAGAATTATCATTTCCCTCGCCGCATTCTTCGCCGTTCTCGTCACCGTTGTCTACTCCTTCACCCCTCCGATCGTGCAAATAATAGGTCGTACGGTGGGATGGCGGCTGCGAAAGGGAACCCGCGCACGTCGCGATATACTACAGGCACGCGTGAACCAAGAGCATGCTGCCTTTCAGCAGAACGCCGATGGCGGTACCACAGTCGACGAAGAGTGGGAGAAGATTGAGAAGACTAGGGCAAATTCAGGCTCGGACAAGCATTCTTCAGAAGCTGTGGACAACCGCGAATGGGCGGGTGTCGTCGGGTTCTTTCACCCCTTCTGGTATATTACTTGCTCAGCCTTGACTTGCGTTGAGGCCATGGTCAATGCTGATTCGAGTTTGCAGTAACGCTGGAGGCGGAGGCGAGCGTGTGCTTTGGGAAGCTGTGCGGACAACCCAGGAGACCTGGCCAAACGCGGTGTGCGTCGTATACACCGGGGACTTGGACGTCCCGAAGGAGAAGATGCTGGATCTGGTTTGGGTGAGTCGCCGCGAGAAATTTGTTTGCAGGGTTGAAATAGCAACTGAATATATGGCTTTAAGGAACGCTTCAACATCAAATTATATCCTCCAACCGTCATGTTCCTGTACCTGACGAACCGCAATTGGGTACTCTCGTCGAGGTGGCCCAAATTCACACTGCTGGGACAGTCTTTGGGATCTATGGTACTGGGTTACGAAGCCTTCACAATGCTTGTCCCAGACATCTACATTGACACAATGGGCTATGCGTTCACGCTTGCTCTCTGCAAACTGATGTTCCCAGATATTCCTACAGGCGCCTACGTTCACTATCCTACAATATCAACCGATATGCTGGGGTCTTTGACTGCTGAAAAGTCCGACGACAAAGGCTTGAACGCTGGTACGGGTGGGGGATTACGCGGAACAGTCAAACGATGGTACTGGGAGAAGTTCGCGCAGTTATATAGTTGGGTAGGCGGCCATGTCGACGTTGTCATGACCAATTCGTCCTGGACGCAAGATCATATCAAGAAACTCTGGGGTCCGGCTCGTACAAAACTAAGGCGCAAGCATACTGTTGAAGTTCTGTTCCCGCCTTGTCCTGTGGAAGAGCTGGAAAATGCGATCAAGGTCGATATGGATTCCGAGCATCGTCGCGAACCATCCCTGATCTACGTTGCTCAGTTCCGCCCGGAGAAGAATCACCAATTGATTCTGAAGGCTTTCGCTAAAGCCTTCGGCCCCAAATCACCCCGGCCAAACCGAAGAACTTTTACATCGGCAGCCGAGAAGGAAGCTTTCAAACACCCACACCTCATATTGGCGGGATCTGTCAGAGACGACATGGATGAACGATTCATCTACTCACTTAGACTCCTTGCTCATGAGCTTCACATCACCGAGAACGTAACATTCCTCATGAACGCCCCGTGGCCTAAGATCATGGATCATCTACGGACGGCCACGATAGGTGTCAACGGAATGTGGAACGAGCACTTCGGTATCGGAGTTGTAGAATACCAAGGTGCTGGTCTTATTTGCGTAGTCAATGACAGCGGCGGACCCAAGCGTGATATCGTAGTCAGGACCAAAGATGGACCCACCGGCTACCACGCCAGCACCGAACGCGAGTATGCTCTGGCATTCGGGAACGCTCTTTCTTTGGAGAAATCTGACGCTCTGGCGATGAGACTAAGAGCAAGGGAGAACGTGAAGAGGTTCAACGTCAAGACTTTTGAACGGGGCTGGGTAAAACACTTTGAGCGCCTAGTCGAGCTTCGCCTTGAGTGGGATCCCTCAGGCTGATAACGAATGCATGTAGGTTGGTCAGCTTCCATTCGTGACGAAAAGCGAAGGCATAGTGAGAAATTTGGCCAGGGAGTTCTTGTCACTGGCTTGCTATGATCAAGACTGCCACTCGTACTTTTCCTTTCTATCCAAGGCAGAACCGCTGGCTAACGAACAGCCCTTGGCTCCTTTTCCGTTGCGGGTCTCTATCTGGATTTCCGTAATGCAAAGACCAGTACGGCTTTCGACATTCGAAATGACCTCCTGCTTTCGATCTTATTTGTAAACTCGAGGTGCAAGACTTCTTCGTTAAACGGGACGCAAGTAACCTGCGTTTGTTTACATGCGCGATTTACTTGCAGTGATCTTGTTGGCCTTGTGATCACAGGTTTGTTCCTGCCTAATGTTACCGGTCCCGCTCCTTCCATTTCACATTGTCGCCCACAATCTTCTGATGCTTTTACTTTGCACTGCGGATGAAAATTTCAACCGCGAGAACTGCACCTGTTGGTCAAATTGAACCGCAGAGTACTTGATCAACCAGACCTTCTGGCCTTGCAGGGATTCTTTCAAGCTTTCAAAACCAATTCTACGTCTCTCTACTGATCAAACTACTGATACGAAACCGTTCATCCTATCGAGAAATCAAATAAGCCAACTCTTCCACGTCTTTGTGAGTCGGTCTGCCTTCTTCGCTGGCATGCCCTAGCTGGAACAGCTAGGGCAACAATGTCAAGGAGACGACGTAGGAAAATACATAAGAAGAATGCCTCTGCTTACGATGACGCTCAGAGCAGCGAGCGTCGCCATTCAAGGGCTTCGCGATTGCTACCATTTCAAGCCATTAGGCTTTCATTTTCCCAGAAATTCCGGAAACGCATCTTAATCGCCTTACCAAACATGGCTTCCCGCAAGGGCCAGCGGCAAGAGAGGCTCGAACAGCTCTCAGAAAATCAACAACATGTGTTTCCATATAGCCAGCTGCGGAATCACAAAGCCGCCAAACCGGTGCCCGAGAATACTGAGCCAAGCCAGCAAAGAACGCAAGAAGAGCAGGATACAAGACCTGAAAGTTCCAATTATCCTGCCAAAAAGGATCTCCGACAGATCATAAAGAAACGTGGACTCGCCAAAGCTTCACCGATTCATGATCCGCCTCCGCCAGTACCACCTCTACCTCCCTTTGCCATTGAGCACAATTCAGAACGAGCTGCATCAACATGGAGTTCACAACCTCCTTCGCGCCCGATGACTTTGAGACAAAGACCTTCCGAAACTCAAATATCATCCAAGACGGAGTCCCCAGATGAAGAGCCCTCTAACTCCACTCAGCTCGGAGGTCTCCGCCAGCTTAGACGTCGTCTGCTATCACGAACCAGCCCTCCAGCGCCGAAGCTTCTATTTCCTGAGGACTTTGTGCTCACTGAGGATGAGAAAACGGTGATACTCAATAACATCGATTACTTGACGAGCCCTGTGTCGCAGCTTCCGCCTATTATGGCCCAAGATATCTTCCCTCACCGGCCTCACGCGAGCACATCCATTCCTTCGCCGGGATCCGGTGCCCAAAAGTGCGGCTGTAACATTGAAGGAACTTTGCACAAGGTCTCATGTGAGGCCAGCACACCTCTTTTTCTATACAATACCTTACAGCTTCCGGATGTATTGGCCCGCGTTGCTCGTCTAAGTTCGACGGAAAATGTTTCGGCGCATGTTACACCTGCGGTCTTACATGGCTATCTGGCGCTCAAGGCCTCTGGTGGTGGCTTTCCAGCAGCTGTTCAGATGGGCACAATAGAAGAACTAGAAGATCTTGCTAAAGCCTTGGGGGGAGACACGGCAATCGAACTCACGACCCGTAAAGATCATCAAGGACGACAAGTCGCCGATGCTATGATCCACGGAGTACTTGTCTTTGGTCTGAGTGAGCATCAGAGAGACTTGCTGGATGGTTACATGGGCAATGGCCAAATGTTCCAACGAAAGGAGGTCGTCGTTCTGGTGGTGACAGAAAGCACACAACGCAAACAACGCGGCAGATCACAAGAAAGACTTGGTGCCTACGAATTCCTTAGAGACACGTCTCCACCATGGTCTAAGACAGTCGCAATTCGCAAGAAGAGATCCGGTCTAAATCTCGCATCGGCGTCGCTCAATATGCTTCGCAAAGTACGATCTCGGAGATTTACAGGAGCGAGTCAGAAAGACAAGAAAAGATCTGAATCATCCAGAAAAGGGTCTCTCGTTGACACGAGTAAAGATGCACCTAGGCCTCAGAGCCAAAGAAGTGTCTCTGCTCCATTTGACGCTGTCGTCAGTGGATACACCACCAGTCGCGGAAGTCTGGAAGCATTTCCAAGGCTCATCGGCAGTAGGCCTGATGAGTCGGTACGTCGACAATCGTCACTAGCACGACCCCCTCCTTCACCGCTCATCACACATTATTCCACTCAAACGCTCTCAACCTTCCCTTTCCCTCCATCATTCTCTGGGAGTTCGCCGTCCGGATCGGCCTCCAACCCCTTCGACCTCGTCGATGTTATGAATACACCGACGAGGTCTGTCCCCCGTGAAGGACACCGTGGAGTGAGACACGGTGCCCTTCACGGGGTGTCTTCGAATGCTGATCCCAGCATCGAAGCGTCCCCTACCCTTTCGGCTGTCGGCCGCAGCTCAGAAGCTGCGGTTGACGAGAAGAATGCTGACCGCGAGGCAGCATACCGCGCCCTTACGGGCGATTTCACGAACACGTTTGCTCCGGAACTGAAGGAGCAACTCTCAACGCCCCACGCCCGACAGGGGTCCATTCGCACGGGAGTGGACCCCTTCTCAACTCCAACTCGCCGCGTCGTACCGACGACCCCGTCAACGCGGCCTTCCCGGATCCCTCGACTCAAGGGATCCAAATTCCCTCTGCCAAGGGACAGAGTGACGTCGCCGCTCACGGAGCAGAACCTCAGCCAAGCTGAGGTAGCTCGCGTGATGCGAGAGCAGCCGGCCTCCAAGGAAGAGGGGGAGTCCGCCGCACCGGGCGGGCTTCCCCAGACGATATTACCGGCGCCATTGTTCGCAAGGATGGGGATCGAAGACCCATTCTTGCCGCAGACCGTGCCCGCTGCGTCTGAGCAGCAGTCGTCAGTTGGGACGGATTTTGCGCCTCTGGCCGCTTTCGTCAACGACCTGGTTGACGAGTCCAAGACTCGTTTGGCCAAGGTCGCTAGCCAAGGCGGCCAAGGGGACGATGGTGCCGACGACATCGTCGGCGGGGACGACAACGAAGACGCCGGCGACGGCCCCACCCCGGATCGGGTGGTGGCCGCTCGTCGAGTGTCTCGTCCCCTTTCACGGCACGGCGTGAAAGGGGTCGTCCCCCATCTTCCGGAGTCGGCGCGGCGGCGCCACTTTGTGGAGTCTTCGGACTCCTCATCCTGCGGCAGCGGAGAGGCTGTCTTTGGCGGGGCCGACGGCGGCGCCGGCGAGGAGGAGAACCGGTCACGACGCATGTCCGGGGCCCTCCCAGTGAGGGCCGAAGCTTACGTCTGGCGTGGGACGCTGGGGATGCTGCTCGGTTCCGGGACGACCCCGGAAGGGGCCGTCGTGCCCTACGTTATACGTAGGGCACAGAGCGTGTCGTGGAGTCTCGAAGACTCCATTTGAGTCTTCGTGGCGGTTGCTGCCTCGGTGGTTCCGGGGTAGGAAATTCGCTTCGAAAGCTGGAGGAGCATTCGAGGGGGTTGGAGTTCGACGGATTGGCGTCCTAGGGGGTTGGGAGCGTTCTGAATTCACACGGAATATGAGCAGCAGTGAGTTGGGAGGTCGGAGAAATACTGGATGATGTCAGTGATGGTGGCTCGCACATTGGAAAACGCCGAGGAATTCTTTGTCGTCCTGTAACGTAAAACTGTCACACAATTCTGTACATTCTCAAAAAAAATTGTAGCCTTCCGGACCATTCATTCTTGTTACCCTTGAAGTCACTTCCTCGCCCGATTCGCCTTGCTACTGTAGGATCGTCAAGATCAACATTTTTCAGTACGAGCGTTCCACGCACTCCTTTGCCATCTGAAATCGCTCGATTTTGTGCACCCGCCGAGCCGCTTCGTCCAACAATCTTTCCGCCTGACAACATTACTTAAAACGGCTAACTAAACGGAGAGATGCAGCCTTCAAGAATGCGATCCGTGTTGTGTTGCTTGATTGAGTTAACGGGCGGGAGATCGGAATAAAGCGCGACAAATGTTCCATTACGTTGAAAATTCCGGTTGCATTAAGATGACAAACGTTTTATCAGGAAAGTGTACATAGACTTTTGTCCTACTACTGTAGGTGGGTGATAAGCAATAGTCCCGTCGTATTTGCGGGATGTTGTACGCTTGACGATCGCACGTAGATCCTCTCAGGTAGTAAGATCGACTCAACGCCAAAGCTAATGACACTCCCACCTTCGTACGCATGACCGAGTGGCTGTGATTCCCCTTGATAAAAGTAGCAACGGGTGGCACAAATATTGATGTTATACACGTGCTATCTGGTGAGGAAAGACGGATGGATTGGACACTGATTCTGTCCTCCCCGACCTGTCTTAAATAGGAAATTTGCCTTCCTAACTAGGAAGTTTATGAGCACTATTTACCCAATTAGGGCAACAGTGATATTGCAATCTTAACACCCCTAATGGATGCTCCGAGATTAAAATCGGAGATCGCAGACGCGACCCTTTAACAAGCGCTAAGGCGCTCATTCCTTTAGCCCATTGCGTCTTCCGAAGCCTTCGATCGCTCTTTCGCGTGAAAGACGTTTCGGCACCGTTGCGTCTGCTTCATGATTTTCATGCGACTATCGTGACAGACTATCTTTAATATCAAACAGGCCGCAACATGTCTTCTGACAATGTGAAGTTGAGTGAAGAATTCGCATCGGAAGAGCCACATCCCGAATCGGACCCATCATCATGGTGGCAGCTTCAAGCATACAAGAACTCGGACAAAGACCTTGACAGCCACAATCTCATGCTGGTTGGCAAGAAGCCAATCCTCAAGGTGGGCTATCAACATGCTCTTCCCTGTGGCCTAGATCGTTTTGCAAGCTCATCCAATTAATGAACTTAGCGTTCTTTCGACTTCATATCAGTGCTGGGGTTCTCATGCGGGGTGCTGGTGACTTGGGAAGGTGTCGCAGCGTAAGCTTGGCTCGAGTCTCGCTCTGTGTACCCAATTAACGGTACATTGATAGCCTGTTTGGTAATGCGATTATCAAGTAAGAAACGCCGTCAAAGGCCTGGTACTTGGACAGATCCTGATCTATTAGCCTCCAGTGGAGGTCCTACCGGCCTGTTTATTTCATATGTCATCGATTTCGCTGGCGTTCTTTGCATCTTTGTGACCCTCAGCGAGCTTGCCTCAATGTAAGCAAAACCTGGTAATTGCGAGTCTGGAAACGACTGCTTTTGCTAATTTTCGACGTAGGGCACCAACCGCTGGAGGACAATACCAGTAAGTGTTTTGTTAACAACGTCTGGATCCTAGGACTGAGTTTGCATGAAAGCTGGGTACATCTACTTGCGCCTGAGTCCATGCGCCTTTCTCTATCTTATGTCGCTGGTGAGTGAGAACAGCATTTCAACATGTTCTGCCCAAATTTGACACATCTTGATGTAGGCTGGTTTACTGTTGCTGGCTGGCTTGCCGTCACGGCGTCTGCTTGCTACCTATCGAACGCATTCGTTCAAGGACTCGCCGTATTGGGCAACCCGGACTTCTCACCCAAACCGTGGCAAAGTATGCTGATCTTCTGGGCAGTTGTTCTTCTCTCATTCGGTGTGAATGCCAGCAGTAGTCGAACGCTGGCAGCCGTAGAAGTTCTGGTCTTGGTTCTTCATCTGAGCGGGTTCTTGGCTGTCTTGGTTCCTCTCGTTTATTACGCACCGCACGATAGTGCCACGGAAGTGTTCGATTCATGGCTCAACGGAGGCTGGTCCTCGCAAACACTGTCTTTCTTTGTCGGATTTCCTACTATGGCCTTTACACTCTTCGGCTCGGACAGCGCAGTCCATATGAGCGAAGAAGTTCAAAATGCTTCCACAGTAGTTCCGCGAGCCATTGTCATTGGTATAGTAGTCAACGGCACACTTGGGCTGGCGATGCTGCTCGCACTGCTATTTTGCTTCGGCCCCATCTCCAACCTGGAAGAGTATGAGAAGTATCCCTACGTCTTTATGGGATTGTTCGTCAATGCCGTGCCTTCGAGGGCCGGAGTCATACTCATGTCTACAGTGATTACGATTCTCTCTTTCTGTGGCGCTATCAGCACTTTTGCGACGGTTTCGCGAATGGCGTGGTCATTTGCACGAGATCGCGGTCTCCCGTTTGCTGATTTCTTTTCCCGAGTCAGTCACACACCGTAGAGTTTCCGCATCTTGTATGCGAATGCTGACTCGATCCCTCTTGGATTCTAGGTCGACAAGAGGACTTCTATGCCTATTAACACATTGCTTCTGGCTGCATTAACTTCGGTTGCGCTTTCGTTCATCATTCTTGGATCCACGGTGGCGTTCGACGCTTTCACGTCCCTGTCTGTCTCGACTCTCTATTCCTCGTACCTTGTCACGCTTGTGCTCTTCCTCTGGCGACGTTTGTATGGCGGCATCTCGGAGCGCACTGACGGATCTACGATGGTTGTTCGGGGACAGCTGTCCTGGGGACCATGGCGCGTTAAGGAGCCTTTTGGTACATTGCTGAACGCCGTAGCAGTTGTCTACTGCGTCATAACCCTATTTTGGAGCTTCTGGCCACCTCAAGCGAGCGTCAACGCCCAAAATATGAATTACAACGTCCTTATCTATGGGGCAGCCTTCTTGCTGAGTTTCGGCTGGTACCTTCTGAGTGGACGGAAGACCTATAAAGGACCTGTTGTAGAGATACAAGTAGGAAATTAGCAGCCAGCTTATCAGGATAGTATCAAAGTATTTCGATCTCACTCTTGGATGCGTCTAGATCATAAGGTGCAATGGCAATCATCATAGGAGCAGTGGCCCAAATGAAATTCGCCAGGTCTACCCGCCAATGAAAGTCCAGAAGTTGGATGTGTTTCAAGTGTTCCCTCATGTAGGCGCTGCGTCAGATCGTATTAGTTGTTGCGTGGCTCACTATTCTATCAGTAATCGGCTAAGCCGGAAGCGCCGTCGGGAACCTTGACTGGAAGGCTGGGAGAAGACTTACTACTGGATCGAATCTTGGGCCTGTTGACATTCAAGCAATGCTAAGTACTTAACGATCAGGATCTTGTTCGTTTATGGTAGGAATGAGCGCCGCGGTCACTTGTGGCTGCTTCTTCAACGAGAACCCCGAAGTTCCAATCGATCGATAACTTGTTCGCGGACATGCAAGAGCAGCATAGACGCATGTGAGCGCTGTACGCACTACCGTTGTCGCTGTGAACCACCCTCAGACTTGAAGCACCGCAGCATCTCGTCAAAACAGTCTTCAGAGGGACAGCTGGACGAACAGTCTGAGCTATACATCTCTCCAAATTACTCATCTGTCAAAAGATTCCGCACCCGAGCATATGACGATCCTGTGGAGTCGATGTAAGCTCATGTCAAGGAATCACTCATGACGCGGTATGATAAGTGGTCATGCACTGCTTTTCGCTTGGTCGCTGACGGATACAGACTATCTATTGAAGGGCGATCTGGTCGGACCACAGTTAGGTAGACTAGAGGGTTCCGGACATTCTAACCCATCTGTTATAATGTCCAACGCGGATCTACCGACAAGTCTTGAGCGCTTTGGCAAGGCAAAGAAGTTTTGAGCCGCTGTACAAGACATGCACGAAATTTAGCCACGACCTGGAGACAAGTCAAGAGAATCATAAGATGGCAGCTTCCATGGTCGTTCTTGCATATTGGCATGGCGGGCTCGTACACGCCAAAGCTTCGGGATATATGGCTATGGCACGGCTTTGACTCGAGTGCCGTAAAATTCCCTACTATGGCAGTACCTGGGTAAACAATCCGGAGTGGACTTCGAGGTGGCGAATTTCTGCCCGAAGTGCCCCCAGCGGTTACACGTTTTGCTGCATCCGTAGATCCGTAGCCATCGCTAAGCTATATCCGCACCCTACCCCCGCCGCCAATTCTACTTCGCTCGCAGTAAGCGACCAAATGCCCTGTGCCTTTCAACTACACGGCCATTCATTTGGCTGAGAATGAGAATGACTGACTGATAACGTCTCGAGCAGCATCCTGTGTGAATTGTTGCGACTATTAAGAAGTCGCTTTATTACCCTCAGAGCATCTTCAGCGCGGGAAAGCGATGTCATCTTCTCACGGTGCTCTCGTAGTTTTCGGTTCGGGCCCGGGAGTTGGCCGCAACGTCGCAGCCTTGTTCGCGGAGCGTGGTTTCCACAAAGTCGTTCTTATGTCCAGGAATGCTTCGCGTCTGAAAGAGGATGCAGCCATTGTGCGCTCTGCGCGCGCCGAGACCACCGTATATGAGATCCCAGTCAACCTTGGTGATTCAGAGCATGTGCGACAGGCTCTTGAAAAAGTTGCCAGCGACATAATGGGGACATCGCTGGAGTGCGTTCTGTTCAATGCGGCGCGAATGGGAAAGAGCGAATTCTTCGATTTTGCAGCGGATAGCCTGGAAAACGACCTTAGAGTACGCGACATTTTCTCATTTCTGAAAGACCGTTCCTCAAGATTGATCTCCCATACAGATCTCCATCGTCAGCCTTTACGCAGTCGCCAAATGGGCCATGCCGCAATTGCTTGAATCAGCAAAGTCCCCTACCAGCACCCCGTCGCTCTTGGTGACGAGTGGTATGCTGTCAAAGGACCCTTATCCGGCCATGTTCTCGCTCGCCGCTTCCAAAGCTGGCCAGTACAGTCTGGTCCACTCGTTGCACAAGGAATTTGAACCCAAGGGCGTGCACTGCGCGGTAATCATCCTGGGAGGGACAGTGTCCAACGACTCCAAAGTGACGAACCCCCGCAACATCGCCCAAGAGGCCTGGAATGTGTACAGCCAGCCCAAGACTCAGGGGAAGCTGGAGCTCATCCTTAATGACCCAGCCTTTTTAGAGCACGTCAAGAATCGAGAAAAGTAGGATCTTCGTCCTGCGATTTTTGTTGCTTTCCAATTCTTTTCTCTCACGGAAGATATATACACCTGTCTTACAGTATTTAAGGTGCCACAATAGTGAGGACCATCCAGGCTCTGGAACCTTGACTCTACCTACTGGTGGCGTCGTGCCCTTGTGAGAAACCGAGCTCCGATTGGTTGTAGGTTGGTCGCATATGCGAAACGTGACAAAGATTGCCGCGAAGATGCGAAAAATCATGTCGGTGCCACGTCCCCAGAGGAGCTCCGCAATGGGAGTCCTCATTCTCGTACACCACAACTCGTCTACTTTCACATACGATGTTCCACACTGCGCTGTTACCTAAGCGCCAGTGAACTTGTTGTAATCCACCGTGATCCGCTTCAGCGTCTTGAGCATCCCTACACGATATAGCAATGAGAGGGCTTGGATTGCTGGTTCGGCTTGTACGGATTTATTTGCTATCTAGACGTTTGTAAGAATGGCCCATGGCCGCGGACGAGGGCTGTTCGATAGGTGAACGCCAGCCGCATATCCGGCACGGGAGTTAACCAGTATCCGTAGAACCGGAGCCTCAGCCGTTGAATGATAGTAATACGTACCCGGTCTGACCCGGTTGAAAAAGTCATTCATTTGGCGCAGAGACCAATGTATCCACGGTAGAGCAGTGGCATCCTGCAACATTTCCTAACATGTTCTCAGAGTCTTCGACGATAACGATAATGAGACCATCGAAGGAATGAGACGCATATACTCTCGAATTACGCGTCAGATGTCGGGAATGAAGGTTGAACGAAGATCGAGCGCTGTCGAAGTCATGACATTCTGAAAACGCAACCGGGCGAACGTGTAAACGCCTGACTTGCTTGCTGTATAGTTTAATTGTTTGAATACGATTGCAGCTTACAGAGACACGCTCGAACTGCATGCGTAGTTAGCGCGGAAGGGCGAACGGCGTAAAGCACGTCATGAATAACGTCGATAGAAGTCGAACATCGGCAGCACGTATGCGTAATCCATTTCGAGGCTCAATTTTGTTACCATGAACAGCGCTTGATGAAAAATACGAATCGATCAACCCGTGGCCTCTTTGCCTATGTTCAAATCGGAATATCCCTATGTCGATCGCGGGCCCACGATGAATGACGACTGTGCAATTCTTTCCGGACTCGCTGTCCATATTTGGCAAATGCTCTGCCTTCAACATCGCTTCGACTTTAGTCCTACACGGTTCTCGATGACATCTGTGGCAACGTGAAAAGACATCGGAGTTCGTATGCGAGACCCTGATTGACGGGAGGCTGTACTAATAAGCTTTTCTTTATTTATAATTAGCGCAGCTGTTCTCCGCCACACCGGGAATCCGCAGCAATACGTGCAGATCCAATTCCATACAGCGATGACGGACAATTTGTTTTTTCCAGTCTGACAGGATCCAAAGATCGGCTAACATTTGGGGAACTTTGGATTCACACACGTCTTCTAAGCCGCATCCTATAATCTACGCTGTGTCTAAAATTAAGCAGATGCGGTCTGCTCATGACGTCTTGTTCGGCGTTAGCATCCGGTCTTGGTCATGGAAGCCATTGGCAAATTATAAGTATGCGTCGAATGCCCGATATGAGGCTTCTTATCCACCACCATCGCACGCATCTATGTACGAAGCCTATAAATCATACTTCTAGAACCAATCTCTGAATTTCGATTCGCAAATCACCAAAATGGGTTTCAAGAATACAGCCATCCTCGCTCTCGCAGCTGCTTCCACTGTCAGTGCTGGCGTCATCAGACGTACAGTCCCTTCCAACTTCACACTTGTCACCCAAGACGCCAGCAGCGATGGGCCTAACTATGGCGGTCTCTACCTCGAGCCTTTTCATACTGGCGCGGGAATGAACGCAGTCGTCGGCAACGGCACAATCCAACCAAGCGCAGCCCCTCTTTTCTATCTGGAGAACGGCATCATCAAATACATGATCTCTCCCAACGGTGGAGACGTCCAGATCTACAACTTCGGCTTGGCCGACACCCAGCTCTATCCTGTCGGCGGTGGGCCTTGTCAGTACTATCCTGTCACTCTGGACGAAACGGATGATGGCACCGGTCCGTTCGCCTTCAACGACCAAGACCAGCTCGTCTACACTGGAAGTGATATCCCCTTCGACACCTTCGCCGCCTGCCATGTCCTGGATGTGTCTGAAGATGACGAAGCCTCTGCGATCGAGATTTTCTACAGCAATACCACCATACCCGCCGGCTGCTCTCCTCCAGCGACTTATGAAAACCAGTGCGCGCCCGTGTATCTCCACGCTCAGGCAGCTTAGAGAGTGCTTGCCACCCCGACTGAGAGCTTGGAAAGACAAGCTCCGGTAGATCACTTCACACACCAGTCATGGAAACCGATGGCGGTTGTGATCAGAGATTTCTCACCAGCATTAATGAAAAAACTCTGGCATTCAGCGCATAAATATTGTTAGCATTTGGGGGTTGCATAAGCGGTGGACTAAAATAATCGCATCATAGAAAACAACACAGTATGTATACATATAATAGAACCGAATAAGGAACGAATCCACAATCCTTTATATCTCTTCACCACTAAAATATTAAAACGCCGTGAAAGGCTCTCTGAGGCATCTAACTAGAGATGTTCTGACTGTCAAGGCGAATAGAGTGCGACCACACATTATTGGACAACTGCATCGCACTTCAGTCTTGATGTTGCATGATTGGTATAGCCCTTTCAGGACATCATACGAGTAACCTAGATCGACTGAGCTGGAGACGAGAGGACGGAGCGGCTACGAAATTTTCATGGCTTGCGCACCAAGTCTATGTTGATCGAAACAACATCTTTGCTTTGAGATGTTGCTTTCGCAGTAGCAGTGCTCGAAGGGCTGGCGCCTCGTAGATTTCGGGAACGACGACTTGCGTTCGGGTTGCTCAGCTTAGAAAGAGTGAAACCTGCAGATCACGCGCACGAGGCACAGGGCTTGTGCTCCACCGGACGCACGTCCGAACACGCTTTGTCCGCAATACGCGTGCAATCGAAAATGGGGTATTCGAGTCTGAACGTGTATCTGGGGCACGCAGATTGATTCGGCGGCCGCCATCTTCAATCAGCGCCCACAAGGCAGCAAAACATCATTCCACACATGAGACACATGGACATCCAAGTGACCTACTCATACATGCTGCTCGGGGCCGCGGCCTGATACGCCGCTTCGCGATGTTCGTATGTATTTCATCAATCCAACGATGGACCAGCCGCGGTTCGCGCGTGCTCCGTGCCCGCTTTACCGACGCACTTGTGCTGTGTCTTTCCCTCCACTCTCTCGCGCAGTCCGACGATCTGGGAACTATGTACATGGGAATGCTCCTCCTAGCTGCTTCAATTTCGGACTGCCACCACCTTCAGTCCCATATATATAACGCTAAGGCTGCAGATCGCACAAGACCTCGGAGACTCTGATCTCGACCTCGCCAGCTAAGGCGCCGACAGCCACGCATAGTGTGCTCAGGGGCATGTAGAACTTGGTTTCGAATCCTTTCTTGAGTACTTGACCTAACTCAGTCATATTGTTGCCGCTCGCGCCAGTGTATATGCGCCAAGCTGTCACGGTGGTAGCGCCGGACCAACTGACATAGCCAGCCTTGACAACACATCCTTCGGCGGTCTTGCTATTCGTCACGACGACGCTTGGAAGTGTGGCAGGGGTCGAGGTCCAGATTTCCTTGTACACTCGATAGCTTCCCGATTCGCCTTCAAACCCATACCGTGCTTCCCAGACCATATCGTTTTTGTCGTTCCATTCCTGAATGAGAGGGGTTGATCCGTAACTGACGATACGGCTACCATCCTGCAGTACTTGCATTCCACCCCGAGCATTCGCAAATTCAGGCTCAAGTGGATTATGGAGGACACTCGAGATAGTCACCGGACCTGAGCCGGGAGGAAGTGGCAAAATCAAGGTAAGCCCGCTGGAAAAATTCTGGTGTTGGCTTATTTCCGAGTTCGCGTTGTTGAACCACGACACAGTTGTAGAATTAGAGTCAATGTGCTGTATGCGAGCTTCGTGTTGCCATGCCTTGGCCGTCCAATGGAGATAGTCAGTAATTCCATGCTACTACCGATGATAGCCATCTAGAGGGTAAGGAGGCTTACAAAATTTCCACCTGGGGGTAAAGGGCCGAAATCACCGCCAGTTTGACCGTCAATCCTCCATTCCACGTGCCCGTCTGAATCGACAAAAAATGTACTGAAGGTGAACCGAGAGTTTATCAAATATTTGCTCCCTACCTTTTGAATTGAGTTCATATGGAAGAAGTCCCATGGCTTCTCCGCCGTACCATAGCCTTTAGGCGATACACGAGATATGCCGATGTCCACATGGTCCAACGCACTCCAAAGCCAAAGGACTTCAGACGTTTCGACGTCAATCTCGATGGCCAGGCAGTCATATATGTAGCCGTCCTTCGGCCCACCGACCGCGCTCAAGTCTGCGGCGGTGATATTGAAAGTCGACACGAGCATGGTGTCATCCGCCGTCATTTGCGCTTCGTGAAAATCAGCTAGGCACTTGTTTCCCCGCACTTGCTCGGGTACGTTGAGGTCCAGCCTTAAGCAAACCGTATATATCTGGGTATAGGTAGAATCAAGGACGTTGATCTGGCCGTAGCCTTGACCGACAAATGAGCGACGTTCGGTGCTCCAATAAGTCAGAACTGGCTGTCCATGTAGAGTCTGCGGTATGAAATTCCGAATAAAACCGAATTCGAGAAGGTTCCGTCCCCAGATCAATTCACCGTCTTCGGTAAAGATTCCTACCGCTGGCCATGATAGGGTTGGGAAGACCTTGTCAGGATACTGGTAGTTCATAAAAATGGCGCCTCCGGATGACGACTGAGCTCTTTGTTTCGAGATGTGGAACTCGGGCGGCGTCAAATTCGCGCTCTTGAATTCCTGCCATGGCCATATGGCAAGATGCTCGCCGGTCTGATGCGAATTGACACCATGCCCGGGGAAAACGATACCGCGGCACGAAATAGGTGGACTTGCAGGCGTTCGTGACTCGTCCGACAGGTTGCAATGTCTCGAATAGATAGGAGGGGAGCGGATCCAGAAATCAAAAAGAACGATCGCCGAAAAAGAGAGAGCAAACAGCGACCAGAGCGTGGCTTTAGTGACGTTGTATACGGTCGCTTCACCGTCGACTTGAGATGTAACGCGCCATGATCTCTGCAGTTTGCGGCTCGTAGCCGAGGTTGGCATATTTCCTCAAGCTACACGATGTTGGCCTTCCGGGCATGAGAGATCAACCGCGTTGGACGCATGATTGTGACAGATGCGAAGATGGTAGCAATTGTGGACCATATCTCCGCATGGCACAGTGCTTCTACACGAGTAAGACATCCGGGCCTATGAGATCGAGCGCGTAAATTTTCAATTCTGAACATTGCGCTCCTGCAGGCGCCTTGTATCGATAGGCGCGATATCATGAACAGTGCCCGTGTTGTGACCGTTGTCTGATTCGTCAATACGCTAGAAATAGTAGTGAGACAACGCGGCCTAGACGCAATGTCCCCTTTTTGTATAGAATTCATGACGTAATGTAGATAGCACGGGAAGGCCAATGATTAGCCGGAGGTACCAGGTATGCCGCCCGCGCGGCTCAGCCCGGTGGGATGAGGCGGAGCAGTGAAGTGCAGGCCATCGACACAAAGTTATATATGCCCGAGTGAGGTAAGACGGTCTGTTCCTCATTCTGGAGTTGGGTTTTACAATCCTCGCGTCTCTGTTATCATCTCGAATCAAGTCATTAATGATGGACTCGAAGTAAAATCAGCCTAGCGCTCAGATGCATGGGCAAAGTTTGGAAGTATTTGTCCGTGTCTAAGTTATTCTGCGTCAATGGCCAGGCACCGGATTGAAATTGCGATGAGTCGACGCACGAGACGCTATGTTGCATGCATTTCGGTAGTTCAATGAACTGTACGAAAGCTTTCGGGCTCAGAATAGCTAGGAGAGCCTAACATAGCTGTTGGCGGACTGACAAAAATCGTGTTTTCACGAAGCTGTCATGCTTGCAAAAGGGGAGACATCACCTAAGATTAGGTTTGCATTGATAGGAGTAGCTTTATCTAACAAGCCACTGGTGGTTCTCACGACATTTACCTAAAGACCGACTTGATGTCCTTCAATATTGTTCTGTGGCAGACTCAATAAAACGATCAATTCGAATCGAATATCTTTGCGGCTCGACTGACATATGAATTAGTCATTTGAAAGGGTTAGTCCAGTAGTAGAATCTGGCACTGGCTCCTGCTTTGCTCTGGGGCTCTGTAGCTGCACCCCCAACTCTTGTTTTAGCCTCACTACCATCTCTTGCATGATACCATCGTTTTGCGTCCGTCTGTCGTCGCTCTGGTACAGAGGTGCTTGCCAGTTGGGCCACACATTACCATGAGTGGGCCGCTGTGCGAAATCTCCGGGATGGATCTGGAAGTACATATTGCAACAGTAGCAAGATGGCTTGCTGCATCCGATGTATCTGTCGTCGTCAACAAATTCCAACATTTGACTATGAAAATGCTCCAGCAGCCAGACTTCCACATGTACACGTGGTTTGAAGGTTTTTGCTCGATAATCATTTTGAAATTTAGCGTCCAGGTCAAGAGATCGAAGGCGTTGTAAGGTCTGGATGCCGTGCAGAAGTCCTGTTCGCTCCTCGGAGGGGTACATGTCTGACAGTATGTTGTGCAGCGTGACGTCGTTGGCCAGTGGTGCAATACGGATAGGCTTTGGTGTGATCAGAGTCTTGATCTGGATATTAGCGAACTTGTCGGGATTGTTGTGTGCGTACTCCACTATGGTCCGTGATGAACGATGCCACGATCCCAGTCGCCCAATGTAGTGGCGGAGCAACGACCAAATGGATGCAGATTCTGTCGAGATACGGCGAGAGAGGCGTTTCAAAGATTCGCTGTCTCGAAATTGATCTGCGGCAGCGCAGAGCTTCATCGGCTGTTCGGCTAGGCTTGCTAGAGAAGCAATGTCCCGGTCGAGAAGGGGATCTGATTCTTTTAGATCCTCGTGACACTTCCCCACCAAGTAGCGTAAGTATTTAGTGTAACGTGATACTCTTTCCCACGCGAAATTGATGCTTCGAGCACACATCTCTCGTTCCAATGCGTACAATTCCCCTGCCGAAAGGGCGTGGGCAGTTCTTAGATTTGTCAGAACGGACTCCAGATGAGGCTTCACGTGTGGTTCGGCTTTGTAACTAACGGCAAGCCAAGCCGTTATACTGTCGGAAGTCCTTTCTAAGGCGATCGCAGTAACGGTCTCCCCGCCCGATTCGTAGTCACATATCGAGGAAAGGCGGTCTAAGAAAACCCTGAAAGGAGACCGCGCGGCTTCGTCAGAGTCTTTTGGATAATTCAATCGTATCCTGGGGCCAACACATGGGCCAAGTATCCTCAAGATTACAAGGGGCACGTAGAACTCATGGTTGCTGCATACATGCAGGTTCTGGGGGCTGGCCATTCTTGCAGTACGAATCGATGTAGAGCTGGGGGCTCAAGGACTCTCGGGAAATCGTGGGGACGAATGACTATTTGTACGTACGTAAATGATCGCTGAGACCAAGGCAGCAATTTATACCTCGGCAATATGTAAAAGCGATTGCGTGTGCGGCAGTACACTTTACGGCCAGCCAAGAGACGCCATTACTAAACATGATCATATCAGAGATGGTTGAAGCTACCGACTGCTCTCTTGTTGAGCAGATCCTATGATTCAGCTGTTAGATCTCATCGACTGTGCACAGAGAACCAGAAATCTCTCTCCTAGAGGCATTCTTTTACTATCTTAGACAGCCGCCGGTTGATCTGCTCAAGGTTCGCTCATGAAGGGTTGCGGGTCAAGTCCAAGTTCAGGCAAAGAAGCATCAACGAGATATGAGTGCAGGTCCTCAAATCCCAACGGGCTGGTCATTTGCATATTATCAGTCGTTTCGAGCGAAATATGGTCCGTGATCGGACGCAATGCCAGCTTTTCATATTCAAAGACTTTTTCGAACGCGGGTCGGAATTCTTGAGCCAGCTCAGGTATTTGTATCGACCTCAGGTGTTCCATGACTCTCTTAAACGAAGCGCCAGTTTTTGGTAATAGTTTTGTCCACCTATCTAATCAGCACGCTTGAAAGTGTGCGGGGCTGCTCAGGACGCACAGACTTACGAGGTCTCTGGAAGGGAAGTGCCAAGTACAAACGATGCTCCGAATCCAAGTTGGAGATCTATATTCCGGTATCGAGATCCTGATTCTATCATCGCTGATACCTCGCTTTTCAGCTGATGCAACTCATAGCTCGCATACCATTGAACCCATAGGATACCAGCAATGTGATCGATGAATTGAGGCCCACTATCGGAATAAATTTCCACGAATACTCTGCAAAGAAATCTTCTCATCAGCCGAGACTACGCATCGTCGTGCTTGAGGCGAAGGTATCTCGATGCTAAGTAAACGAACGGATCATCTGTTTGGAGATCTGCTGTCGGAAGCCGGTTTCTAAACGAGGACGGATCTCGATACCACTGATCTGCGTAAGTTCGTAGCATACCTAGAGTTACTGGGTCAGACCCTAGGTACGCAAAGAGTTTTTGAAACCTATCTCTGTCGCGTTTGCCTTTTTGCTGGACCGAGAACGGCACAAGTCGGGCCAGGTCAGAATTTTTGTGCAGCCGCTCATGAAGCAAACGTAGCTGCGTAGTAATCACATGAGCCTCGTCTTCCAAAGTACTGTCACGAGAATTGAGGTCAGACATCCTTTGTGACCTGTGGAGTGAAGGGTTACGATTGTTGCAGCAAGTGAGCTTGTGGGATGGAAATTTTCGAAATGCGGGCTTGTGGAAACAAATAAGGCATTTCAAGGCAACTTCTGAAAGATAGGTAAGGTAGGTCAGGGTCGGCGCTAGTTTGCCGTGGGTCAGATTAGCTCGAATGACAAGCACGCTTGTTAGCGCTTTCCAGTCCGAGCTTTTGAAATGGATAGGCAGAGGTAGCTACGCCGCAATGCATGCTACAGCACATCCAATGCATGGACCCTGTTTGCCTGCTGTCTCATTGAGATACGTGAGCACACAGCTGCGAGATGCGTCGATAGCATCGCCATCCAGGGTGTCTTGCCCTGGATATATAAATCGTCTTAGATCTGGCTTGGTAATTTCTTCAATGTAAGAGGGCATATGCAGTCGAACAATTCAATCTACCAAACCACTTGCTTTCTTCTTGATCCAAGAAAACATGCATCTCCCAGCCGAACTTCAATCAGGGGAGACAGACATCATCCTCAACACCATTGACGAGCTACGTTCACTGGGAATTGGAAATATCATCAAACTCCCTCAGATCATTGTCTGCGGGGATCAGTCTTCAGGTAAAAGTTCGGTCCTCAATGCCGTGTCCACGCTTAGATTTCCAATTAAAGACGGGCTCTGTACTCGCTTTGCGACCGAGGTCATCATGCGACCGGGTGAGCAAGAACATATCGCCGTTTCGATCGTTGCCGGGAATGAGCGCTCGCCAGATGAGAAACGCCACCTCGACTCTTTCCGACGAAGCAATGTCAGCATGGATGATATCGAGTCTTTGATTGAGCAGGCAACAATTTCAATGGGAATAGAACCTGAAAATCCACAAGCGAGGCGCTTCAGCGACGACATCTTACGTTTCGAGGTGACAGGCCCAAAGCAACCTTCTCTGACTCTTGTGGATCTGCCTGGTCTTTTTCTCGCGTCCAGCAAGTATCAGACGGATGAAGATACGGATTCTGTGCGGGAACTGGTTTTAAGATACATGCGAAACGAGCGTAGCGTCATCCTAGCTGTGATATCTGCCAAGAATGATTTCGTCTTACAGTCCGTGACCAAGTACTCGCGAGAGCTGGACCCACAGGGAATTCGCACGCTCGGCATCATAACCAAACCAGACAAGCTCGATGTTGGTTCTGACAGTGAAAAAGCGTTTCAAGAGCTTGCGGAGAATCGATTGGCCTTTCTTCACCGTGGTTGGCACGTTCTCGTCAACCGAGACCATAGTACAAGAGATCATGATCAGTCTCAACGTGATGATGCTGAAAAGGAATTCCTGTCGAGGGGTGTCTGGGCAAGGCTCCCTTCAAATCACAAAGGCATCTTCACTCTCCGGTCAAGACTCAGCAGTGTACTACGAGAACAGATCCTCGAAGAATTGCCGGGCCTGGTTTCAGAAGCCCAGATGGAGATTGAAAAGTGTGAGGCAAGGCTTTCAAAGCTGGGTGTTTCAAGAGGGACAGCTGATCAGTGTCGCGAATATCTCACGCAAGCGGCTCAAACCTTCAATACAATCATGCGCTCCAGTATCAATGGCTCCTATGACGACAGGTTCTTCAACATAGATGATTCGGAGTTGTACAAGAAGAAACGTCTGCGAGCTGTCGTTCAGAACACCTTGATGCAATACTCGGACCATATGCACCATTTCGGCCACGATTATCATATTATTCAAGAGAAATCTGCGAAGAATAAAGACTTGCACCCAAAAATTATCACACAAGAGGAGTACGAGAATCTGGTTATGGACCTCACAACATACGTTCGTGGTCGGGAATTAATGGGTACGAATAATCCGATGATCATTCGTGAGCTCTTCTTAATGCAATCTAAGCCATGGGTCAAAATCACTGAAGAATACCAGTCCAAAATCTGCGAAGCCGTCAAATTGAGCATCAGTCTCGTGCTTGAACATGCAACCGATGAGAACACAAAGGCCAAACTGGAGCAACTGGTCATTGGACCGGCACTTGACCGGCACCTCAAGGACCTCGATAACACAGTACACAGACTTCTAACCTCATGGCAGAACAGCCACCCAATCACGTACAACCGCAGTCTTGCAGAGGGTATCCAGAAAGCAAAACAGGCCCATGCAGAAAGGGTCTTCGCTGAAAAGTGCGAGCGAGTCACTAACAAAAATGGACAAGTCATTTCTAAAGAAACCCTTAAGTGGTTGTTTGAAGAGCAAATTGTCGTACCACCAGCAAACTTGGCACGTTTCGCGGCATCTGAAGCTATTGAAATTATGCGAGCTTACTACAAAGTATGTGTGAGGCCTTGTTGCGTGCACCACCCATCGCGATATTAACAGAAGACAGATTGCCAAAGAAACTTTTGTGGATAACTTCAGCAGTTTAGCGATAGAGGATAGATTGGTCGCACAGATGCCTGACCTCCTTTCCCACGACATTGTTAACAAATTAGACGAGGAAGCGATCAGCGAGATCGCAATCGAGTCTGATGCGGCAACATGGGAGAGATCGGAAGCTGCATCCAGGCTCGAATCTTTCACATCAGCTTTAGTCAAGTTGAAGAAAATTGAAGGCGCGCGCATACCAGGCAAGTCCAATACCACCTGTTGAGAATAACCTCAAGCTGACCAATCATGAAGGGTCGAAGCTCTCTCATACTCAATTGATTCCAGCGAATCCCGGAGTCGAGACGACTGACGATGTGGATGATGAAGAGCGTAAGATCTCCAAGGACGAAGATGCCTCTGAGCATAGGACTGGGGACGGCGTAGACATGCTTCGAGGTAAAATTGGCACTGACGTGTCGAAGCTGGATTCTGGCCTGTCTGATCGGGGAGAGAGCCTTTTCTCGTCATCGAAGAGTATAGAGGGGTGGGAGATTGGCAAGGGCTCTTCAAAGATACCACAACAGCGAAAAGCTCGTGGCTGGAATTGGGTTGAGCAGGATGAAACATGAGTCAATACTTGATTCTGTTAGAGGTGATATGATCAATGTGGTCTATCAAGAACAGTAGTGTCAAATGTCATATCCCGTAACTTAATCGACTTAATCGCTAAGTACTTCTATCTTTGCCTTTGCTTCTACTTCTGGCTCAGAGAGCAGCTCACAGTCACCGAAAAGAAGCTTTCCAATACTGGGGAACTAAGCTCAGCTACCTTACCCCAGGCAGTGGCAGCTTGACAGAACCTATCTTAGTTCGATCGGACAAGTCTCTCCGGCAACTGCCTGGGTAGCTTGCGTCGAAGCCTAATTCGAGAGTTCGAGCCGAGAAGCTTTTCGGCGTACAATATCTACACGATTGGTGCCCCTATACTGTCAATGCTACAACCTTCGATCTGCAAAAGATCTATACCGCGCCGTGCAACCCCTTAGGGGCGATGCCACATTGTCTGAGGGCATGCCATGTTACCAGCGGGTAAAGTTGACTCTGCGGGTGATGTGTTATTTCATCTCGAAGAGACAGTAAACGAGTAAGGAGGCCCATCCAGTGGAGCATAATTTCTTTTCTGGGTTTATCATCATTTACCTAATCATCTTCGTCTTCGTCGTCGGCCCATGCGCCGGGCATTGTCGTTCGGGGCGCCGAATGTTCGTTTCGAACGTCATCATTATTTTCCTGACTTCGAGCCTGGTGATCAGTCTGATCTGTAGCCAAATTCTCCCTTGTTAGATCTGTAATAGTGGATCTCAGCGCATCACGTTGGGCTGCCACAGCACTGCGATGGGTCGCGCTCTCGATCTGATCAAGTGTGGCGTCGTCCGCAAGCAGCAGAGCCACCGCCCTCTCAGAAAACAGTATAAGGTCTCTCTGTTGTGCTTCTGTCTCCTCCCTTTGCCGTAAATGCTCGGGCCGTAAGTGCACCTGGAACCGAATTCGTATTATCATCTCTTCAGTGGATGCGTCCCGCGCGAGGGCATCAATCCGATGCAGTTGGCCGTTCTGAAGACGCACATCCATCCTCTCCACCAATGATGGGAAAAAGTCGCCATGAAACCGCTGGGCCTCTTCAAATTCTCGGACAAACTGCTCTGGCCGAGAGATTAGCTCCTCACTAAGGTCTGGAAGAGCTATGTTGTGACGATTGCTTTGGCTGTTGGGCAATGCGTACTCTCGGATTTCATCCTGTGGTGGTAACGGGTCATTGGCGTAAGAGGAATCAAGCTTCGCGGTGAGGCTGTGAGGTAGCAACGCAATCAAGCTAGATTTCTCAGTGAGATAAGTGTGCCTGGCCGTAGCCAGAGTGATGGGTGGCTCCTGGGCGACGTCTGCTGTCAGCCCAGCTGGTAACTTTTCTGTGGCTGCTGTTAAGAATGCAAGTTGGTCAGCAGGTTTCCAGAGATCCTGGGCGAGTGTAACATAGAAAGTCATGTAGAATTTGGCAGTAGGCGTGGGTGCCGACGAGCCCCAAACAGAAGGCGGAATTTTGGAGGCTCCGAGATCCTGTAGCAGACGAGCCGCAATATAAGGGTATCGGGCAATTGTTTTCTGAAGCTCTGCAGATGCTGTTTCAGTAGCTATTGGATTCTTTGCGGTTCCACGCATTGCCAGGCAACGTGAGAACTGTAAGTTGGGATAAGCCTGCCAGGATCTGCCGAGCGCTTCCGAGCTGTACAAGTCAAGTAGTACCTGAGGCTGACGAGCGCGTATGGCAAGTTGGTCAATAATGAGTTTGACATCATAAGGATCTTCCTCTGGGTTAAGAGCCAACAGAAATTTCGCCCATTCTAGAGCTGTACGCCAAGTAGCCCTCATACCGATGTTGCCAATGTAGCACCATGCGGCCAAGTAGAATTCCCGGTTTTCCGGACGGCGAAAATCCAGTCTGGCCTTGCCCTGCGCAGCGGTATTCGCAAAGGTCGAGTGTAAAGCACGACCAAATGAGAAAAGAGCTCGCTCTAAGAGCTCGCCAGCGGTCGCATAGTCCTTCTCTTGTTTTGCTATTTCGGACACTTGGAGAAGGGTGCTGATATGATAAGGGTTATGTCGTAAGAGCGTGGCCATTGACATCGGGTCCATCATCTGCACACATGCAAAGAACTCCCTTTGAGAGCTTTGATACTGTGTATTGTGGACAAAGCGGTACTCGGTTATGCCTCCAGACCGCCGCTCAACAACTTGCATGCCAAGACCGCTTGCAGTCGCCTTGGGCCACTCCTCCTTGCCTTTGATCAGCATGTTGCGACGTCTCATAACTTCAGGTAAACCGGCGCCACCAATGGCATACCGACCGGAGACTACGTCACAGAGAGGTATGCCTTCTCTTTCACTACCACGAGGACGTTGGTCATGTTGTATTTCGCGCTCTATGTCCAACGCCGCGCGTCCAAACAAACGCGCCATCTCATTCTCCACATGGAGACGTGAGGCCTCAACAGAAAGGAGACCGCACAGCTTTTCAAGACTGTCGTCTATCTTGTTCTCAGCTGCGCAAGGCGTCTGTGTTTGTTCGTGTACCGAAAGACTTTTTAAAGCAGCGTCAATCTCATCGAAGTCTCCGTGATGGTCATTCGCACCCGCCGCGAGCACTGGCTTCGCTTTCCCTTTCTTTTTTTTCTTCTTCTTTGCTAAACTTGATTTTGGCTTGCGGTTGTTCTCAGCTCCCCTGTGGCGATCAGTCAACTATCAGTTCGTGACACTAAACCGGTTCCAGTGGTGCGAACTTACTGAATGACCGGGAGTGTATCATCGCCGGCTCCAGAGCCAGCATCTTCGTCAACTTCATCATCCACACCGTCGTCTTCGGCCTGGCTCTGCTCGTCTTCAGCCTGACCTAGCAATTCAAATGCGCTTGGTTTGGTGGAGACATATGGCAGATCTTGCCCCGCATCTTCCTCATCCTCCTCTGTATGAGATAGGCCTTCACTCTGTTGCTGTTCTCGTAGTTTCTGGGCTTTCCGCAACCCTCTCGGAGGCATCTCGATCTTCAACCAGTGTGCCGAGAAATAAATGTCTAATTAACCCAGCAGTGTTCAATATCGAGAACATTTTGACGCGTCTCAAGCAGCACGCGGGCATGATGTCACCAGACATCTCGGCAAACTATGCCTGATGAAGAAATAATACGGATCAACTATACGCCGTCGCTCAATCTGGGGAACCAGATCGCCCTAATGCATATGCGGCTCCTGTCGGAGGAATGGGCTGCAGCACACCTTTTGCCAGCATGGTCAGAAGCGCTTGGATGATGAGGGCACAACAGCCCACATGACGCGCCCACACCCTTCATTGCCCAGCCAGCCACAATGCATATGCAGATTGGCTGCCCGACAATCTGGGTCGCGCTTGTTTGACCAGTGCTTTCATTCTATCTCCCTCGGGTCCAGCATGCTGCATAAGGTAATAGTTTTGGGCTTATCAGTTGCATTATCTCTGATTCACTCATCCTGACCTAAACACACGACCTGCCCTCCTGATGCTCTCACAGTTGCCACCGCTGCTATTGTCGCCTAGTTGCAGGTCATACTTGCTTAGGCGATGAGGTCAGTGAGCATTATCATTTATTAATTCATTTTGAACAACTCATTATCCTTATCGTCTGAACGTTGTTCGAGTCGTTTTTTGCATCTCTTTTTCACTATCGCCGATAAGACCAGCAACAATGGCCCCAGATTCGACACCCTTAATATGGAACGAAGCCCTGTCTGGAATCTGCGGCTCGATCTCAATCGCTGCTTGGGTTTTCCTTCTTGTCCCTCAACTATACATCAACTACAAAGCATCGTCTGCTGCCGGAATATCGATACCCTTCCTCCTTATTTGGATGCTGGGTGATGCAACCAACTTTGTTGGCGCGATCTGGGCTGATCTCGTCCCCACTGCGATCGCCTTAGGCTGCTACTTCAACACGATCAATATCGTCCTGGTAGGGCAATGCCTGTATTACAATCTATGGGTCAACGGAGACCGGAAATCCGCAATTCAAATTCACCGAGAACACTCTACGCACCTCGAACGCTCAACCAGCGCTGAAAGTTACGATGCGAACGAGAACGAGCCACTCCTCAGTCGAAGCCAGTCCAACGGTAGCGCCCATCGCTATAATAGAACTTCCGTGCGGCCGAGTGATGACTCAGACAACGGTTCGGCGAACACACTTCCAGGTGTTACTCCGGGAAGACGGCGCAAGTCTACGTTATCAGCTCAGTCACTCCTGGCCAAAGTATCCGAGGACGGAGGCTTGAAGAAGACGGGCACCATCACTAGAAATTCACAAAGGCGAAGGAGATGGCTGCGTTCAGTGGCCAAAATAGCGGGGTCGATCTGCGGTGTCTGTGCCGTTGGCACTGTCGGCTGGCTGATCGCTTACAAGACTGGCGCGTGGGTCCCAACTGAACTTGAGGACGGCGGCGGAGAGGATCTCCCGTTGGGAGCGGAAATACTTGGCTACGCCAGCGCTGTGCTGTATCTGGGAGCCCGAATACCACAAATCATCAAGAACTGGCGAGAGCAGAGCTGCGAGGGGCTGAGCGTGCTCTTTTTCCTTATGAGTACCATGGGCAATTTGGGATTTGGATTTAGCGTAAGTGAGAGATGTGTTCGAATGCCAATCCGACTCGGCCCAACGTCTGACCATCAACTTCCAGCTGCTTTTCCATTCTCTTGAGCGAAGATACGTGATCAAGAATATCCCTTGGCTTTTGGGGTCTCTCTGCACAATCCTAGAAGACGGCGTCATCTTCGCGCAGTTCCACATCTATGGCGACATGCGCGATGAATCGGATGAGGATCTGGATGAAGGTGGGCAGGAGAGCTCTCAGTGAGCCAGCCATACTCGAGTCGAAATTCTTTGAGTTGGCATCCCCCTCCACTAGGTTATGAGGATACGGTCACGGGGAACTGGCGTTAGCGAGGACATGAATCTCCATCAAAGCAACCGGAGAACCTTTTTGCATGCAGAGCAATCTCGCCATCGTCATGAGATCTTTGCTTTTCTATTAGCAGTCATAGCATTACACTTGTAACATAGCAAGTATCACTTCCTGATATTGTCGCGTGCTCTACTTTCCTGATATTGTCGCGTGCTCTACTTGCCTCATATTTCTGTCTCGTGCCTCGTGACTTCTACGCGGGGTTATAACGTGGCATGAGAGACGGGCGGGCTACCCGACTCGGGTTCTGTCCGCCAATTTCCGTAGAGAATTACCTACATAAATTTTTATACTATTGCTTGTCACGCTTGACATCTGATCTGTTGCTATTTTAGGCAAGCGTCGTCCAGTCCTGTTCAATTCCATCGTATTAAATCAAATACTCAAGATCTGCCAGAGACGCTTATATTCCCAAGGACTTAGTAGTCCCACCTTTCAAGCTATGGCGTCTTTCTAATCTGGCAACTTCACTCACGTCTGTTGAGTGAGGGTTCCCTGCTTGAAGACGACATCGGCTATCTGGCATAATGACCAAGCCGAACTCCCATCATGACTCAAGATGGCGCAGCATACTATCCCCCTCTCGACTCACCACGTTCCTTTTCGCTAGCCTCTTGTCATCTTTGATAACATCTATTGCTGCCGAGTCTGTGGAATCAAGCTCAGAGTACTATGTTCATTCGTTACCAGGAGCCCCGGATGGGCCCCTGCTTCAGATGCATGCCGGGTATGTTACGACTCATCCTCTCGGCTCAAAGTCGTAGATACTGGGGGTCCATATTACTAATTGGTTTCGTAGCGACATCGAGGTCGACTCCGAGAGCAATGGTCATCTGTTCTTTTGGCACTTCCAGAACCGGCATCGCGCCGATCGAGCTCGCACTGTCATCTGGCTCAACGGCGGCCCAGGCTGCAGCAGTGAAGATGGTGCTTTGATGGAAATTGGACCATATCGCGTTGGTGAAGGCGGTCAACTGTACTACAATAACGGATCATGGGATGAATTCGCGAGTCTCCTTTTCGTGGACAATCCTGTGGGGACTGGTTTTAGCTGGGTTTCTTCAGACGCGTATATTCATGAGCTGGACAAGATGGCGGGCGAATTCATCACATTCTTGACCAAATGGTTCGAGATCTTTCCACAATACGAACATGACGACATCTACATCGCTGGCGAGTCGTACGCAGGTCAGCACATCCCATATATTGCGAAAGCAATCCTTGATCGCAACACAGATCGACGGGTAAAATACAAGTGGAACCTGAGTGGTTTGCTCATCGGCAATGGTTGGACGGATCCGGTCAACCAGTATGCTGCGTACCTACCATTCGCTTACGAGAGCGGCCTCATTACTGCAAACACCCAAGCAGCCGCCGCCGTCGAGTCTCAGCAGCAGAAGTGCTTCGATACTCTTAGCTCGGGGGGCAGTGATCAAGTCAAGACAAATGCTTGCGAGGAAATACTGGGCACGATACTTGACGTTACCAGCACTCCTCAAGGTGGTCCTAAAGATCAATGCATCAACATGTACGATATCCGGCTGAAGTCGGATCAATCGTGTGGCATGGATTGGCCGCCGGATCTGGAATATATCACACCCTATCTCCGTGATCAAAAGGTCATACAGGCGCTCCACGTCGGAACGGGGAAGGCAACAGGCTGGTCGGAGTGTAATAGTCAAGTGGGTTCGGCTTTCACTGCACAGAACTCGCCTCCGGCTATCGATCTTCTACCAGAGATATTAGCCCAAGTGCCTGTTGTCTTGTTCTCTGGGGATAAGGACTTGATCTGCAATCACCTCGGAACTGAGCGGATGATCGACAACATGCGATTCAATGATGGGATCGGCTTTGAGCTGGCACCTAACACGTATGCTCCTAAGCGTTCTTGGACTTTCGAAGGCGAACCGGCGGGAATCTGGCAAACAGCTCGCAATTTGACGTACGTAAAGTTCTACAACAGCAGTCACATGGTTCCTTTCGACTATCCTCGACGGACCCGCGACATGCTCGATCGGGTGATGAACGTAGACATTGCGTCCATAGGCGGAAGCCCAGCTGACTCACGAATTGACGGCGAGAAAGGCCTGGAGACGTCTGTCGGTGGTCACCCCAATAGCACAGCTGCGAAGCAAGACGAGAAAGAAAAGGTCAAGGAGGCAAAGTGGGAGGCTTATCAGAAGTCAGGCGAAGTCGTCTTGATTGTCGTTGTCATTGCTGCCGCGGTTTGGGGGTGGCTGGTCTGGCAAGGCCGGCGGCGTCAAGCAGCGCGAAGGGCCTACTCAAGTCTCGGAAACGGGGCTGACGATGACGATGAAGAGGGCGGATTGGCCGTGGGTGGGGCAGGAATGCTAAACGGGTTACGGGACACAATCACCAGGCAGCCAGCATGGAAGTTCAGACCTGCCGCAGGCGGGGTCAACGGAGCGATGAATGGCAATGGACATGCAAGAAAACTTCGGGCAGCCGACTTCGACGAAAACGAACTCGAGGACTTAGTGCCCAATGGCAATCACACCAACGACAGCAAGTTCGATCTTGGTGACGATGATGAAGACGACGATAACACCCCTCACACAAATGGTGCTGGTTTCCCTTCCTCGAAGTCATGAACTTTAAGAATTTTTTAAGCCAATTTAGATGAATTGACATCAAATTTCGTAAGTATCGTGAATTCAGCGAAAATCGCCCGAGTACCATTTCCGAGTTCTTGTAGAATATTGTATGTTTCTATGTTTCTAAATTTCAAAGACGAAAGACGCTCAAAGGATGGAACTTGCTATGACCTTGTTTGAAGAGTTTCGTCTTAAATAAAAAGCCATAGTCGCAAGATATTCTATTTTTCTTTGCGGCATGGGTTGTAAGATCGCGTTAGCAACATACACTGTATACACTTACGGATTCTAGTACAAATAGAACGTCAAGCTTGGTCATACTCTTCTCCAGATTGGTGTAGATGCGTTGGCAAGAGCAAGACGTCTCCTTTGTATGAACATTACATTGGATATCAGCAAGCACACGCACAAGCACAAGCACAAGCGCGATGACAGCACGAGTTCAAGCCGTCCATCACCGACGGTGAGTGCGACTGCAACTAGAACATCTTCCACGCCACGTTTCCCCCTTCCACCCTGCAGACATCCACCTCGATCTCTACCACGTCCTCGAGCCCGCATTCTGGCTTGCCCACCGCAGCTGCCGAGCGGGCCATGACAAGCCTTGATGACTAACTAATAAGGGGACCGCGACGGCAGTGAGCAAGGCCACGGCCACCCTCAGTCCGAAGGACGAGATCATTCAAGTTGGCGTCCAAGCTTGCGTCGAATACAGAGCGATTACGGGAGAGTTCTTTTCATTGGGTCTGTGTGCGAGGTCACGGATGTCTTTGATTGAAAGTCCCTTCCTTGGAAGGAATGTGCATGAATTTCTGTCTTGATTCTACATCGGACCCTATGACCAGCGATCATTCTTCTACGAGCAACAAAGACGCCACATGAAGACGAAGGACTTGCTCTTGAGTGCATCAACAGTTTTACTACGGAACCCTCATTTATTCCCAGCTCTCTCCCGCCGGGGCAGGCTTGCGAGAGCAGTGCTTGATGTTTCATTTCTACGATCATGGATTGGATTAGTGTGCGTTGTCTTGAAAGAGCCGTTGATTATTCGTGCGCGTCCTACAAGGTCGCTGTTCTCACTGGTCGTAATCGTAGCCGTCCTATTAAAAGCATTTGCAGGCGTGTACCGTTGCAAATCTCACCATCCGGATTCACCGTTCATTACCACCACCATCCTTCAACCATCCCTCTGCAAAATACCCCTATCCCTCTCGCCTTACACCGCTGAATGTCTGAGTCTCAGAAGCCCTGTCGAAAAGAACGCCGGCTTGTCTTAGGTTTTAGTGTGACCCGGCCGAGAGGGGCTCCGTCCACAACATCATCTGCATATGAACGGAAATTCGTTAACGACTGACAATTTTTGGAGCTTTCTGCTCTTTGCAATTGGGTTTTGTTTTCTGAACGAAAAGGTCCACCGAGAAAAGCCCTGCTTCTGGCAGGGCAGGACAGAATAGAGGCTGGCTCGCGCAAGTGATCGCTCTCTTTGGGAAAGTGAAAATGGTTGTTCTTCCATTGACGCGTTGAAAGACTTCGAATGGAGATTCCTTAAGAGACCATTCGATTGAACTCACTGTCAAAGTGAGTCTCATCGACAAACATATAATCAAGTCCGTTCAATTTTATTATCACCTCTTCTTGGTATTCTTCCGAGCGCATTCGTCAGCCACAACCGCATGGAGCATGACTTTGTTGGCAGCGTTCTGCATGCTGCCCGAGAGACCCTTGCTCCAGTCGTAGCTCGCTGCGTACGCGAATATGGATCCAGTGCGGTTAAAGTCTGTGGCGCTGATGGTCTGACCAACGTTTGGATAGCCCTTGAGACGGTGCTTGGCAACGCCGTCCCAGAAGTGAAAAGTGCCGTCACTGCCGGCAGTACTGAACGTGCCGTGAACCGGGTGGAATGAGATATCATTCACGGAATAAACATTGCTGATATTGTTGGGTGGGGTTGGAGAGTCACGGTGACACTTGAAACTGAAGTTGTTGCTGGCATCTTTGTCCTCAACGTACTGGATGGCGCATCGTCCTTCGACGCTACCTATAGCAAATCCAGTTGCGTCAGTGAAGCAGCTGACGACGCGAGTTTGCCATTTGAGCGGCGACTGCAGGGTCTTGTAGAAGCGACCAGGATTATTGAGCTCGATAACGTTAATGTAGCGGTCGGCAGTCCCAACCACCATAAGTTTGTCTCGGGTAGACATGGAGTAAATCTTATCTTGACAGTCAATCTTGCCAACAGGTTGTGCTTGGCGCAAATCCCAATATTTGACGGTCTTATCCCACGATCCAGTAACCAGAATTTGCCCAGCACCAGCACATTGATTCGTCGCAACGACAGAGGAAATAGGTTGATCGTGAGCAGCGACTTGAGAGACCTGCTGCGTCTGAAGGTCTAGCATACGGCCGGCGTTATCCAGACCACTGGCGAAGACTTTGGTGCCATCCTAATCGACATGGTATTAGTTTGAGAGCGAGCAACGTAAAGAATGGCTTTACTAACAGCGGACCAGCAACAGCTGAGAATTGGTTTGTTGGTGTCGGATTTAAGTAAGGCTCTACCCTGGCTGTTGCCCTGGCCGTCAATTTCGAAGATGCGAACTTCTCCGTTCCAGGAAGCTACAGCCAGATGATCTGACACAGGCGAGAAGCAGATGTCCGAAATACCATCTGGCTGGACATCTTTGACTTCAACATCTTTGGACAGATCACCGGCTCCATTTGCGTTGGCTGCCTGAGAGGACGACGATCCGAAGAGGGCGGAGGCCATACTTGAGCACGTTGCTTAGTCTGTACAGATTTAATCCAGTGTCGAAATGCACACTGATGTAATAGGTTATTGTGAACAAGTGCAAGCAAGTTTACAAGAGTTGCTTAACCTTATTAAGCTTTAACGCGTCGATCGTCACGTTAAGAGGGCGGGGGACTACTTACGTATCAAGGCATATCATTCTGTGATAGGCAGCAGCGGATGTGAGTCACGTTTTTTCCGCTAGGCACCTGCTCAAACAAACGAACCCTAAAAAGTCACGCCGGTTGCCTCGTCAACAAATATTTTTTCTTTCTCTCAGGCCACTTGCTCCAAAAATCGCTCTCGAAGCTTACAAACAGAGAAAGTCTTTCTCATACTTCACACGTGCTTTGGGGAAAGTCCCCGGACCGCCTCACCACCTCTCCGCCTTATCTGCTGATGATGCCGTTGTAGAGGGTCGGTCGGGGGTTTGCGGAAACGCGCCGCCATAAAAGCAATACGCAGTGCGGCTCACCGATGTCTTCTTAGAAAGCTCCTGCTTATGTTTCGTATTCCTTGCGAGGCGTTCCCTTCAGCGATGGTCACGTTCAAACTCCGTTCTGTGGCAGCAGTTGAAGGATTTGACGGCTCGGCTTCTCCTTGGTCAGCTTAAATGTGTCGCTCGTACCCTCAGTATCTGCATTCAACCAACTATGATTATTTCTCTTGATTTGTGAGATGTTCTGGTTTCATGTCGGCGATGATATGAGCTGATTCTTTGGAACCCGGGCATTGTCTGAGCAGATCTCGTGAAAGGCTTGTTGGGAGTTTGAGGATGCTTCGAGGGGAGATGCAGTGAGATGAAGAGCTTTGGCTACGGCCATTGCCTCGGACCATGGAGCGGTGAATATGTTGACAAAGTGGTATTGGGCGGAACACGTCACGCGAATTCGTCAAGGTCGATAGATATGCGATTGCCCGGATTGAGGCTTCAATGTCCTCATGAACGGTTACTCAATGGGGCTCATTCTTGAGGCAAGTGAGCCACACCTTTTTTTCGGGTCTGCAGACTTCCACAGTCTCCATAGACTGTGTGAGAGTCTTTTTTGCGGTCGAACGCAACAGACTCTTTGCTGGCAAATTCCGGGGTACACACGTCGGTATTTGCATGGGAAGCACTATGGGTCACTTGTCGAGGTGACCGCGTTCAAATGATGATAAACCGAATGTATTAGAGTCAAGCTCTGAAAGGCCGAGGAACAGCCGTGGCTTCACTGTCACAGGTCATTTCTATTGTGTCTACATTGATGAATTACATCTACGACGGTAACTGATGAACGTTTTGGTGGCGCGGCGCAATACTCCCGAGTCACTTCGGTAGCATTATTTAAATGAAATCTCAATCACAAAGTGGATCAATAGGTATCCTCCACTCGCCTTTTTACAGCATCAAAATGAACAATTTTGAATTTGAATCTATCTTCATTACAATCTGTCTATATGTAGTTGGTGATGTGAGGAATCGAAAGCGAAAGAAGCTGCACAGTGACAGTAGTAGACATCGCACGTTCCGGAAGCCAACTTATGATTTAGTTCTTGCAAACGTGGACCACTCAAGGAGGTGGAGATTCTGTTCTCATGAAATCTATGCCCAGTACAACTGCGCCATCGTGATGAACTCGTCGCACGCACTCCAACTCAATAACACCGACTCCCCAGATGAGTCCCACTTCGGATACGCATGGCCATCGTAATTGTACAGAGAGGTGCCTGTGCAGTCGGCAGAGACCGGAGTAACGTAAAGTTTCTGAGGCTGGGCCCACGGGCCTTCGATCGCGCCACTTTGTGAGTATGTGCTCCAAAATGTGCCTGCCACACCAGCGTCCATGAAGACGCAGACAAATGTTTGATGAAGTTCAGAGAACCAGATCTCGCCAGACTCTGGGCCATTGCCGAAATCCGAGTTCGTAAAATTGAATAGATTGGTTGATTCGCTCGCTTGCGGGGGCATGGTCGATGACCACTCGTCACCGTTCCAGTATGTGTATTGAGTTCTGTCTGTGGCACTTGAGAGAAGTACCCGCGCCACGCTGACTCCGTTTGTGTCTGACGCCGAATACGGATCAGGCGTACAAAGTGTTTTGCTGAAGAGATACAAGTATGTATCGTTGCCCGACAACAGGGCGAAATTCCCATAAAGAATCTCAGTGGGATAGAAGAGCTGAGGGACAATCCGCGTTGCATTAGGAATTCGTCCACTTGGTATTGTATTGGGGTCGCCAACATCAAGTAGCACCATTGTGTTGTAATATGTAGCGTACTCAGGTACAGAACCCCACCCAACACTTTCGTTGATTGCCGTCATGACGCTCAGCGCTTTCGTGGTGTCCAATGAATTCACCCAATTTGCGTTGTTCCATATTGCGAAATTGGCATCCGCTGAGGTTTCATTCTCTTTTATGCCTTGAACCAATGAACCGGTGAAGGTGGAAGTCGCTTCAGCCGCGATATTTCCAAAATCCGTCAGAGCAGTCGCATTACCGGTATCTCTCTGTGGCCTTGAGTTAGTGCTGCTGTCTAGGTTCAAGCTCATACGTAGGCTTACATATCCGAAGTAACTCATTGTGTTGTGCACAAAAGAGGTCTGTACAGCTGCCAGGTTTTCGTCTACTCTGAAGGTCATTGCATCGCGCGAGACTAAGAAGTGATATCCATTGATAAACCCGCCGCCACCGCCATCCCATCGAATGTTTGGATTGAAGGCATCATCTGTAGCAAATCCCAGAATCTCCACATATCTTGAGGAAGGCGGGACGTTCTTCAAACATTGGGTGAGCAAAGGTAAATAAAGTAGAATAATAAGAACATCCATCTTGGAAGGACGGAGTGCAAAATGGCGTAACTGAGCGAGCGCCAGAACAGCGACAGCCAAAGATCAAAACCACAGAGTACAAACACACACACATCACTGCCAGCTGAGCGGACTGAGCATTTAAAGTAAACCACATTTTGACTGCTGGACCTAAACGCCTCGATTCGTGTGTGACAATGTGTATAGAGCAATTCGTTTCTCATACCGACTGGCCGCGAAGCGATTCCAGCCTATGATACGCGTCATCCATGCAGGTCGCAGCACGCTATCAATGCATAAAACCCTGGATGACTGGCATAGGCCCGCTCGTCGTTGGTGAAACCGCCACCCAAGCGAGGTCAACAGGAATTAACATATTGGTCTGATACCACAAGGCTTTAGAGTTTGCGGAAACCGCAGTTCGAGAGGCCTCGGATATTTCTACGCTCACAGTTCCCAGTCTTCAGGCCAACTGCGGACCTGGTTATTGATAGGTCTACAGCCCCATGAATCAAGCATGCGAGCCAGGAGACAACAACTGTCAAGTCTCGGGTCATCAACATCGTGAACACATTGTCAAAACTTGGAAAGGACCCTGTAATCGCGAGTCGAAAAAGTCCTTCCATCTGACCCATACCGAACTCATACGCTTGGGCGATTCATAGCAACGAAAGTTTACCTTAATGGGCCAGGCGAGGCTGTAGACCGGGAGCGAAAAACCTTTCCGGGAATAAAGCCGGGAAAGGAATAAATACACCTACAACATCCATCTTCTTATCACGAAAAACAGGTTTGGTCGATGGGGAAGACGGGAATACTCGCGCATGAGGTTCAGCCGAATGCGCAGATAGGCTGGGATCATCCATCAGCCACAAAGAACCGAGCTAGCATTATGTAATCGGCTTGTTTAACGCCGGTTGCAGACGGTATCGATAACAAAGGAACCCCTCCGTAAACGCCGGCACCGGGTAATCTTTTTTGAGAGATGTTCAATCTTTCCTAAATTTTAAGTCTTCCAATGGTAAAACCACGGACCATTCCATAGTCTCTAACTGTGGGATTTCAGAGGCGGTAATAAGATGAAATCCAATGTCTCCACAGCTACGCTGAGCTCAAGAGCCAGAGTCAGCAAATTCCAAGATGAGCTCCCCAAGGAACTGGGACCTCCAAAGAAGCGCCTACAAGAGACGACACCTTTCGAGGACGACTTCTTTTGGACCTATACCGAGGAGCCGCATCGTACGCGACGTCAGGCTATCATAAAGGCCCATCCAGAGGTGAGACGCTTCAGCGAGGCCCTCTATGCAGGGTTCCACAACCTCAAAAGAGTTCGACTAATTGGACGAAACAGGTCACGAAGCTTTGTGGAATTGAGCCCCTGACAAAATATGTCGTCCTCGGCGTCGTTACATTACAAGTGCTCTGTGCATATTTACTTCGATCGACGCCCTTCTTTTCGTGGAAGTTCCTAGCTACCGCATATCTCATTGGCGCAACCTCGAACCAGAACCTTTTCCTCGCAATCCACGAAATTTCTCACAACCTCGCATTTCGATCCCCTTCACTCAATAGAGCGCTCGCAATATTCGCAAACTTCCCTGTAGCGATTCCCTACAGTGCCTCTTTTCGGCCCTATCATTTAACACATCACAAGTCGCTAGGGGTGGACGGCTTGGACACCGACATCCCGACAGCCTTTGAGGCTATCTTTCTCGACTCTGTGCTGGGGAAGGCATTTTTCTGCACGTTCCAGATTTTCTTCTACGCCATTCGACCAATATTTGTGCTACGTTTACCGTTTACACAAGTCCATTTCGCCAACATCGTCGCTCAGCTCCTTTTCGATTTCATTATCGTGAAAACTTGTGGTTGGCAATCCCTATTGTACCTGGTTTTCAGCTCATTTCTGGCTGGCAGCTTGCACCCGTGTGCAGGACACTTCATTGCTGAGCACTACGTTTTCTCCCACGAACCTCCGAAACCTAGCACCTCTCAACCCACGACGTCAATAGCACCACCTCCCGAAACCTACTCATACTATGGTCCGCTCAACGTCCTGACCTACAATGTCGGGCTTCACAACGAGCATCATGACTTCCCCGCGGTCCCCTGGACCCGGTTACCGAGATTGCGTGAGATCGCGCACGAGTTCTACGAAGATCTGCCGTGCCACAAGAGCTGGACCCTGGTGCTGTGGCAGTTCATCAACGACAAGAACGTTGGCCTGTGGTGCCGAGTCAAACGCAAGGAGGGCGGGAGACTGGTTGGCGGGCTGGTTGCGGACGACCAAGGCGAGTGAGCATTTTGGGCTATAAGAGGTACATAGAATATCAGGCAGCATCTAATCGAATTAAAATGATCGCGAATCCGCGAGGATTCAAACGGCAACGAGTATTAGACACACAAGCATTGAACTTGTTATGTTTCTCTTCAGCTTTTCCTTTTTGCTTGCTAGCTATCAAGCAATCGCCCAGACACCATTACTTGGTGATGCGCTGCGCACCTTGCCCATGTCCATAGGGGCCGCCCCGGGGACTCCAACGCCGCAGCAAACATGAAAGGAGAAGCGATCCACCCTGAAGAGTGGCTTTGCGCCAACCGCTGTTTCTCCCGATGATGAAGGGAGATGTGTTTTGCTATCGCCCTCAGACGATGGCTGCCTTGCCCGGCTGCCGGCTTTGACCAAAACGAAATCTATTGATTGCTCGGGAGGATTTCCATACAAGAGAAGAAATAGGCATTCAGCACCTTTTCACAGCTTCGCCTTGACATCTTCTGCGTGTAGCTTCGCAGTCGCCTCCTCATTGACCGTCACGGCGTTGCTGCCGCTTGCCCCGGAAGCAGTGGCCGGGGAGTCACCGAAGAAGATGACTTCGACTGTCAGGTCGTCTCGATATCGCCGTGAGTACGGGCTGGGCAAAGTTAGCAGGGCGCAGACCATGTCGCGGTTGTTCCCACCCAGCGCGTTGCGAATGAGGTGCGTCGCCACGTTCTTATCCTCCACCACGAATCTGCTCGAGTTAGGTGTATTGTCTTTGTTGGAGGTCGAGGGCGATAGTCCCCACTGCTGCTGTCGAATAGGTGCTCGTTGGCCACCCTTTGCGGCGGCGTCCTCACTGCTTTGGACCGGGAGATTGGCAGGCTTCTGAGACCACCAGCTAGACAAGAAAGAAGCGGCGCCGGCGCCAACGCCAGACTCCTGTTTTACGGGCGTGGTGCTTACGTTTCCCAAAGCGGATGGATTCTTCTCCAACCATTGCCCAACCAAGCCGACAACTTCATCATTGGTTAGCATCTCCCACAGACCGTCCGTGGCCATGACCACGAAATCGCCGCTTTCTGGCCGCACTTTTGTGGTCGTGACAACTGGCTCCGCGGTAACGTACGGTGGCGTACGCAACAGAGCATTGGCAGTACGACCAAAGAAGTCATTCTTTATGTGGTCCTGGATTTCACGGCTCCACTTATACGAGGCATCGCCAAAAGCTCTTGAGGGCTCCAGACTGCCAAGCACACGGCCGGCGCGAACAACGTCAGGCTCTCCCGGATGTTCTTCACGTAGGCGAGCGGCCTCATCGAGGTTTCCTCCAGTTTGATCTACAGACAGAGCATGGGCTGTCCATTTGGCCGGATCAGCGTCGGAGCGACGACCGAGCACAGCACGCGAATCGCCAGTGCAAGCCACGCGTAAAGTTTTGGAAGCGGAGTCGTAGAACGAGAGAAGTGCGCAAGATCCTGATAGGGCTGGAGCAAGGAGCGATGCGGCTTTCGACTTTGATTGGTTTTTGAGGACTTGAGCCACCGAGTCATTCACAATGGCGCTGTCAAGTGCGACGAAGCCTCTTTTGATAGCGGCGTCAATAGAAGCTGGAGAGGGGATAGATGAGGCAGGCCCAGATTTCAAAGCGGTGCCATAGGTTTGATTGAGCTCACGAGCAACGTATGAAATCAGCTCTTTTCGGAGCTTGGCGCTTGTGGTCCAGCCAGAATGTCCATCGAAGACGCCCCAGAAGCTCCAATCAGATGGGACGACACCGCCAGTGGCGGACGATGGATCCAGTGGCGGAGTGACTGTTTTGGGTACTTCGACTATTTTCTCGGCGTGGTCGTCTTCTATTGGATCGTTGCTCGCCAATTGTACCACATCGTATCGGACAACACCTTTACCACGGCCAACGAGGAAAGACTCCTCGTTACGCCGTAATCTCTGTGTTGCCTGCTCAGGCGTTACCATCTCGAGAACCTTCCGGCCGTAGTCGTCCGTCTCTTTAGAGAGAGGACCATCACCTGTAATTGTTCCGGTGTACAGTTGTCCTTGGGCAATGACGAGCGCTCTGCGTGTCGCTTCTACAGCTTCGGCGGCGGGATTGAGGGCGACGGAAGGGTTTTTGAGAGTAATATTCAGAAGAGGGTGACGAAGAGGGATTTGCCGTGACTGTGTGTTGAAATGCGGCTGCTGAACTCGAGGAGCCTTTTGAAGTGTTTTGCGCAGCCCACCAGGCTCCACTAGCTATGATCCCTGAGACCAAGGCGACGGGCAGGGCGCGGATTTGCATTGATGATTGAAGGACACGAACATGCCGTTCTTTCCTAGTGAAGACATGCCGCGAACTCAGTGCATGGCTGTGATTCGGAGTGTGAAAAGGTAAGGGTCGGGCACGGTGAACGCTCCTGATCAGAGGGCGTCGAGCTTGGCGCAGGACCTGAACGGCAGCGCGCCGCATGAGGGCCGCAGAGTGGTGAGAGGTGGTATATGTGCTCTTTGATATTGCGATGGTGGGAAGAAGATCCGATCCACATCTACGAGTAAAGGTGGAAGGGGATGGTGGTATTGACCGTTCAGATCGTCGATTGTACAGCTAAGTCGCCTGATCTCATGGACTACCGAGAAACTTAAAAAGGTCCATGTAGGGTGACATTCGAGTCTAGCCGGGTATCTTAGAGCCTCACCGGTATTCTCGCGCACCTGATTACTAAGGCAACTGAGTAGATATGTTTTCAACAAGTCACACTTGTTCTACACATTAGAGACAGCTGAACGAGCACTCTCCAGCTTTATAGTACATACTAGGAATGAAATAATGGCTTGAAAGGTTCGAGCCTGCGGCTAAGTTCTAGTCGGCATCGATGTCGCGCATATCGAGTGATCATGGGTCAAGTCTCCTTTGAAGTCCGCCTCCCAGGCAAAACCACATCCAAGAGAATATGAACAGAGCTATAGCGCCAACGCACGTATGCACTGTGAGTGGCCGGTAAAGTCTAGATATTCGAACGAGGGGGATATAGATGGCTGTAATGGTGGTTGACTTCGCTCTACAAGACCAGCTATTGGTTGAGACGCGTTGATCAAAAAGCAGCATTGCGGTTTGCCTCAGTTCGACGGCTAGCCTTTTCTCTCATCTCAGATTGATTGCGCAAGTGGACCAACGTCGCGTATGAAGGATTCCATGTGAAAAAGATGGCATATGAGCAGTGAGTCTACTTTGCATGTTTGTAAGCCAGAGGCCTTACCGGGACTGTCTTACGGAGCAAAATGTTCCGATCAGCCTTACCCGCGATGGGACAGCGCTTGAACGCTGCCACGTGAAAATCAGCTAAGCCCCTTTAGGCCCCCTCATTACGAACTTTTGGATTGAGACTCGTGTTGATCCAGTTGATACGTGGGGGGACGCATTATGAGACATTCCGGAAGAACGTGACAACAGATAAGCGTCCGACTTATTACTTTGATAGATTGCAATTCTCAGGGTTTCTTGATCCCACCCTCAACTCTCCAAATACCCTCTCCGCAATAATGCGATGAACATCAAGCTATCCCCTGGATACGATGTCGACCCATCCATGGGCGATCACGTTGACGACGACACAGAAGCGGACGCTTTGATCTTATCTGAATTATCGCGAAGCCCTCCGCAAGAGGACAACGAATTTCCTCCGGACTACTCACCTCCTCTGCCTCCTCCTCCACCCCCTCCGAAGCCACCACGCGCTCCCCGCCGTCAGTCGTCCTTTGCTCAGCCACGTCCAGATGGCACTCCACGAACGGCAAATCGTGTTCGCTTCAACGAAGAGGCCCAGTTCATTCCGTCTGACGCTAACGGCCATGCAAGTCCGCGGTCGTGGTTTCAAGACGATGACCCTCTTGACAGCGCCTACGACGGGGAGCCTGGCGAAGGGCAACGGTTGCCTCTTCTTACAAGCCTCGAGGCACCCGGTGTCTCTCTTTCGCGTTTCGTGGATTTCGATCCCGAAGCACATCTTGAAAGCGCCAGACCACGCAGTTCCATGAAAAGTGCTTTCATGAACATGGCGAACAGTATCATCGGCGCTGGAATCATCGGTCAACCGTACGCATTTCGTCAGGCAGGCATGGTTACGGGCATAGTACTTCTATTTTCCCTCACGATGATTGTCGATTGGACTATCCGGCTGATCGTCATCAACTCAAAATTAAGCGGCGCAGATTCCTTCCAGTCGACGATGCAGTACTGTTTTGGCAAGTCGGGCCTCATCGCGATCTCGGTAGCTCAATGGGCCTTGTAAGTTTTCCGACATTTTTCTGGGTGATTCAAACCCCCAGTGTGCTGACGGCATCATTCGTTTGCAGTGCATTTGGAGGCATGCTCAGTTTCTGCATTATCATCGGAGACACAATACCGCACGTCATCGCCGCTCTCTTTCCCTCTCTTGAAAATACCCACTTCCTTTGGATCCTTACCGACAGACGAGCAATCATAATAATATTCGTGCTGGCCATCTCCTACCCACTGTCGTTATACAGAGACATAGCCAAGGTACGTGACCCCGTCTTGAATTGACTGGAGCTAGGTTAACGTCGTTTCGTCTGATAGCTTGCGAAAGCCAGCACATTGGCGTTGCTTTCGATGCTTGTGATTATAGTAACGGTTGTGAGCCAAGGTCCTCGAGTCGCGGCAGCATCAAAGGGCAGCGTTATGGAGAGTCTGATTATCAACAGCGGCTTCTTCCAAGCTATTGGCGTTATTTCCTTTGGTAAGTTGAGTATCAATTTGCTGATCAATGCCGTAACTAATCACGCGATAATCCATAGCATTCGTCTGCCACCACAATTCACTTTTAATATACGGCTCACTCAAAACGCCAACTCTGGATCGCTTCGCCACGGTAACTCATTACTCCACAGGCATCTCGATGGTTGCATGCCTCGCTATGGCCCTTGCTGGCTTTCTGACCTTTGGGTCACTCACCCAAGGAAACGTTTTGAACAACTTCCCAACTGACAATCTTATGGTCAATATTGCACGGCTGTGCTTCGGTCTGAACATGCTGACAACTCTTCCTTTGGAATGCTTCGTCTGTCGCGAGGTCATGACCGAATATTACTTTCCCGGCCAAGCCTACAACGCCACAAGACATTTTACCATGACGACCTCTTTGGTGGTTGGTGCAACTTTTTTGTCGCTGTTCATGTGCGACCTGGGAGCGGTCTTCGAGCTCGTGGGTGCCACTTCGGCCTGCGCGTTGGCCTACATCTTACCTCCGTTGTGCTACATCCGACTAATGGCCGAAAAAGAAGACGAGCGGGGGAACGGACCGCGAGGTCGAGACTGGTGGCTTAGGATGTCGCCTGCCATCGCCTGCGTGGCTTTTGGGTCAATCGTCATGGTCATATCACTGATACTGGCGCTGGCAAAGATGATCACAGGTGAGCGAGCGAGCGATCAGAAATGTGGGGTCACCTGCTTGATGATAAGATGCTAACGAATTGAGCTCTCTATAGGTGGTGGCGCACTTGCATCTTGCGGATGAAACACGAAAATCACTTCTACTTATTACATAATTGCCAATTAAACCAAGGCACCAACTGCAGGTCTCGCTCCGGCAGCGGCGCTCATCCCCTCGCCTTACCGGTTGAGAAATTGACGGATTGGTTTGCTTTCCGCCCGAGTCAAGTCTTGCTTGAGACCGACAACTGTACGAATAACGATGGTCTATGAAGAGAAGTCACCAAGAAAAGCTTGAGATGGCTTTGCTGCGGTCATGGCTGCCCGTCGACGTCGCGGGTCTCGCAAGCTCCCTGGCAGGCTCAGAGCATGCTAAGACGAGCGTCACGTAGGCAAGCATTGCAGCGACTGCGAATCAGCCAAAGGAGGGGTGCCTTGGGCGGTGCGGTGCGGTTTGGTTCGTCTCCGGACCAGGACGTCTATAGATTTCGATTCTTCGAACGCCACGGTCAGGGTCAATCCCAGAGAAGCGTTCTCGCAACCGTTCGTTGGCAGGTTCCACAAAGCCTGCTCTTTTCTTTCTGAAGCCAACAATGTATTACTAGTAGACCCGAATTAGAACCACATAGCCCCTTCAAACCGTTTCACTCATTGGTTCGACGCGCCTCGTCCCATTCACAGCCGGTCTCCCGGCAAGCGCCGCCCACGCCGAGCATGCGCCTTTCCTGCGCTGTGATGTGCCCTGGCAAGGACTGCTCGCGGCCCGGGCAAGACGCTCGAGAGAGCGGGCCAGCAGGCTCGGATCTGGGGGTGCAGGCAGCTCGCGGATTCCGCGCGCAGCACGTGGTCAAGAGGCAAAGCGAGGATAGTTATGCATTATCGAAAGTTGGTCTACTGCTGTCTGAGGAGGACGAGCTCGGCGACTAGAATTACAGGAAAGACCATCCACGTATGGCTACTGGATCTACGGCCGGGCGGGAGCCTTGCTTTGGAAGGACCGCCCAGAGCGCTGTTCGCTTGGCTAGCGTAACAGCGAAATCTTTGGTGTGAGTTCACCAGCGTTTTCTGCGTGAAAAGCGCGGTTGAAAAGAAGAAGAAGAAACAGATAGCACCGGCCAAGGTAGCCGCTGTCTGGCGGACCAAGGAATCTCGGGCGTGCGCTACACCACTGTTTGTGATATGAAAGTTTTTGATCGGAGAAAAAGGGGTAATTGCCCAAAGACCGTCCTCAAGCATCATCGGTGCGCCGCTCGGCTGCTCGCGCCCCTTCGTTGCGCGGCGACCGCCGTGAGTAGGGCTCGACGCGCGAGGATGGCGACGAGCTCCGGGTCCGACGGACAGGGCCTGAGCGACCGGCCGGCCCAGTTGCAGTGGTGTGTTCTTCAACCAGGAGTACCTGAGCGGCGGCGATGCTGAGGCGGGTGGACTCTTCGTTCTCGGCGGACGGGTCACTGAGATACGAGACCATGTGGGCGACCATGTTGCCGTGCCAGGTCAGGGCCTCAAGCAACCGGGCGCGGGCCATGTCATCCCCTGTACGAGTGCTGAAGGTATCGCTGTTCGCTTGCTCAGTTGCCGGCTCGAGGCTGTCGATCATGCAGGTAGCGGCACTCTCCAAGGGTGGGCATGTGCCGCTGAAGGTCTCGCGCCACAGTCGAAGAAGCGTGCGATCCAGGTGGTTGACATTGTTCCGAGGTCGGACATCTCCGCCGAAGCGACTTCTAATTGACTGTCTTGCGGTTTCTCGCATGGACGTGGAAGAGTCCACGGAAGAGGATGTTGGGGGAGATGGGGGCGGGTTGGCGGCAATCAACAGCGAAGACCCGAGCATGCTGACATTTACAGCGCTTGTGGAGCGGGCCTGCTCATCTTGAGCCTGCTCATGAGAGCTCTCATCGACAACGGGATCCGACTCTGAAGAATAGGTCGTGTTTTGTGACGCGGCAGGACGAGCAGCAGCGGCACTGGATAGGAATGACGAGCTTGCGCTGGGTAAGGCTGGATCCGGGGTGATTGTATCGACCATGACCTGCCATTGACCGACATCAGGGCTGACGCTTCTCTGCCGGTCTCCGAGGCCATTCTCGGTGGACACTGGAATTGGATCTGGAGTTTCGGGAGGCGGATCCTGGTTTTCGTGGACGGATGCGGATGTGCGCGCGGCTCTGTCGTTTATACTGCGCGAGCCCATGCGACGAAGGGGCGGCAATCGGGCTAGGTCATCATCGTTGCTTGCGCTCAGAGGCCTTGGAGAGGTACTGTAGTAGTAAGGGGAAGGGATGGAGAGGTTATTGTTGCTGGAGCCGTTTGTATTGTTGCGAATGCTTGAAGACTCGATTTCACGATCGCGGGCCTGTTCGCGGGCCTGTGCGCGGGCGCGTGAACTGGGTGTTCCGCGGGTCGAGCGATCGGTCGAGGATGCCGCGTTCGGGGTGAACTGCATCGAAGAAAATGGCGGCATGGGCGGGAAAGTGTTGTTCATGGAGGCGGGGTCCGGAGGAGGGCTTCGGAGAGCATGGCGAGAACGCTCCGCCCGAGTCCAGGCCGGAGGGATGCCCGGGCGTCGACGGCGGATGACCGAACGGGCGTACTGCTCAGGGGGGGGATGATGATGATGATGGTCTTTGTGTCTGCTGCTGCTGCTGCTGGAGCCATTGTTGTCTTGCTTCTCCGATGGCTCGCGCCAGATTCTATTTGTGAAGCACGAGATGTTAGGCAAATAGCTTTCAGAAACTTGGTTGTATGATAATCGGAGATATCGCGCCCCTCCACCGCGCGTGGCGGCTGCGTCTGCGTGCGCGTGCGCGCCGCGGCGATGGAGGGGCTCCGGCACGGATCAAGGCAAAAACTTACGGGTTACCCATTTTGTGGAATTTTGGTTGTGAAATTGAGATGTGCGCAAAAATTGAGTGGAGATGTCTTTGCAAGCTGCCTCAAAAGCCTGAAGAGCCACAAGCTCAATTGAGTGGAGAGGGATTGCGTGAAAGCACGATGTGTGTATTGTAAAGAGTCGCAGACAATAACGTCAGGTTTTGGCAGCGGGAAGAGTAGGCGAGATTTTTCCTACTAAGGTGGGCATGCGGCTTGTGGCTTGTGTTGAGGGCGTCGGATTACGCGCACGCGTATCTGGAACGGGCAAGTGGCGATATGCGGAGGCTGGGGATCGAAAACGGCTGCGGCCAATCAAAGGTCAGGCATGGAAGATCGACGTCCGTGCACGACACAGACGTGAACGCTGATTCCTGATGAAAGTGTGGTAACGTGACTTCGTCGAGAGTTGTGATTCTCAATGCATCTTTTGGTGGTTTTTGCTGGCCGATCGACTAACATAATGACGTTCAGGATCAAGAAAAAATTATGGATTTTGGATTAAATACCGCTCTGTTCCATTGCGTGAATTATTATCGTGAATTCATGTTGAGGTCATGTGATAGCAGGAGCCTCTCCATAACTACCTATTTAGGCAAATTTCGTTCTATTGACAATTTAGACTTCAACAAAGGTAATCAAGGAATAAACTTGCACACTTGCCAGCCCTAAAAGGTAACTTAGTTGCACTTTATATCTCGAGTAGCTACTGTGTGTTATATCGGGACATTTTCGGATTGATGCCATAGTTTATTGTCATCAATGTTTTGGTTGTGTAACATCGACGATACTATATGTTAACCCTCAGAGGGGTTGGACGGCGATGTCCGTAACATGCAAATGAGGAAATTGACACGCCAAATAAGCGAGCCCGGAGCTACGCAGTGATCAAACGGTCAGACAATGATACGTCTGGGTTTGGATCGTATAAGCCAGCTTGTCAAGGATGTCCATTATCCGTGGCGGGCAATCCACATAGCCGGCACAAATGGCAAGGGCTCAGTGTGCGCCTATCTGACTTCCATGCTTGGTCAAGCTCGCATCGCGACTGGCACTTTCACATCCCCTCATTTCGTCGACAGATGGGATTGCATAAGCCTCAACGGAAATGCCGTCTCGAAAGCCGCTTTCCTGGCGGCAGAGTCTACGATCAAGCGACGCAACGACTCTCAAAAGATTGGCGCTTCCGAGTTTGAGCTACTGACCGCAACTGCTTTTGAACTCTTTAATCAGAACAATATCCGAGTAGGCGTAGTGGAATGCGGCATGGGAGGTCTTGAAGATGCCACAAATGTGATCAAGAACCCCCTTGTGACCGTCTTGACAAACGTGAGCCTCGATCACCAAGCGTTTCTCGGTGCTACCATCTCGGAGATCGCCGCCAACAAAGCTGGCATCATCAAGCCGGGTCGACCATGCGTTGTTGGCACCAGGGATCCTGAAGCTACTCGCAGCATAGAGCGTGCAGCATCAGATTCGGGCTCCCAAATCTGCTCGATCCCTGAATCTGATCAAGAAGTACTTGATCAATTGCAGAGTTGGGGACTGGAACAGCCCCAGAGTCACGATAGGCATGAGCTTCACAATATGTGGTGCGCCGTCGCCGCCTTGCGTACAACGATCGATCAACTTGATGGCCAAATCTCATCTACCTCTCTGCCTCTGCTCGTCCGCGCCTTGCCCCGCGTATCCGTTCCCGCCCGCTTGCAAGCCGTAGATCTTGCGCCTATCACTGGTGTTCCGACGTCTGCTCTCCTCGATGGTGCTCACAACGACGCGGCGTGGCAGGTTCTTCGCGAGCACGTGGATCACAAATTCAGAGCCACCGATGACCAACCTCTCGTCTGGGTCCTTGCAATCTCTCAAGGGCGCTCCCGTAAGAGATGCCATCACGACTCTTAAACCGCGACAGGCCACCGATGTTGTGATAGCCGTCGAATTTGGTCCAGTGGCTGGAATGCCGTGGGTCAAGCCGGTCCCAAAAGGCGAGCTTGCAGCTGCAATAAGAAGTGTCAGACCGGATCTTGAGGTGATGCAAGGCGAAGACGATCTCAAAGCTGCATTGAAACATGCTGTCCAGCTCAAGCCGAACTCTCGCATCGTCGTTGCGGGCAGTCTATACCTCGCTTCGGATGTTCTGCGATCGCTTAGATGATCTCGAGTCAGTCGCACGCTCATCATTCGTATTCGTCTACCCTGTAGAAGCCGCCATCACGTTGGGTGGAGCAGAACTCCTCACTAGCCAAGTTCTCATCTTTCAGAAGCTTGAGCTTTTCCGCGTCTTTGCAGAAGTCGCAGGCATAATTGCAATCAGCTTCACCTCCGTCCTCACCAAAATAGCCGCAGATGGCACGATGACGACACGAGGAAGTGCTCTCGCAATACGCAATTAACGCTTCTAGACTCTCCTCCCGGCCCTTGATAGCCGGATCGTCTGTTAGGCCGCCACCGTTGCCGGCGTTGCGGCGATGCTTGTCCAGCGCCAGCCGATTTCTGGCACGCTCTCTCTCATCACGATTGTACCACAAAGTACAGATGCTGGCGCGACCATCCCGTCCAGCACGGCCAGCCTCTTGATAGTATCCCTCGAAGGTTTTGGGCATCTCCCAGTGGACGACGAACCTGACGTTGTCTTTGTCGATACCCATCCCAAAAGCAGTCGTTGCAACGATGATGTCGTAGCCGACCTCGTTCGCCACCCAGCCCCTCAGGGCGTCCTCCCGCCTCTCTACTGACAATCCAGCATGGAAGGGTTTCGCTCCGATGCCGTCTCTGTAAAGTCTGTCCGCCAAGGCCTCGCAGCCGTTCCGAGAAAGAACGTAGATGATGCCGCTCACGTTTGTCGGACGAACATTGCATGCTGCAAGCTCTGCTGCACGCTCTGGATCATCCTGTCGTCGTATGTAGACCGCCTTCAGCCAGTTGGCAAATTCTACATACTGTTCCGAGGTGTCGCTTGTAAACTTTACTTCGTAGTGCAGATTCGGTCTGGCGGTGGTCATGGAAAACAGCCTAAGTTTGCGCCTGTCCAATTTCAAGATCGATATCACGTCGTTCCTGACTCTCCTGGTTGCTGTCGCCGTGCAAGCAATCATTGGCACATCCGGAAAGGTTTCCTTGAAGAAGCCAAGCTCCTTGAACGAGGGGCGAAAGTCATGACCCCACTCGGAGATGCAGTGGGCCTCATCGATAGCAAATCGACACAGCTGGCCTTGTGAATGGGCCTTTCGCAACACCCGTCGGAAACGATCCAGTGCGCAATATTCAGGGGTGACATAGAGCAGTTTCGTCTTCGGATGGCCACTCTCAAGATCTGTGAATACCTGGTCACGCACTGCGTGGGGAGTCGAACTGTTGATCGAGTGCACGGGGATCGAAGACTTGTTCAACGAGCTGACCTGGTTCTTCATAAGGGCAAGCAAGGGAGATACCACGACTGTAAAGCCAAAGTCCAATACCGCTGGAAGTTGGAAGCATAGGCTTTTACCGAAAGATGTAGCCGCTTGTAGAAAGATATCGTTGCCTTGCAGCGCAGCATCGATGACTTGGCGTTGTAGCGGGCGGAAGTTTTGCTTGCCAAAGACGTTCCTTAAATACCAGTCCTGGGTCTAGGTGACGCTGGCGGACGACTGAGGGCATGATGATATCTTGGCCTCTGTCTTGTTGTTCGAAATTACAATGCCTAGGTCCCAGCGACAGCCGTCTCTGATATTGGGCTCGACCTTGACCCTCATTGCCAGCAACTGTTGGGACTCTGTGCGTCTCGGATGGTAATCGGATCACGGATACGGTGCAGATATTGCAGCGAGGTCAGTCGCGAGACGCGTTAAAAGAGGCAGGAACGTCGAAGACCGTAGAATATCTGTTAGTTATCGGTGAGAAATCGGTTACCGAACATGATCGATGCAAAGCTCACCGACTTCGTTTGATTGTAAACGAGGTCTGTAGTCATGGCTATCTCGATGAGTCGATGCGTGAAACATCTATTGATACCGCGCATGGCGTTTGAAACAGCCTCAGCGGTAGGTTTGATGAGCCACGCCATCCGATTCCGTGAACGGAACATTGTGTTTGAACGTCGGATGTCAGATCGATGATTCGAATCAATGACACTCGCATAATCAAACGGTACGACCAACGCCATAACACCCACACGGAGAACGCAAACGCAAGGCCCGACCGCCGGGTTCCCTCCTCTCCCTTTCCCGGGCCCCGAATGTTGCGCTCATATACTCCGAGACGCCATGACTTTCTGCAAAAGTCCCCATAGAAAAAGGGTCTCAACGTTGAGCGTCTCAGCATCTTGCCATTGGCTACGCTGCACGGCAAACCGATTGCTGTCAAGGACGAATACACAAATCAAAACTTGCTGGATTTGAGAGCTCATCATGCAGGCAGTCAGACGCGGCTATTTTGGGGCTTTGATTGATCGTATTTTCTCCTGGTCAAGGTGGTTTGCCTGCCGAGACGTGTAGCTACGCAGTTGAACGAGTGCACATCCCCGTCGACGTCGGCATCAGTCTAGACGCAGACGTCTACACTCCAGTCGGCCAATCTCCCCTTGGCACTATCCTGGTTCGCACTCCGTACGGCCTAGATCTCCAGTTCAGTCTTATGAATGCCCGAGCCTGGGCCTCTCGAGGTTACTATGTACTCCATAATGCATGTCGTGGCACCGACCCCTCTCCTGGCGATTTCGAGCCAATAGTGCATGAAGCCAATGACGGCCAGGCGGTCGTGGCCTGGATGCGTCAGCAACCTTGGTACACGGGCTCGTTCGGCATGTTCGGCTGCTCCTACTATGGCTTCACTCAGTGGGCCATCTTGAGCAAGCCCCCGGAAGAT